>JASPKZ010007806.1:0-429216 GCA_030220185.1 Diploptera punctata | reverse complement strand
GAGTAGGAGGGGGGGGAGGAGGAGGAGAAGGAGGAGAGGTTATTATATATATAAGGATTATTATTTTTATTATATTGTTATAATATTATTATTTTTATTATTATTATTATATTAGTATTATTTTATTATTATCTATATAAATATTATTTTTAGTATTATTATAATTATTATTTTATGATATATTATAATTATTTAGTTTATTATTAATAATTATATTTTTATTATTATTATAATTATTTTATTATTATTATTAATGATTTTTTATTATTATATAATATTTTATTATTATAATTATTATAGTGTTATGTCCTAGGGCAGAACGTTCATTGCAATCAAAGCATTTTCATGCTGTTTTTTGCAGCTTTACTAGGAAAATATAAGTATGGTATCTTCCCGTTGCTTTCCACATCATTGCTGATAAGGATAATAATGATGGCCAGATGATGTTCTGGGACCGTTTGTGCCTCAAAGCTTCCTGACATTTTTCTTACAGGTGAAAACCCCCGAAATAATCCTCACCCAGGAAGCTTGTCCCGATCGGGAATTGAACCCCCCGAGTCCGCTGCGTGACCAGGTAGCTCGAGACAACAGCGGTGGACTTTATCATCATCATTATTATTATTATTATTATTATTATTATTATTATTATTATTATTATTATTATTATTATTATTATTATTATTATTATTATTGTTACGCCGTAGCGTAGTGGTTAAGGCACTGAGCTACAAGCCCCGTCGAGGGTTCAAGTCCCGTTGGGGGTGAGGATTTTTAATCTGACCCAAACCCTCTGGCGACACTATGGCCCTGGGGTCGACTCAGCCTCTAACGGAAATGAGTACCAGACGCTTCTTCTGGGGGTAAAGGCGGCCGTCACGCAGGGCTGACAACCCGGCTGACATAAAGTGTCGATTGTCTAGAAAAAGTGGGAGCCTTAACCTCCTACTACCCCAAGGGCCTCCGGGCCTGTTGTGCGATCACTTCACTTACTTATTATTATAATTATTATTATTATTATTATTATTATTATTATTATTATTATTATTATTATTTTATTATTGTCACAAATAGAATTGAAGCATGGAAATTCAACAAAAACTTAAAAAAAAAAGTATATGTTTGGAAATGGATTTCTTAAGGAGAGCAGCAGATGTTTGGAATTTAAAACAAAGTCATAGTAGAAGAAATTAATATTAAACATTAAATAATATATTATATAATAAATAGGCAATTAAATTATTATGTACGGCAAATACAAGATGAAAGTTTACCCAGAAAAACATTAGAATAATGTCCACCTGGAAGTAGATAGAAAATGTAGACCTCACAACTCATGGAAGCAAGAAATAAGAACTGGAATGAGAACAAGAGGACTGGAGGACATGGAGTAGATAGATAGGGACAAGTGGAGAAGGAAAATTAAACTTTAGCAGAGAAAGAAGTGTAAATATTGGAAATATGTATATAAATAAGCGAAAAATTATTAAATTATCTAATAAGTAATAATGGTGTTCAATGTAACTAAAATATATGTGAATGCGCGAATCAGATTGTAGTATTTCTTTCAAGCAGACAGCGAACAAAAGCAGTGCTAATACCTACTTGCCTTGTCTGTACACCCTTACTACCCCGACCGGTGATCCCCTCTGTCTCTCTTTATCAATCAATTAGCGTTATTTCCCAAATCACTTGAAATGCACCTGGTGTCACCATCAAAATGTTGCTACATGATAACCAATAAGAAGCGTAGCTCATGTAATTGAATGATTTACAAAATTACAACTAAATCACGTGATCACTGGAATTCCCACCATACGTAACCGGGAGGGGGGTTACGCCATAGGGTACTATCGCGTGCGCAACATGACTGATTTTGTTAGCCACCAAGCTACAGCGGCGAAACGTTAAGTATAGAAGACACTTGTTGAAGTCAACTGATTCATTCCTAGTTCACGTTTACTGAAATTGTGTTGTCAATACATAATTATATTGAATCCAAAAACTTAACGTTAAACACCCACATGAAATGAGAACTCTTTTCAATTTGTTTGGAGAAATCTGATGGACTTGAGACGATATTTATACTTGGTTGTATTTTACGCCTCATTTGTGCAAGCAATCTTTGCTCTACAATGAAGATGAGGCGCAAGATCACGGCTATATGCTGGGTGTGGTAGCAAACCTTCATACTTTCGGTACATTTTCAGAATTAATTTCATATTGGTTTTTGGAGTTGTCAACATATACATGCACAACATGTATTTCCTTAAATGAGGAATTAGAGAATAGTAAGAGAGTAAAACAAATCAAAATTTAATTTTGTGAGAAAAATACGTCATAAATTAAAAGGGAAGACTTTATTCACTATTAAGAGAAGAAGTGGAGATTGTTGATAATATCTTTCTATTGTAAAAAAAACGAGATTCTTCCACGATTATAAGACCGGAGTCCCTTCAGATGAATAATTACAACCATATAGTTAGCAGTTCAATATCTGCGTAAAAATAACGTTTTGATTTATGGATGGGAATAATTGCATAATAGAAGAGGTCCAATGAACTAAGCTAGGTAGTCAATGATTGATAGTTTAATTTCCACATCCTATAAACTATCAAAAATCTACAAATCGTTTCTGACAGGTAAGGAGGAAAAACAAACATAGAATCATGATGAGTTTAGTAAGCATTGGTCCCTTCACTAAACTCACCAGTCAATGGCAATTCTTTCCGTCATTAATACTTTTCTCTCGTCTTAACGAGTTTTTTCAAGGATAGAGAAGATAGGAAAACAGAGGTTATAGACAATCCAGACGAATATAAACTAGATTTCCACAATATGGAACTTTTCTTTACCTTGCAAGAAATGCTTTTGACAGATTTGGAAAAAAAATCCAAACACCACCACTATAGTATTTCCAGGTTATTTCTTTCAAAAATATGTCTTTTAAAAAACTAAAATGTTTTATGTGCACATTAAGGGTGAAGTACATTGAATAACCGAGTTATGACAGAGTATGAGTGTCTAGCTAGGACAATAAATGGATATATGTAAGAAAGGAAATATGTGAGAATGACGTTTTCTCCACTGCCAGTTCAAATATGTGTAAATCTCCCTCCACAAAAACTTAGAGAAGTTTCATTGTTATTTGTAAAACATTTTGATGAGTATTTGGGTGACATGTAATAGCTAGTACACTATATCATCATCATCATCCATGCAACTATTAGGCCATGTGGCCTGTTACGGTCTCAAAGAGGAATTTTCCATCCAGCGCTTTTTTGGACGTCCCAGCGATATTTTTCCGTGGGGATAGTAACGAAGCAAGGCTTTTGGAATTCTAAGAGATGGCATTCGTTGAAGTTGGGCTTTTCAGTTGTTTTGGTAGTTTTGTATACGAGGAAGAATGGATTCTACATCCAACTCTTCCATAATTTCCTCATTTCTTTTATGGCCCCACTACCTGTAGCCTGCTGTACCGCGCATAAATCGCATCTCATTTGCTGTTATTCGGCTTTCATCTCTTCTTCTATTGTCCACGCTTCACTACCATTTCTTAATACTAGCTAATATATTATAAAATATTCTTAAATCACAGATTCCAGATGGTGAGGGAACTGTAGAAGACGATATAGAATATTCAGGGTTTAATGTGGTGGAATAATGTGATTACGTGTTTATTTGAAGGAATACAAACGTTACATTTTAGATTTTAATATTTTTACTTTTAAAGAATTTGTATTGCTCGTAATATTAGCAACAATATAATCATATTTTGTGTTTATTCAGTAAATAAAACAATACTTTCTTATGATTCAATATTACAGCAATTTTTAAACCAGCTACAAGCTTATGTTACATGTTGAGTTTTAAAACCAGATAAGCAAATAATTTGGGATCGAGTAAGCTACTTCGAAATACAAAATAGTTATTTCTCTCTAAAAACAAGAAAATTCTAATTTTCGGAACATGTTTGTTTGTGTTATAGCTGTAAGGTGTCAAAAGTAACGAATGTGTTGTTAGAATACCGTACGTGAAACACGTTTTTTGTCTCCTCTGTAAAATTTTACAAAATGGATGTAGCTGTTTCTAAAACTATACGACTCCAATAGACAAGTTCCTGAAAATTACAATTTTTGGGCATTTTTCTCAAGGGCTAGTAGATGTAGTGCTACAACATATAACACTTTATTCAGCAGGTAATAACGTGCTGATGGACCTATAGAAAAACAGTAAAATCATCACCATCAAAACTATCCAACCTGTTCCGCTTCAGGTAAACTGGTCTCTCCAGTGCTTCGTCAACCTTCCAAGATCTGTCCTCCAAGGTTCTGTAGGCAAACTGTTTTTCAGTTAGTCTCTCACTAGGTATCCGTGATATATGCCCGAACCATTTATCCCGGTAAACATGTATGATTTTAGGGTCAGTTTCACCAACAGAGGTAACTGTATTACGCCAGTTTTCCCCATATATAATGCATAACTTATACTGGCGTAATACAGTTACCTCTGTTGGTGAAACCGGCTCTTAGTGATGGGGTGATGGTTGTGTTGTGTAAATATTCTTGGACGTAAAATTCAGTTTTTTATTAAAATGAATGTATGACAGAAGGTGCCATAGCAATGTTCTCCCGGCCGCTTCTAGCCTTCGGATTTGATTGATGTAAAATACGATGTTTCCGATTCATATAACAAAGTTGGGACTGTCATTATTTATAGCATTTAAAAAAATATATATCTGAATTGATTTTTTAGTAGTGTTAATTTTATTATATCATTTTTTTTTAATTTAACTAATTTTGTGTCCACATCCCTGGAGTTCATTTATTAAAGATAACAAGCGAGGTAATTGAATTCATCGGCTTTATCTATGCACTGTATAGATAAAGCCAATCCATATACAGATTTAAATATTTGCTGATTTTTTTAAAATGCCATTATTTAGGTTTCCTTTTAAGAGATTTTCAGATTGTAATCATCTGATATTTGGCACAGAGTGTATATTGATTTTTTATTTATTTTTTTCGTTTATTTTCAATATGCTTTCTATTACACGAATTAATATTATATCGATATTAAATTTAGTTTTAAATTTTGTGCTACATTAAACCAACGATACATGAAAGCACGGTTATACTGAATGAGGATGAGGCGAAGCAATTCAAATGTGTTATGTAGAAAAGTACAATACAAATTGATGGGATGTTTTAACTAATTTTACAGTTGAAAAGAACAGAGAGATCTGTCTCTAATTCTTGAATTTTTAACGAGTTACCAGCGTGTATTTAAAAACGCTTAATTGAGCTAATGTGAGTTGCACAAAGAAATGGAAGGAGGGCAGCTAGTGATTTATTCAGGGAGCTAAACTGTAATCAGAGTGTGGCTACAATTATACGACAAAAGTTCTTCCCGTAGAATATCTTAATCATTAGCGAGAATGGCACGTCAGTTGCACGCACATCTAATTCACTCTTCGTTTAAACATTCAACTCATTCAACACACCGAGCGTATTCTGCGCAATTGTGTCTTTATATAAACTGTACGAAATTAATCCACTATAGGAACGCTGTGCAAGTAATAATGAGTGTCGTATCTGAATTTCTAAAAATTCGTCACGAAGTAACAGAATACAGTAAGCAAATTACTTAGGAATTCGAACTAATGGTCCCATTTTCCAGGTTTATAGAATATGTATTCGTTTTGTCGTAAGTACAGGGCGGATTTATATGCACTAAAAACCATAAATATATGCATGCAACTATGCAGCAAAAAAGTTGAAAATATGCTCTTAAAATTAAAAAAAATATGCACCAAAAATAATTTTCTTCTTATAGTCAAATACACTATTTTCTCACATCATTTTATTTATTATTTTATGAAGCAACAACTGTAATATTTTTTACTTTTTTCGCTCCTAATTGAAGTTAATAATTGTATTTTATGGTGCCATTCTCATTAATCTTGGCTGTAATATGAAAACACTTGTCTTAGTCCACTAACACTCACAAAATTGTATTTTAGAAAAGAATTTAAACTTCGATTCCCGATTTGATTGTCACGTGGTCAATGATGTACAAGAGGCTTCCTTTCTGTGAAATGAAGTATATATTGCACACATGAAAGTATATTTTTGAGTCTTTGTCGTGTATGAGTCTCAATAATGCTGATGTTCAAACTTCAAAGAATATCGCCGGTTGAAAACGAAAAACAGGAAATTACCACCAATAAACTGTCCATTGTTGGCAACACTTTCGTCTCTTCCTTTCAGGAAATAGTTTAGGCTAGATTGATTTATTGACATGTTGAGATTTAAAACTGCAGACCCCTGCTCGACATTGTCACTTTTGTGTGAAAATGCGAAAAAGGGATGCTGGCTTTCTATGAAAACAAAATTTGTCTTCATTTGGAAAAACATGACAATATAGCAGAAACTTGTCATTTTATGGGGTTACAAACTAATAATTTAATATTAAATAGAGAAAAAAGTATAATATATGCATCTATATGCACATATTAGTGAAATATGCGCTAATCCAGTGAATATGCATTTATATGCGCTATAAAATTTTGCCAATTTATTCCAAATGGCATGAAACGAATTTTCCTCTTCCATGCATATGTTTATCTTTGAAGGAATAAAACATGCAAATATGCATAAATCCGCCCTCTAGTCCGTAAGTAATGGGGGGGGGCCACGAGTGATTCCATTCCAAATTATCCATAAATTCACGGCGCACAATGTGATGAGTGAATTAATGTAGAGAATTTGGAAATCAAGAGTGGCATTTTATTAAAACTAGTTAACAAATAAAGTTTAGATCCTTACTCAGAAATCATAAGTTAAATGAAGTTATTTTTATAATATTTATATATTCAATGTAAAACGGCGATGTTTGAAAACAAATGAGAAACGTTTGGTTATGATTCATTTGTTCATCACTGCAACCAGATCATATTATTTATTACCAAAGAATCGCAATATTGTAAGAATGCACCCTTGTGAAGAAAAAATGTAACACATCAAACTGTTTATAATTAACATAATAGGTTATTACTTAATTTCCTCTGATGTAAATATGTCAATTATATTTTTCAAGAACGTACATTTGTGGGAAATAATACGTTTGAGAAAGTGTAAACAGTGGTTTATTTTTTGTTTTGGTATAATCAATTACTACAGATGTTTTTATATTATATCCCGCAAGCACTATATTGTTACATTCGTGCACTCTATATACAATCTGGTAGCCACGTGCAATCTAGAATTCTTACATCTTAATATTTTCATTGTTATATTCAACGTATTTGTGAGAGAGCCAGTCACTGCAAAATAGTAGTAGTAGGACTTTATTGGACAAAAAGTAAGATATTTACAATATTATTTACAAATATGGGTCGCACGGGCAGTAAGCCGTACGTGCTGTTGACAGTCCGTTACAATAAAGTAATAATTGATACTAGTGTAAAGAAAAATAGACAACAAAAAAGCAATAACATTACAATTACATAAAGAAAACACAATAATATTACAATTAAATAATAACATAATAGCATTATACACTAATTAATCTATATATAATTGTTAAGAATTAATGGTATTGCATTTTGATAACATATATTTATTCATGGATGAATGTTGTCCTTATTTTCACTGCAAAATAATGCTATGGCCTATTCAGAATGTTAAAAAGGAGGAGCTTCCTTTTAAAGTAATAAAATAAAATTGATAAAATCAAGGTTAAAAATGATTGTGATAGGTTGTAAATCAAAATTCATTGAAAGGTTATTAGTATTCGACTCCCATTTGGGGCATGAGTTAAATAGTCAAATTAAATAAACTCAACATACCAATTATAAAGTATTTGAGTCTCTGTTTTTAAAGGTACATACGCACCTGTGCCGCGAACGCGCCGCGCGTGCGCACCTTCTTCTTTAGGTTTGTACGGGGTTTCGAGCTGCGCGCGCTTGGCGCACCACGATCCAGTCATTGTCGGTTTTTACCACGAACACGAGTGCTCGCTGTTCAGATTTGGACGGGAGCTTGACAGGTTCTTTGTTTTCCGCGCGCACCTGTAGGTTTTATTATTTGAGTTATTATGGAGTGTTCAGAAGGAGACATGTTAACCCTTAAATTCGCCATGTATCATATAGGATACATAAATTAGTTTATTTTATTTAATGTTTTTAATAAGACAGAAGAAAACGAACGAGTAGAAATTACTTAAATGTGTGTAAAATTACACAATATGCCCAATAATAATATGCCCAATACGATACCAGCGCGGCGTGAGAAAAGTAAAATAAAAAGCAGGCACGGTACAGAAAAATATAGGTTGTAATACATTTTTTCAATGTTTTATTATAATAATTCGTAAATACAATTGGACGGCGTTATGCATCAACCGACTAAGTGCTATTAAAAAAGAGCTTTTGATGTCATGCATTGCTCTGGCTCATTAAGTACACAAATTTAGCGCCAAATATTTAAACATAGCCTTATTATTAAATAAAAATGTAATCGTCATCAGTCCTATCAGAGATTCTGTGTTTTGCAACAAACGCGATTGAGACATGGTTGGTTACACCTACTCTGCAAAATGTCTACTGAAGGTTTGTGGGTTTCCTATGGATCGCAGGAGGTTCGTTGAAATTGATAATTCCGACGAACACAAGACGAGTAGCGCGCGCACCGCGCGTGTTCGCGGCGCGCAAGTTTATACGCACCTTAAAGACAGCAGTTTGGTACAAATTCATCAAGTGACTGCGGCCAGGTTGTAATAACGGAAACTTTCTGTGGACACTGCGTAGTAGCTCAAGGCGACACTCCTTTTAGTAGCTATTATTTGACTGATGACACTGTAAAATTACAAAGTGTCATTGAATGGTCACCGCTGAAGTCTCAAGGTAGCATGCTTCCATGTTACGCAGCGGGCCCGCGTTCGATCCTCGGTCAAGACAAGTTTCCATGTTGAGATTTTTATCGGGGTTTTTCCTCGTCTGTAAGACAAATGTCAGGAAACTTTAAGGCTCAAATGGTTCACTAACATCATTTGGTCATCATTATCAAAATGTATCATATTCACTTCATTTAGAATAAGTAGGACTATAGGATTAAGACCTCTTCTGGCGCATCATTACCTTCATCATCACCATCATATCATTGGGACAACGTAACCCTCTTCCAGGAGCCCTAACCTCAGAAGTGGGTTACAGTATGCCAATGCGGGGAGAGAATACCAGAAATTGGAAAATGTCAACCTAGTGGTATTGAATTAATATATATATATATATATATTATTTTGGTAACATGTTTAAAATAATATCCAAAATCGTAAATATGAAATGTATGATGTTTGTAATATAAATTATTGTAGTATTAAGCTGTAGGCGAATTATCATGGTGACTGACGAAACAAATACAACAAAATTAAATAATATTTTTATTTTTACTTTTTTTTCAGATAGTAGGACACTTTCTCTTCAGAACATTTATACATAGGTTTCAATATCTCGAACAGAAAATATGAGTTTATACCTTTAATATTTGTACTTAGATTGGATGGTCTTATATCAGTAACTGACTTAACTGTAGAATGACATGTTTGGCAGAATGAGAGTAAAGTAACAATATCTGAGAATCAACACTCTTAAAAATCACATTAAAGCACCGTTGATGTTATGTAATAAGATTTTAAAGATTTTAAATATAAAATGTTCAATAAATACACACCCGCATACATAAACGCGTTGTACAACCTGTACAACACCATCACTACCAGTTAAAATGCGGAATTTGAAACATTGTTCTTGAAATGCCTCCATATTGGGACTATTTAATACTTTTCTTGAGGACGACTGGCTTACCGGGTACCAATGTTATATTTAACATCTTAATATCTGAGAATTTTCAATTTAATTTTAACAAACATAAATGTGAATGTAACATTATGCACGACGAGGTATAAAATATATGTTTTGAGTTTTATGCTCTAATAAACTTAGTCGTTAATTATACGAAATAAAGTTAACTGACTAACAACTATAGCTTCTGTGTGGTGAAAGTGATTCAATGAAAATAATATAAATTTTTGTTAAGTATGAATTAGGTTCACAAGGCTTACAACTCAATGGTATTAATAAGCTGTTAGTTTATGCTGATGATGTAATATAATTGGGCGATAGCGAGGAAATACTAAAGAACAACACGCACACACTATTGAGTAATACTAAGAAATTGGGACTGGAAGTAAATATCAATAAAACTAAATATATGGTCACACATAGAAATGCATTATATAATGGTAATGGACAGCTAATGACAAATGAGGGAAATTTTGAGGAAGTGGCTGAATTCAAATACCTAGGAACAATAATCACAAATAGGAATGAGATGCACAAAGAAATTAAACATAGGCTCAATTCTGGAAATGCGTGATATTATGCATTGCAGAGACTCTTGACGTCCCAACTCCTTTCAAAAAACGTTAAACTTAATATATATAACTATTATTCTACCAGTTATATTATATGGATGTGAAACATGGACTCTTACATTAAGATAGGAAGTGAGATTACGAGTATTTCAGAATAAAGTACTTAGGAAAATGTTTGGACCAAAGAGAGATGAACAGACAGATTAATGGACAAGACTTCATAACAGTGCGCTACATGGTCTTAATAGGAAGATATAATAAGAACAGTTAAGTCTCGTAGACTGCGATGGGCAGGACATGTGGCACGAATGGGGAATGAAATATATGCATGGAAGCTGCTTTTAAGAAAACCAGTTGGTAGAGATTAACATTAACTATAATTTGAGGGAAGTAGATTATACAGGGAATGATTGGAAAACATTAGCTTAGGATAGGGATATATGGAGAGTTTATGTCTGTGCAATCATGAACCTACGGTTCAATAGTGTCAGTGAGAAGAAGAAGAAGCAGAATGATTATGTTCAAATTATACAGTTTTTTATATGTAGGATATTAAGTAACACAAAGAAATTAGGACTGGACGTAAACATGAATAAAATTAAATATATGTTCCTTTATGTAAAAAAAAATAACAATAGCCAAATCAATTTCAATTAATGACTTTTTACTTTAATATACGAAACTTATGCCTAGAGATTATCCCAGTTTTCATTCCCTATTACACTCAGAGTAAGTAAGCAATTGATGTCGTCACAACCTGTGTATTTTCAGTAATAAAACCTCATGAAGAGTGCGCGGCTTTGTACATATTTAAATTGAATGGAAGTGTTTTGAGAGTCTCTCTGTACAATTTCATGTTTTTGCTTCAACATTTAATAGAGAAGAAGAGCACAAACAATTGGTTCCAACGCATGCATTTTGACTCCGGAAATAAACCAAATAGCATAAAGTCAACAGCATTTCCTTTCACTTGTCCACGAGGCAGAAAATTCTAGAAAATCGTGGTCTGTATTGAAAGCAGGGTGTCAGCACCTTTACTGTGGTTTTTTCACACAAAAAAATATTCCATTCTCTACCAGCTCTAAAAATATCTGCAGCAGACGATAAAAAATGCAATATTACAGTTGTATTAGCCTCACATATTTGTATTAAATCATTGTTCAGTGTTATCTTTTTGAATCACTAATATATTCAATAAAAAAAATATTTTCCTTTAATAATAATAATATTAACTAACTCACTTTCACTCTCTAACTCGTAGGTTTAAGGCCGCGCAGACATAAGCTCTCCACATATCCCTATCCTGAGCTAATGTTTCCCAATCATTCCCTATATAATCTACTTCCCTCAAATCATAGTTAATGCTATTATCCCACCTCATTCTTGGTCTACCAACTGAGCGTTTTCCCTCTGATTTTCCTACAAGAAGCTTCCATGTAGCCTACGTCTTTCATTCTCCATTCCTGTCACATGTCCTGTCCATCGCAATCTACGAGACTTAACTGTTCTTATTATATCTGGCTTCCTGTAAAGACCATGTAGTTCACTGTTAAGTAGTTTTCTCCATTCACCTGTCTGTTCATCTCTCTTTGGTCCAAAGAAGTTTATTCTCAAATACTCATAATCTCCTTTCCTCCCTTAAAGTAAGAGTCGATGTTTCGCTTCCTAATAGTATAACTGGTTGAATAATAGTTTTATATATTTTCAGTTTAACGTTTTTGAAAGGTGGTGGACGTCAAGAGTCACTGTAATGTATAATACCACGTATTTCCAGAATTACTAATAATAATAATAATAATAATAATAATAATAATAATAATAATAATAATAATAATAATAATAATAATAATAATAATAATAATAGAGATGAACAGACAGACGAATGGAGAAGACTACATAATAGTGAAATACATAGTCTTTGCTGGCAGCCAGATAAAATAAGAACAGTTAAGTCTCGTAGATTTCTATGGGCAGGACATGTGACACGAATGGGAAATGAAAGACATGCATGGAAACGTTTTGTAGTAAAACCAAAGGGAAAACGCCCAGTTCATAGACCAAGCATGAAATGGGAGAATAACATTAATCATGATTTGAAGGAAGTAGATTATACCTGGAATCGTTGGAAAACAGCCCAGGATATGGATTTATGGAGAGCTTATATCTGCACGACCGTGAAACTATGGGTTCCATAGTGCCAGTGAGATAGTCAGTTTAATAATAATAAATAATAATAATAATAATTTATTATTATTATTATTATAAAATAAAAAAGTTAAAATATACCTTCATAGGTAAAATCTGTCGTCCTCAACTTATAAAACGTATAATCTTTATACCTGTAGGCCTTTCAGGATATCCGTCCCATTTTCAGCAGTTCATTCTTCTCTACAGCATCCAGTATGGTGTTTGATGCTGCTGGTCCTAATGTGGCTATGTTGTGACTAAAGCTTCTTCCTGACGATATCGTATAGTGGATTGTTTAGTCTGGGAGTGCTTTCATTTATCAAAAGCTTGTTGTCTATTTCCTTGATAATTTCCAGGTCGTCCAACAGGTTGATTCTGGTTGGATTTCACTCTTTGTGTAATATTGTAAGGGTGTCTTCTATTGAGTTCATTCTATGGTCGGCGTTTATTATACCGAACGAATTGGTTTAGACAGTAGCGTTTGAAATTAATATTTGGAAGATATCGGGATTATATACCCGAAGCCAAACGATTTCAGTAATATTTTTTCGACAAATAATTTTTGGACATATTCTTGGTACATGATGACGCTTCTCTGAGAGGAATTTACAGGCAGGTTTCTGCATGCAATGGTTGACAGGGGTGGGAACCCCTTCTCACAAGCGAACTGTCAACCATTGCATGCAGAAACCTGCCTTGAAATTCCTCTCAGAGATGCGTCATCATGTACCAAGAATATGTCCAAAAATTATCTGTCGAAAAAAATATTACTGAAATCGTTTGGCTTCGGGTATATAATCCCGAGATCTTTCAAATATTAATTTCAAACTCTACTGTCTAAGAAATTAGTTCCGTTTACGCAGATCCAGCGTGACGTAATATTCCTTTTAAGTGTATTAACAGTTACATTGCTACGTATGACCTATGTGTTTGTTGAACGTAATGCATTTTATTTGTTCATGCATAAGATGTGCACAATACTTTTTTTAGTTATATGTAATTGGTTTAATCTTGGATGAAATCTAAAAAAAAACTTCAAAGGGCACAGTATTTTATCTGGAAGTTCCTAAGGTATTATGTAGTGTCTATTTGAATTTTGTGCGTTTTTAATCACGTGAACTAAAAAAGGAGTAGTCTTCTTTTCATTTATATTTCAATTACTAAAATTAATCTCTTCATTTGCTCTCCTAACTTAATAGCTTTTTACCTACTTATTTAATTAATTTCCCTTTGATCTGGTTATCGTATAAATTGATGTTACATAATACAAGCGAGGGAATTATTTGATTTCCAATGTGAAAATTCAAAGGACATTAAATTATTTCTCAAATTAAGAGGAACCGCCATTAACTATTTGTCCCGTTTCATATTAATATCTCCATTAAATATCGTTGTACAATTCATATTTATCACAAATTTCTCCATAATATGGAATGATATTCCACAATATTCCACAACTTCAAAGTTATGTGCTGATCCTAAATAAAATAACTGCAGTTTGACATTATGTTTATAATGGCAAGTGAAATATGTAAAGGATCTAATGTTAATAAAAATAAATTATACTATAACATCTCTTAATTAATATAAAATTATGGAATATTCACCTGAAAGGTCCGTCTCCTCAACTTAATTAATTATTTAACTGTAGCGCTTTCGGGACTTGTCCCATCATCGGCAGGATTTAAAACTGGTGTTTCACTGAAGATCTGGTAGAGAGGGTTGCATGTATTGGGTTCGTTTTCGTTTATCAGGCTGACATCGTAGTGAGCTGCTTTCATGATTTCCATCTCTTCGAGTACGTTTATCTTCGCTGGATAACTTTCTCTGTGCATTACTGTTAGGGTGTTTTCAATATTTAACATGCGATGTCCTTCATGGATCGCATGTTAAATATTGCACAGAGAAAATAATCCAGCGAAGATAAACGTACTCTAAGAGATGGAAAACATGAAAGCAGCTCACAATGACGACAGCCTGATAAACGAAAACGAACCCCCTCTACCAGATCTTCAGTGAAACACCAGTTATGAATCCTGCCGATGATGGGACAAGTCCCAAAACGCTACAGTTAAATAATTAATTAAGTTGAGGAGACGAACCTTTCAGGTGAATATTCCATAATTTTATATTAATTTTGAATAATACCTCAACGGAACACATCATGAATCTTATAAAAGTTGATAACATTTCTGTACTATTGTAGAAATTATATATTTAAACAATAATGAGCTAGTTTTTTTTGATTTCCGAAAAGTAAAACAAAAGAATCTGTAAGATCAATATTAGTTCTCGAAGTAAATGTTTTAATTTACACTAAAATAACTGTTGAATTTTACTCTTCATTTGTCGTTAGGGTCTCCAACTACCACTCCGGTGCCGGCTGAGAAGATAATTTTATATCTCGCCTTTGTTTTGGGTGTGTGTTCTGTGCTTGTTAGAAGAAAAAACAAGCATTAAAATAACCAACATAAAAAGATAAAAAACGCAAAATAAGTCCAAAATTCAATATTAGATTTTGAGAGATACAGACAATTGGAATGGTATGGTCATATACGTAGAATGCAAGGTAAAATATTACCTCATTATAAATAAATAAAAAGAAACATACAAAGAACAGTAAAACGAAAAAAAAATGTATATATTTATAAAAAGACCAGATACAGCTTTGTTCTTGTTTTGTGATACTATGAATAAATAAAATAACGCTACAGAGTTTAATTTCTATAAATATACTTATAATTTATTCTAAAATCTGTAACTGAATTTAAAATTTATATTTTCACTATGCCGGTTAATCAGCACAGCGAACCTTAAATTAATTACGATATAGGCCCTACATTTATAATTATTTTTCATTTTACTTATCCAACTAATCATAAGAAGTACATTAATTTTTTACTTCAGCTCATTTATGTCAGGAAGATCGGAATGAGTAAATTCCCTGACAACGACGAGTAAAGAGCATGGGGTATCTAAAAAGAATTGCAATATAACTTTTTTTCTACTAATTTAACTAAATGTAAAACACATTAATTTTCGTATTTCAGCTCATTTATGTCAAGAAGATCGGGATAACTAGATTCCTGGGCAACCCCGGGTAATCAGCACGGATATCTAAAAATATAAATTCATAATTATTTTTCCTTTTACTTATTCAACTTTTAAAAGCACATTAATTTTTATTAATTTAGGCGTAGCAGCGCACGCCGGATATTAGCTAGTATGTATATATATATATGTATATATATATATATATATATATTACTCATATATGGAGCTTAAACGTTACAGCCGTTTGTAAAATGTAATAAAGTACCGTAACTTAAATGATTTCCATTGTATATTATTTATAATTTAGAAAAAAAGAAGAAATTGCAATACTATTCAACTACCGCAATCAAAAGGCTTATTCCCTAAAACATATTTGGAGTTTTGGCGTTTATTTTTTAAACTCAATTTCTCATAGTCTTCTATGATATGCCTTATTGTATTATTTTCTACTCAAATAATCAATTTCTTTGATATATCTAGGAGATTAATATGAATAAGGTAGATAATATAGCTGTATTGAATAGCAGTAAACTTATTTTTATTGGAAACTTTGAGAACATGGCATTAGGATAATATAGATCATAGAAATGGACAGAAACTTAGAATTTTATATGCGGGATTTCAAGGAATGTAATACATTTAGATATATGTGGGAAGCACTGCATATATCAGCAGAGGATACAACTTTGAATGACATATAAAATCAAGTACAAAAAGGAATAAAGCTATTTACGTTTTTAAGGTGTTATGATCGAATAAAATGAAATTAATTCAGTGATAAGGGTATGTAGTGCTGTTGTGGAACCAATACTATTATAGCATCTTGTGTTGAAAATATCGAGGAAAGAAAAAAAAGTTTAACAGTGGAAATATACTTCCTAAGGAGAGTATGCGGGATCTTTAAATTGCAACATGTGTCAAATGCATTAATTCGAAAACAAACTGGAAGGATATTCACATGTTATGAGAGGATACAAACTAGGCTATTATTATGGTATTTACATCCACAATGGCGTGACAGCCCAAAGTTGGGCCTCATCATCTCCTTCGTTAGGAGTTATTATACCAAGTTAATTTAGTTACTCTTATTTTCCTATAGATGGCCTGAATGTTATGCGATCAACATACCGACCCAGTGAGACATCTTGTAGGCAAATAAAGTAATACATCTAAAAGGATCTTCTCCATAATGCATTCCCTAAAGCGACTTAAACATTTTCTTCCTACAACTCTTAAAAGAATTTTAATCCAAACTTTAGTGATGCCGCATTTTGACTACTGTGACGTTCTACTAACTGACATAAGTGACGGATTGTCGGACAAACTGCAGCGTGTCCATAATATGTGTATCAGATTCATATTTAATGTTCGAAAATACGATCACATTTCTCCATTATTCCACGAATTGTCATGGCTACATCTAAAAGAGAGAAGAAAATCGCACTGTCTAATTCTCCTATTTAAGATCCTACATACCTCGATTCCCAATTATTTATCATCCCGTTTCCAGTATCTATCCTCAAACCATAACTTAACACAAGATCACAACATAGTCTCTTACTTAATATACCGCAACATAGAACATCACATCACTCCATGTCATATACCATCTCCACTTCTCGCAACTGGAATTCCCTACCACAAGAAATAAGGGGCTGCCGGACATTGGCATCTTTTAAAAGAAATCTAAATTTATATTTGCTCTAAACTCGACTTCATTATTATCCAGTGTAAGATATATATATTAATTGGTGTTTCCCGTGTAATGTATCATATTTATATTATTAATAGTATTATTATTATTATTATTATTATCGTATCATTATTGTTATTATCCTATAAAATGTTGTTTGTACATGACATTACCATTGCTACATTTATTGTATCTATCTTTAACTGTTTATAATTAGTATAGTGTATATCTATATTTGTCGAATATTTATTTGTATTTGTGCTGGTTGAGTGGAAGAGAGGGCCTTATTACTTTAACTCTGCCAGAATAAATAAAGTATTATTATTATTGTTATTATTATTATTATTATTATTATTATTATTATTATTATTATTATTAATACTAGGATGACGGAGGTCGGTAAATTATGCTTAGAGACCTATTTATTCAGTCTTACAGGATCCTATACTGGCTTGAAAATCTTCATACTCGAGATACACACGACTTAAATCCCTCCCGGAGAACTTGCTCCTTGGATTTTTCAACCCTAAAAAATCAAATGATCCCGGCCGGGATTGAATCCGCGACCGTCGGGACCAGAGACAAGTAACATAACCATTAGTCCACAGCGGCCAAAACTATTGTGGTATGGTCATGCGAGAAAGATGGAAGTGGAAAAAAATGACTTCTCAATTACAATCTGGGGAAAAGAAAGAGGAGAGGAAAACCTGTAACGCAATGATGAGAAGTAATTAGAATGGCAATGCTCGACAGGACAATTAGAGTAGATGAATGGAATGGGGTAGAGACATGGGGGATACGGCAAAGGCAATAGGACCTCAGCTTGATTTCTATTTGAGAACTGGGTATGCGAGATATCAACTGGATTCAGTTGACTGAAGTTAGGCATTAATGGATGGGTTTAGCGAATGCGGCTTAGACATGTATGATAGAACTACTTCTATCATCATCATCCAGGGATTAAGCCTGTTGGCTCGTTCCGGTTTCATGAAAGCTAGAATTGTTAAAATTGTTCATACCACCTTTGTGTGGGCGTCCACCATTTCTCCTTCCGTGTGGTTTATAATTTAGCAATAATATTGGAAATCTTCCTTTTGCTTTTCTATCAACATGTTCTTTCCGGGCGTTTCTATATTTACTTAAACGGTCTGTAAGTTTGAAAATATTTAGTTGTTTTCTCATATCTTCGTTTCTTTTCTTATATCTTCATGTATTTTCTTATCCAGCTGAGTATTTCTTGCTATATTTATTAACAATCTCATCTCAGCTGCTTCCAATCTTTGTTCTTGTATTATAGTTATCGTCCAACATTCTGATCAATACAGGAAAAGCCATTACTTTTTCAATTTCATTTTTGTTTCTTTTCTAGTGTTTTTAAGGGTTCTTTAATGATGCCACGCAGTAGATTGTACCGAAAATGATCTACTACTCATCTCTTCGGTACCCGTGGACCATTACGCTAGTTTTAACTTCAAAACCTCCTATTTGTTATCTCTCTATTATGAAGCCTATCTTTAAATTCCAATCTAGCTTGTAACAAACAAGCTTTTAAGCAGAGTCTGTAGCCGGGCCCAAAATACAGACAAGATTCATCTTTCTGGAAATTAACCACATGTGTATTGCTCAACATAAATATTTCAAGTTATAACTAATCCCTTTCACTTTACTTTTGATATAAATAATTCTGATGATGAGAGCAACGGGAATATGCTCTATAGCACACAAATCTCAGGTTCAAGTATTCGTTATGAAAACTAAGCAAGTTGTAAATAAAATGCATTAAATATTTAACTAAAATCGATATAATTAACATTGTAAGAAAACAAACATGTCGTTATTAAATGACTGAATATAAACATAATATCGCAGAAAATAACGTGAACATTCGTTGATATTAGTTAACCTAAATGTACACTTAGTGACAAAAAGAATGAGCCGCTGCAAAAAGCAGAGTTCCTGTTATGGCCCACTGCGCATGCTCGAAAATCATAACTACGGTTCACGAGATAACGCATTGTTAAAAGTTTTAAATACGCACTATTTGGTTTTAACCGTCTTAAATAGTTAAAGAACAGTGAAGGATACATGTTTCTAGATATTTACAAGTGTTCGACAAAAGCAATATTACTCAAATTGCGACTTTTTAAATAAAGTTCAACTCTCGTTCATAATACAAACGTAAACACGGCAACTATTATCCGGCGTTCGAGTAGTGTAGATCGTTAAACTACTTTCAACGACACGAAATATATGAGAAAGTCAGGGTTCGAATCATCCGACAATATTTTTACTCATTTGTATTTTCGCAAAATACATCCTATAATATTTAATTTATGCCACATAATCTACGTCCACTCTACCCTATTTTAAGTAATATTCCTGCCTTTGTAAATTCTGTAACACCATTTAGCTACCGGTATAAATTTAATTGTGTGTGCAGTACTACATTTTAATAATAATGCTAACAATTTATGTAATAAAATATAATGCAGCTTCATATATTTATGAGTTTATTTACTTATTACGTATTAGTGAGGAAAAGGTTTCACCCTTCAATTAAAATATTTGGTTTATGCATGTCAAGTCCAGCATAATAACAGCCCATAGATGATTGACAACAACAACAACAACAACAACAACAATAATATAATAATAATAATAATAATAATAATAATAATAATAACAAAAATGAGATTATCAAATTATGTAATTACCTGCGGATCAAAATTAACTCAAAATGTACCCAAGAAAAAGTCGATAAAAATTTTAAAAAACTTTGGGCATAGGAAGATGTTTCATTACACTGCAAACCTGTTTATAAATATATAAATAAATAATAATATTGAAGAAACTTTTAAAGTGCACCTACTTCAAGATGAATCGATTGGAAATTTATATCAACAACGACTAGATCTATATATAAAACAAAATGGTATAAGTAGAAATATTAATACAGAATGGGAAGAATTAAAAGATAATATAATACAGCGGCTGCTTTAGAATCACTTGGAACTAGAAATAAAAGATATAATAACAAAATATTAAAAATTTGGAACGTTGAAATAGCAAAACTGGTTAAGCAAAAAAAAAATGCATACTTGAGATATTTGGATATGAGAACAGATGAAAACCTGATTGAATACAAAAAAAAAAAATGTCCTTGCTCGAAGAGAAATTAGAAAAATTAAAAGGAGTTCATGGGAAAAATATATTAGTGACCTGGAAAATGATTTACGTGGACGTCAAGATAAAGCCTACAAGATTCTAAAACACTCTAATAATCAGGAAAGAGATCAACTCAAATTAAACGTAATTTCTGAGGATAAATGGATATCTTATTTGAAACGTCTATGGACAGAACAATCAGATGATGAGGAAATAAACTTATCATTAATTGACGAAAATATAGATCCAATTTCTTTCGAAGAATTAATAACTGTCATCAATCATTGTAAAAAAACTCCTGGCATTGATAACGTTAATAATAAACTAATAAAATATGGTTCTTTTCAACTAAACAACGTATCTTAGATTTATTGAATATATGCTGGAAGACTGGTCATACCCCAGAAGAATGGAAGACGGCCAAATATATCCTATTTATAAAAAAGGAGATCATCATGATTGTGAAAATTACAGAGGCATAAATATCTTGGGTACCTGTTATAAAATGTATGCAACTATATTGAAAAATCGTTTAAATGCAATTATGGAAAGTATTATTCTAGAAGCCTAGAATGGATTCAGGAAAGGCAGATCCTGTTCAGAATGCATTTTCACTACCGGTATCAATCAAATAATTGAGAAACATAGAGAATATAATCTACCAACGTTTATGGCATTTATAGATCTTGAAAAGGCATTTGACAAAGTTAACAGAAATAAATTGTGGAATATAATGAAATAGAAAGGCGTACCTTAGCACCTAATAACTGCAATAAAAAGTCTATATGTAGAAAATAAAATAACAATAGAAACTGGAGGCAAAAAGAAAAACAATATAACAGCAACAATAAATAGAGGTGTAAGACAGGGATGTCCACTTTCATCCTCCCTTTTTAATATTTATATTGACGATATCATATATAATTGGCAGATAAATTTGGACTCACATTTAAAAATAAGAAATAATATGTTAGATAGCTTACTTTTTGCAGACGACCAAGTTCTAATATCTAGTTCAGAAGATGGTCTACAGAAATCGCTCTTTCAGTTAAATAACATTATACATAAATATAATTTCAAAATGTCAATAAGTAAAACGAAAATCCTAGCTTCTAAGGGATCAGATACCGTAAGAGCTAAAATAATTCTGGAGGGGAAACTCATTGAACAAGTGAGCCATTTTAAATACCTGGGTTATGAAATCTCCTATTTTAAAAATGAAGATCTATTTAACAAACTTAATAATTTAATTATATATGTGGAACAATCAAAAGGATATTTAAAAGCACAAGCAAAAAAATAAAACTAAAATTTTATAAAGTAGTTGCAGTCCCCTTACTATTGTATGGTAGTGAATTTTGGGTTTTAACTAAAAGAGAAGAGAAGATCATAGAACCAGTTGAAATGTGATTTCTGAGAAGTGTGGCTGGTTGCAAACTTCTAGATAAGAGAAGAAGTGAAGATATTAGAAATGAGCTAAATATCTTTAAACTCTTAGATAGAATAAAATAATATAGAAAAACTGGAAAGAACATGTTCAAGGAATGGAAGATGATCGCATTCCCAAAATTATACTTAAATACAAACCAAAAGGACGCAGGAATGTTGGTAGACCGAAGAAGAGATGGATCCAACTTTTAAATGAGAATCTATGAGACCGGAAAAAGCCACATGGGCTTAATCCGTGATTGTTGATGAGATGATGAATAATAATATTAATAATACAAATAGTATACTTCCAAATAGTTAGTACTTTTTTCTTTAAGAATGGACATACGGAATAAAATAGAAAGCATTTTAACAATTAAAAACTTATCTCACCGGAAATCAAACCTGTAACCTCTTGCATACAAATCAAGCCACTAAGCACTGAGCTATGCTTTCGCTTCCTTGTTGCGTTTAGAATGAATGCTCTTGAAGGAAGAAGGGAAACGTATTGTAGCTCTACTGTGCTATTAGTTTATTTGTGTGAATCGCGCGTTAGAACTTGAAATATTCGAGATCAAGAGTCGGCCCATTCTTTTTGTCACTAAGTGTACATACACTCATACTTAATGTCCTCAGCCTTTCCTACAAAATGATCATCTTATTACAGCTTCTTCTTGAAAACTCAAATTGAACAGCCCTCGGCCAGGGATCTCCCTCAGATCCCCGGCGATCTTTCAGGAACGAAACTTAGCTTAGACTGTTAATGAAACAACACTTCTCGTCGCAGACATCGGTCTCGACGCATCGCAACTCGCGTCGATGACGTCAAGGAGGGGAAGTAAAGGAAGGAGTAAAACGGAGAGGAAAGAGCACCGAACACAATATCCACCATCACAGAGGGTATTAGTCATTCAAAATATCTCTGCAGGCGGAAGAATTACGAAGCTCTGTTTGTTGCTACACGTGACGTCATATAAAGGCAGTGTATACTGTCAGCGTCCCACATCCCATTCCTCTCTGCACTCATAGATAGCAGTGTCACGTGGTCCATTCCTGCATAAACACGACTGCAGTGCCCTCCGTCAACAACTGCACTTATTCCTTGATCGGGTAATATTACATATGTCACGGTAATAAGTTTTAGGTCACCACGGCACAAGATTAAATTTATTATTTTTATTATTCAAATCTTCAATTTTACCATATGATAAATTGAAACCTAGATCTTTAAAACTATTCACTTGCTCTAAAATGTTATCATCAATGACTATTTTTGCTCTTAAGTTGTATGTGACAAATATGGTATTTATTGCATGGACAATGAAATTATAATTATATTTCATATTTTGAAAATATTGTTCCATGTGAATGTTTTCAACTCTTCCATATGAAACCCAATGCAATAAAGCCAACTTGCATGCCTCCTCTATATTTCAAAGACGCTCTTTGCATTGTCGCTCGCTGTGCTGCCTATATATTATTCCGTCTGTGTGAATTTAGACTTTCAAATGACCACTTCTTTTCCATGGTATTACTATGCGTTGGCTTCAGCTGAAACCCAACTTATAGAATTTACTAGCAGTGAATCTATGTTTATTAAAATATTCATGCCTGTATACCTTTTGATTTACACAATCTTAGCAGTCTTGGTGGACGCGAGGTAAGAGCACTCAGGTGCTCCGATTGGAATATCAGGTTCGAATCTTGCCGATTTGAGGGGGTATTATTAATGTTGGTCCACACAAAGATTTTTCAGGTTTTTCTCAGGGTTCTTCCGTTCCCCGAATTACATCCCACCTACCACTCTCCTCTTCTATTCCCTCTCCATCATGCCATTTCATCTCTTTTCATTCAATTCATATCACCTTTCACCTCATCACGTGTTAAGTAAAAAAATAATATGGTTTAGCAAACTACAGATGTTTAAAATATGTGGTTGTGCTGACCAAATGACACTTCTCATGACTCAGAGCCTGTGTGGAAACTTTGGGAAAAATATCGTCTAATGGAGGAGTTGTATCACCTTCTCAAAGTCTTAATCCCAGCTTAAGTAAATGGCAATATGAGTTATGTGTGTAGATGTTTCTTGTTTGTCGATAGAGGAACTGTATAACAGACTTCACTTCACTGCAGAGCGTAAATCATTTCCCTTATTTCATAAAGTAGAGATGTGTAATACAATGAACCAAACATAAGACTGCCGTGTTGGGGTCTTAAAACCGGAACACATATTTCCTAATCTAATTAATCTATACTGTCTTAAAACAAAAATCAATAATAATTTTTCGCGCAATATTTCGTTAACAGCGCGCACTCAATATTTTTCAGTGTGACTTATTAAACTTATTCATCTGAAGTTACATTTATTAACTAACTCACTGTCACTATTGAACCCGTAGGTTCATGGCCTCGCGGATATAAGCTCTCCATATATCCCTATCCTGAGCTAATATTTCGTAATCCAAAACCTGTATAATCTACTTCCCTCAACTCGTAGTTAATTTTATTCTCCCACCTCATTGTTGGTCTATCAATTGCGCGTTTTCGCTCTTGTTTTCCTACAAGAAGCTTCCATGCATGTCCTGCCCATCGCAACGTACGAGACTTAACTGTTTCTTATTATGTTTGGCTTCCTATAAATACCATGTAGTTCATTGTTATGTAGTCTTCTCCATTCACCTGTCTGTTCATTTCTCGTTGGTCCAAAAATTGCCCCCATGAACTTTATTTTCAAATACTCGTAATCTCGTTTCCTTCCTTAAAGTAAGAATCCACGAGTAGTTAGACAAAAATTCATGTACGTAATTTATAATCTTTGTAAGCCTTTTGTTTCCCTCAACGAAAATTAAGCGCTCTCCCCTACAGAGAAGAAATTTAACCATTCTAATTTAGTTACACTTGTTTTCGTATAGATGTCATTGCAGTGGCCCGTTGTCAGCGTTCCGCCTCATAGTGACATTTAGGAAAACAATGCAGTACTATGACGGGACAATACGGTAAATTTTGCTTAGAGGCCTTTTTTCTTCAGACTTAAGGATCTTATACGAGTCTGAAAATCTTTTGACTCCGAACCCACGGCTTAAAGTCCTTCCGGAGGACTTGCTCCTTGGATTTTTCCATTCTAAAAAAAAAACATCAATCGACCCCGGCCGGGTATGAACCCGCGACCCTCGGGAACAGAGAAAGGAGCATAACCACTAGTCGACCGCGGCCGAATACGTACCGATTCGTTTTTCCACTTCGTTATTTAACCAATGTACCTTTTAGGATACGTTGCCAAATTAAGGATTAATTATATTGTACGTTATGTATTGCGAACGAACCGAACATGGCAGTTGTAAGTCAATTTTTAATTTCCGATTACAGTAAATCCTCACTTTTAATGGTAGAATTTCGCTGATTTTTTAGATTAAATATCACGATTTATTTTAATAATATACAGTATGTTTCGTTACGAAACACTATGACCGCTTGAGCGATTTTTACATTTTCGTTTCACGTGAATTCCTACACCAAGTTGTTCCACGTTTGGTGGTTAACGAACTCGGCCTTATTTTTAATTATTTGCTATATAACAAGTTTGGTTTCGATGTAATATGCGACCGCTAGGGCATTAACGGACACACACCACACACACACACACACACACACATGTTATATATATATATATATATATATATATATATATCTGATTTATATACAGACTTTCAATGTTTAGACATCTTTCTGTGCCAAAACTTTTATTTTCCTTCTCCACTCGCCTCTATCAGTCCACTCCATGCCCTCCAGTTCTTTTGTTCTAATTCCAGTTCTTATTTCTCGCATCCACGAGTTGCGAGGTCTTTCTTTCCTTCTTCTTCCAGATGGACATCATTCCAGTGTTTTTCTATATAGGATACAGTAAAACTTGTTCAAAGCGGAATCGCGAGGGACCATTTTTTCCTCATTAGGCAACATTCCGCATTATAAAAAAGTAACCACTCTTAGATTATAATGCACCGTATATGTCTTTTTATGTACCTTGGATTAATTGTAGTTCCGCTGCCGTTGGAAATTGAAGTATAGTTTGTACGAGCTACTTCGACGGTAACGCGCGAAAAAAAAAAACAGTCCCGTTTCGTCAGCGTTAAAAATGCCTCGTAGGTTCGTACCTTCAATTAAAAGTATGCCGTTTATGCAGTTTCTGTTTCCGCTCACTAACTATACTTTCGTCCACATCCTTTGATTCCCTGCAAATTTCATTCCACACTACATTGTGACGTCTTTTAAAACTGTCCACAACCAACCGGAAGATGCCTTGAAATAGTTATTCCCTAAGGACATAGCAAGAGCTAGAGCCTGACTTTGGAGCATTGGTCCGGAAATTGGAGATTTTTTGATCATGGACTTGTAAAACACACCTCGTTGATTTCTTCATTTTTTCTCTACATTTGACCATTTCCTTACATCCATTCATTCGTTATTTTTTCTTTGTGTTTTAAAATCTCACAAACTTGGGTTTTTTCCACATTTAAACGTAGTTATTATTTCGCGCACTGAGAGTTTCTTTTCAAACACTTTCACTTTTTCGTTTAATGACAATGATAGATACGTTTTAGCCATCTTTATTCCGTAAATTCAACACGCTACCTGTGAGAGATACGTACACAATCAGTCTCAGATCATAAACTAATTTAAGATTTTACTGTGAACTGGTTATTTGTAAGACAGATGTCACACCTGTATTTCGCAAAACGGGTATGCAGTGAGGCCGACAGAAAATTGCAGATACTTTAACCGGCGCGGGCGACAGGAATCATCACTTATTGTTAATTCGCCTAACGGGAATCCAATGAAGTGGAAACTAATTTATTTCTCTCTCTTCTTCCGCCTTATAAACACTTTTTTCATGAATTGTGTAGAAATATCCTTCCATGTCCGCGTTGGACAGATTCCTTTTTATACGAAATAAATATACGTAAAATTACTACTATTTTACCGGGACCAATTGATTTGCTCACATTGGACAGCTTTCCGCATTATTCACGTTCCGGATTAAACACGTTTTGCTGTATACATTAGTCGTGGTCATTTTCGATTCTTGTAGATAGATCGGTAAATTATCTGCTATAAAAATTTGCCAATGATATATTTATGAGAACAACCGCAATATCTTAATACGCTATGAAGAGAAGTAAGTTATGGAATATCAATGTTTACTGTATTGAAAATTATTTTATCATGATTCTTATCGATCAAAGCAATGATACTAAAAACAACGAAAACGTCTTGGTTTGTTGGAATGTAATATCAACAGAATGGCTGCACTTTAAATAACAGATGGTGTCAAGTTGTCCTCAAAATATACCAATATATAAGCTATATCTGCTGTTTTGGATTTATAAAATTCTCGAGATTCTTCCTCCATCCATTTCTTTATTAGGGTATTGTGTGTCTGGATATTTCGATAATATAGGAGCGCAAGAAGTAGCATATAACATTCATTTTCGGTCTGGTGCGCTTGTGTAGTTATTAAATGAGAAAATAAGCATACAATATATCTTAATACTTTTCAGCCTTAAATAAGGAGCCAGCAAAATCAAAAACGTCGATGATCTAACTATTAAGTCAAGGTGCATTTCCGAACATCTTCAATAATAATGTTTTCGATAAGTCTTAATTTATTAACTTAATTTACAAATTATTTGCAGTTGGCAATGGATGATTAGACGACTTTCTTCTATATCCAATTGATCATTCAATTCCAGTAGAAGTAAATTGGTTCTTAATGTAAATTTAAGAATTCGCCTGAAAAAGGATAGTAATATAATATACCATAGTGATTTACTGTCGGCGGTGGTAACTTTTAAAAGAGAAAGATGGAACATGTTGTTCTGTAAGGCCTAAAGAAATTATTGGTTAATTGAGGGCGGCCATAATCTTCGATACGAATGTTTTTATTTTAACTTTCAATATTATTGACCTTCTGTATCATTATGCCATTGAAGGCTGTAGGAATTTGTGTTTGCTACACTGTATACAATTCTTGAACAGTAATTCACACACTCCATTCTCTCAGAGAGTTTACAGACGTATATTAGCGAAGTTGGTAACCACAGCTTTCTACGCTAGCGATGCTACAGTAGTTGTGAATTCATTTTCAAGCTGATTGAATTATGTTTCAGTTGTGGTGAAATGCTGTTCTGTCTACATGTTGCACGTACTTCACGATAAACGCTTTATACTAACAGTGATATATTCCCTTTATGAAATTATAATAGTTTTGTTTAGTAATATTTCATCAGATGCAAAACGTTGAAATTCGCTAAGCTGTAAATGTGCATTCAAACTCAAAAAAAAAAAAAAATATACAAAGCTCAGTTATAACAAACTGATATGAACAAATTTGTCCGGAAATCTCAAAAATGGATCTAAAAATTATAACAAAAATGTAAAAAATGATCTTCAGTAATTATAAAATAGTTTAGAAGAAAAACCAATATAGTTATTATATTTGAAGAGAAAAATTTATCCTTCAATGAGAAGTGTTAAATTAATAATAAAATCGTCAATATAGTTATTGTTCAAAAATCAATTAGGGCCTATATAACTTGTAATTATATCATTTTAAGTTGTAGTAATTATAACATATTTTAGAAATAACGTGAATATTGTTGTGTAGTTCAAATAGAAATTATATAACTAAGAGTTAGGATCACAAAAGTAATATTTATTGTAATCAATTATGTAGAAGGGTTTAAAAAGTATTATTCAAAACATATTTTTATAATTACATCTAAGAGTACCTTATGTTTCTGTTTTCTGTAGTAGTTTTGTTAATGGTCCGGTTTTTGTTTTGTATTGTTAAATTAATATATATAGGAAACTGTTGCTGAGCATAAGACTTTAGTCTCATTAAGGGGTGGCTACATTGAATTAAATGTTTCATTAATTGCATTTTAATAGTTCCTAGCAATAAATGATGATTATTATTACTATTATGATTATTATTTCTTCTTCTTATTCTTCTTTTATGCCCTTGATTCTCTCAACGATACTTAGACGCTCTTCCCTGTACACTTAATTATTTATATTTGTTTTCGGATAGATGTCATTTAGTGGCCCGAGGTCAGCTTTCCACCTCATAGTGACATCCCGGAATCCAAGGTAGTACTAACTTGCTAACTCACTTGCTCTATCGAACCCATATATTGATGGCCGCGCGGACAAAAGCTCTCCATACATCCCTACAGTGTGCTAAATGTTTTCCAATCATTCCCTGTATAATCTACTTCCTTCAAATAATGGATAATGTTATTCTCCCACCTCATTCTTGGCCTACCAACTGGGCGTTTTTCCTCTGTTTTCCTACAAGAAACTTCCATTCAACTCGTTGATCCCCCATACGTGTTACATGTCCTGCCCATCGCAGTCTACGAGAATATCAAGGTAGTACTAGGATGCAAAACTTCGGTTAATGTTTCCTTAGAGGTCCTTTTATTCAGGGTTAAGGAACTTTTACGAGCCTGAACTTCTCCAGTCTAGGGACCCACGGTTTAATGTCGCGGCCGGAGGAATTGCTCATTCGATTTTTCCATCCTAATAAAAATCCATCGTCCCCGGTCGGGTTTGAACCCCCGACCCTAGAAACCAGAACCTCCAGTTCACCGCTGCCGATTAATATGATTTAGTAATTTTGTGTTAATAATGTTAATTAAAACTGGAATCGTTAAAAATATTTTTATTGTGATTCAACAATCTGCTTTTCCATGTCAGATGTCGTTAAAAAAATAATTATGGAGACATTGAATGTTTAAAGAGCGGCATTCACATCACAGTTCGGAGAAATACCTCCCTAGCAAGAGGAAAATTAATTAGAACGATTGTTTTGATACGAAACAGAACACAAAAGAGTAAATCCAATATGACAATATTACTCCTGTTGCCATTTTTTTTAAATTGACGCTCGGAATAAGCGAAAAATAACGCATATTATATAACTTCACAAACGTTTGCCTGAGTTCTGTAATAATATATATGTATACAGAACTTCAATTGGAGAATGCAAGGGAAACTCATTCACTCCTAATTGTTACATATTTTGCCTTAATTATTATATATTCTTGTGAGACGCAATTTTCACGGTGTAAACTAAAGGAATTTCTGCAGTGTAGGTAAAGATAGGCCACTATGTATAAAATTATTTTTAAAAACTATTCTCTTGTTGTGACTAATATTTGGTCTTCCTTTTGAATTTCGCACGCGACGGCCAGAGTAAAGTCTTGCTTTATATGGAAGAAAAGGATTCGTGAATTGACATCTACAATCGGAAAGCTCTCGGAGAACTTTTCACATGCGCCTATGCCTCCATTCCGTAAAGGTTGATTCTCGAGTCTTCCATTCGAGGAGTCCAGACTGGCTTCCAAATGGTTTTGACCATCGCATATAAAGTCGGACTAGTCACTTGTAGGTGTGTCTAAATAGTGGACTAGAGGAGTGAACTCAAGAGTAAAGACAATAATATATTCAAGTTAAACCGTCAGCGAGTATAAAGAACAAGACGATCAATAAATTGTGAATTAGGAAACTTTGTTAGTAGATAATATTTGTGAAGAATTGTTGAATTACTGCGAAATAAATTAAGTCAATTCGACACTTCGTTTAATCATAGTATGTAAAGTTAAAGAAATGTCATCGAATTCTTACGTTACCGCCATCGGCGATATTATCTGCTTTTTTTAAATTTAAAAATATTCATAGGAGATTTAATTTATAAAGAATAAAAACAAAATAATTGTAATAATAATACAAAATAACAAGAAATCACATCTTTGGAAAATAGTTCTTGTTGGTGCATTTACAAAATTTATATCATGAAAGTACCTAAATTCATATATCCATCCATCTATAGTAATTTTGCCCGAGGACAGGTCTTTCACTGTAATCATAGCATTTTCGTGCTATGCTTTGTAGCTTTGTAGGGAATTATAGGTGTTGTAACTATTTTACATATGATAGATATTAAAAGTATGTACACATTATTATGAATAATTAAATAATAAAAACTGACACAAAATATTCAACACAATATTAGTAATATGATTAGTATACAATTCTTAAAACAGTCACATAATAATTATTAAAAATAAACATATGGTTTCAATAAATTATATAAATTTATTTGACTTAATATTATAGCCTACTTTTGAAGAGTGTTGAATCTTTGGCTATGATATGTGCCATGAATTTGATCGAAGGAGATCGTGTTTCAAAAAATGCATTGAGAATTTCTCTATCACACACACTTTCTTCTTAATTTGAATTTCAATTTTTTTAATACAAATATTTTCGTCAACTTGTCCTGTAAAACAAAAGCTAATATAAAAGAAACATATGAAAACATTAAGTTCATATTGGAAATCTTCAATATGCAGTGTTCAATGTAATATTTGTCATATGAAGTAATTGTACTTGGTTACACAAAATATCGTTTTTGCTCGATAGTGCGTTTTGTCGTACTTACAGCAAAGACGACTATGATTGAAAGTTCAACTTCCTATATTTCGGGGTTGCCATCTAAATAACTCTACTGTAATAATAAAATAACTATACTGTAATATTACATACCGGTATTATAAACCATGTGTGGGAAGTAAAAGCATTGAACAAGAAACAGAGAGAAGCTTGATGAAGTAGGGACCCGGTTTGAGCACTCATCCCAAAAATCATTGCGGTGTTTAACACAAGAGATTAACATTTCTAAGACGTCAGCTTCTGAGGCAAACGAAACTTCTGAAAGTAAAGTTGTACAGGGTAACTGTAGATCATGCTTTGCAAGAACAAGAATCTGTAAGTAAGGCTCATTTTTGCAATTTGTTTTTGTTTCATAATGGCGACGTGGATCCACTTTTAACCTCCTTCACTGATGAAGCGTGGTCTCATGTTCACGTCAAGGTTCTACTCAGAACAATAGTTACTGGTGTACCGAAAATCCCTATATTATTCATGAAGTTCCTCATCGTTCTGTGCTGGCTGTAGCATCATTACCAAATTAATTAACTCAATATTGTGCTTTTAGCAAATAGCATAAAATCCCTATATCTATTAGGCCTATAGTATTGGATTGGCAATTGGAGTGTCATCATCATCATCCGGTATCATGGCAGCTGCCGCCGTCTTCCGGAAACCAAACGCCATTCCTCTCTATCCATCCATTGATCATCCTCCATTCCTCTGATATTCATAGCTGCTTGTACCCCTTCTATCGAAGTTTTCTTCAGTATTCCTCTCTTCCTCCTTTCCATTGGGATCCATTCCATAACAATTTTTGGCAATCTTTGCTCTGGCATTCGTTTGACATGACCATACCTCTGCAATCGTTTCTTTTCTATGATGTCTATGATGTCCGGCTCCTCTTGTACACCCATAATTTCCCTTATTTCTTTATTTCGTATTCTATCCATCCAAGATTTTCCAGCTGATCTTCTTAAAACATCCATTTCTGTACTTAAAATTCTTTTCATTTCCCTGGTAGGAATTTTCCAGACTTCAGCACCATATGTTAAAATGCTCTGAATTATGGTTTGATATATTTGTAATTTTCTATTTTTTGTAATATTTTTGCTCCACTCCGTGTGGAGTTGCCAGTCTCCCATCGGACGCCTCCCCAGGTGGCGGATAGGGGAATGCTCACCAGATATGGCGGGTACTGGGGAAATAAAAATACCCAGTGCGGACCAAAACTAGCGCTGCTGCCTTGCAGTAAGATACTGGACTATCAAAGACTAGAGGAAAAAAACCTTGAACAAAAATTACCCGTCCCCCAGGTTGGGGGTTGATGCATCGGGCCAGCTCCTCGTTCATCATAAAAGAAAAAAAATGCTAAAAAATCAAACAACATGCCTCGGAAAAACACTCTAGGACGATTAAAGCAAAGATAAAGGACTTTGAAAATTGACACATGGAATATTCAAGGCTGCAGAAATAAAATGGATAAAGTAATTAAAGAAATAGATGCAATTGGGATGTATCTAAATTATACTGTGAAAGGAAAATTGCGTACTGGTCACTCTAATTTACAATAATAATTACAAATAGATATTCAACTAGAAACAGGAAGATGTTGTGTGTGTGTGTAACAACGAGACGTCCAAGGTCATGAGGGCATAGGCAGGGGCGTTGAGTTTGGATATGATTGCTCTCAATCCCCTAGTTTAACACAGTAGGATAAGATGCTGCAAAATTCCAGTCTTCATACGTAAACTTAGAAGCGATAAGTTCCGGAGTAGTCCTTATATGGAAAGGAGGGTGATGCATTCCAACTCAACGTCCAGGCCACGCCCTGTTATCAGATGGTATGTAAAGGCTGATGCCAAGGGCATCAGGGCTTGTACTTCATGTTTCAGACCTCGTCTCTATGACAGTCAGAGACACAATATTGTAACTTTTTAATCATCATCTTTAATAAATATATTAAATCAAGTTCTGCATTCACTGAAGTTCTTGGACTCACGACGAATCCTACCTTCAAATTGTCTGATCTACCTGAGGGCCAGGTCATGACAGTTCTGCAAAAGTTCGGGTTTGATGCGCAGTGAGTGCGCGTAGAATTATCGGTTCAATATTTTTTCATCACAACAGTTGATTCACACGTATATGTAACTTCAATTTTACATGATTTTTTATTTCCGTAAGTAACAAGAAATGGAAAATTATGTGACTGGTTTCAGCAGGAATTAGCGACAGTGCGCACTGCTGCGAATTCTATGCATGAATTGCGAAGTGCGTTTTGGTGTTAATAATTAGTCGAGGATTGTGGACACCTCGATCCCCTGACCTATCACCCCGCAATTTTTATTTATGGGGAACGTTAAAGAATAAAATGTACACATCAAATTCGCACACGTTACAACACTTGAAGGACACGAGAGAAATAAAGGCAATCAGTCAACATGAAACTTTTTCGAGTAAACCAGAATTGTTTTCGGAGATATAAGGAATGTATTCGCCTTCAAGGTCTAGTACAGTAGTAATTTGTAATTTTATCACAGTAGGTAGTGGCTTCGTACTAATTACTTGCCGGTAACTCTGGAGGAAAACGCGCCAATACTCACCCAGTCCAAAATCGCGCAAGGAACGGTCCGGTCGGAGGTACGAACGCAGTCTATAAATAATTCTTAATTAAATACTTGAACATAATTTAAACAACTGTTAAACTGATCAACATTTCAAGCAGCAATTTAAATCAAGACCTCATTAACTAATGAAGCGCTCCCGAGCCTTTGCATGTTTTACATCAGCTGAATTTGTTTTAAAAATACGAAGTATTTTATCGTGGAAATGTATTTTCAGAAATATAATGCAGTTACATGTAGCACAACTTGTCGCAGGAAATTAAATGCTTATTCAAATGATCTCTTTTAACAGATGCTAAAATCCAGTTAACAATGGTAAAATGTTGGAATATGGGAGGGTTTTAATTTCGTTTTAGTAGCAATAGAAAGTACAACGAATGAAAACATAGCCATTTAAACTTAACACACTTTTTTGTATTAACAAAGGTTGTAAACGGAAAGTTTTGTGAATTAATCGAATTGATTGCAAGAAACAAGCGAGCAAAACAAATGTGATATTTATACTGCATATTGTGAACTGAAATCGAGTGCTACCCTGGTGTCCAGCTAAAGAAAACAAAACTGCATCTAATTTCCATGTTATTTAAGCTTTTATTTTCATAGAAGCTTAATGATACTATGTAATGGCAGCGTGCGTCCTTATATTACTTTAAGATATTCTCACATGCTGGTAAAAGCCATGTGTAGGGCCAAATATTTAATTAACCTTGCATATTATCTTGCGAAAGATTAGAAATATAATGGCAGGCAAAAAGGGCTGCATCTGTCATCTAGAACGGATCATACACTATAAACTATCTCGAATGGTATCGACTAGATTACGTATTATTATTATTATTATTATTATTATTATTATTATTATTAATAATAATAATAATAATAATAGCTTTATTTTACCAGTAATGTTAAGTAATTACGGCCTTGTCTATCATTAAATCACGTTAAAAAAAACAGAAATATCAGACTTACATTTAAATACATTAAACATAAAGGATTATATAATTAAATCTACAATACAAATTAATATTTACAATATATTTTCATTTACTCTACAATTAACGAATAAAATATGAAATGTACAAGATATAAAAATGAAAATAAAATTACTAACGACATAGAATAAATTTAATTCAGGAGGAAAATTAATTATTTAACAATATGTAATTTTAAATGTATCAGGTGTGCGGCAACCCATGATATCTTAAGGGAAGGAATTCCGGGAGCGGGTAGAGGCTGCTGTTAAAGATGAATTGTTAGTAGATTTTTATCTTGTGTCCAAGTGTCAATATTATGGTAATAATATAACTTCTTAAATCTGGATACTAGACAACTAGGAGTGTAAAAGTACAAAAGCTTGAAAAGGAGTGGCAGAGAGAGTGTAATTTACGTCTGTCGCTAAGAGGAATATAGAGAGATTATTAAAGTGTTCAAAAATATGATCATAACGGCAGATGTTGGAATTGAAACGAACGCAGCATTATGAACATGCAGCATTATACAGAGTGGTCATAAAATTTCGATCCATTTCCAAGAAATAATGAACTCAGTTTGATGATTTTTATGTATGTTTATTGTCAAGGTATGTATACATGTACATCGTATTTCAACATGGCCTCCGTCCATTTCTAACCGTTGTTCCCATCGTTCAAGATAGCCCGAAAAGCTTTTTGATGCGTACCTGATGTAATAGCCGTCACGGCATTGCGGATTTAAGTCCTAAGATCCTGGAGATCCCGTACCTTTTGTCTAGTATACCTTCCCCTTTATGAATCCCCAAGCAAAGAAGTTCAGGGACGTCAAATCAGGTGAACGCGGTGACCATAGTCCTGCCGAACCTTTTCCTATCCGTCTGTTGGAGAATGTTCGATCGAGGTAAGCCCGTACATCTAGCGCAAAATGAGGAGTTGCTCCCTCCTGTTGAAACACAACAGAATCAGCAATGCCATTCTTGTGAAGCTGTGTTTCGAGGAATCACTCGAGCATATCAAGGTAATTGTTGCTATTAATTGTCTGTTCTGAGATCATGAAGGGTCCATACACTATGGCCTTCGTTATTCCAAGCCATACATTCACTTTCGGTGTGTTTCTTTCCAATTCTATGAGAGTGTGAGGTGGTTCGATACCCCATATTCGGGTGTTATGTTTATTAACTTTGCCACAGATGTGGAACGTGGCCTTATCGCTGAACAGGATGTGATCCATAAGGTTGTCTGCAGCCGCTATCAAATCGTAAAACGCAGCCTGACGAGCTGCGTAATCTTCAGCGTCTAATTTGTGGAGCACTTGAATGTGGTACGCTTTTTTTTCAACGTAAAGTGTAAAACTTTCAAAGCCGTTGATTTTAGCACATCTAACTCATTGTATAAACGACGACTTGATGCTCTCGGGCTTCTTTCGATTGCTTCTCTGATTCGCTGCACAGTCTCGTCTGGTGCAGAAGGTCTCCCGGTGCGTGGTTCATCCGCAACGTTCCCAGTTCTTTGAAATTTATTGTAAAGTAACCGGATGTTTGCTCGGTTGGTACTGTTTTTGTGAAATTTCCGAAAGAACGCCTGTCGCACCTCGGAATAATATAATCCGCGCAGTCGCGCACTAACAATATAAACATGTTTTTCTATCGTGAGCATGCTTCTTGGTTATCCTAAAAAAATAATAATTACGTTAACACAGAAATGGATCGAGACTTTATGACCACCGTGTATATTATATCACAATAATGGAAGTGCGGTAACACAAGATTCTGCACAAGGTTTCGTTTTAATGAAACAATGAGAAATCTATTTAAACGTATGATAAAGTAAAATAAAGAAAGTATTTTTACAGATATGTTTTACTCGAGTTACATTTCGTTTTAGATATAGTACAAGATCAAGTACTGAAGAAGAATAGGGGATAATTAAATTATGTATAGATTATTTGGAAGTGTAAATATGTAAACGATTGCGAGCAGTACTTGTTTCCATTAGAATGACTTGCGAGTTCTTAGAATTCAGATAAAGGCCGAAACGTGAAGACCAGTTGATGCTAAGAGGGACATTTGGTTAGCACATCGCCTCAGGAAGTCATCTAGTAGGTAACTAAGGTATTATGTGGGTGGAGTAGGCCGGTTAAAATTTGTTCAGAGGCACTGTTGGCTTCAGGTTCTTTTACGAGCAACAAAATCTTCAGACTCGGAATCCACGGCTTAAAATTTCCCGGAGCATATGTCCCATGGATTTTGTCATCATAAAATTCCATGCACGGTTTGAACCTGCGACCTTGGAACTATAAGAATGGAACACAACTTCCAGACCATTGAGGTCGACAAACATATACATAATTAAATTAATGTTTTTATTACCTCACCTCATATCTTTTTTCTTCTATACTGCAGTTTCCGAGTTTATCTCCATCGTCAGTAGCCTCTGGTCGACCGGTGTTATGTCGTTTCTTGGCGGTTTCCTTCTTACTTCTGTCGGTGGACCGATGAACCTCTGGATTAGGTCAAAATTTGCGGGAGTTTCAAAATTCATGAGTTTTTCTTTTTTGTTTTTTTGGATGTGGATTTTTTCCCAGACTGTGAGTTCCTTTAGTTTATCTGTTTGTTTGATTAGGCTAGCTTCTGTATCTATTAAATGTTTTTCAGACCAAGCATGGGCTGCTACTGCTGACTTGTCCACTTCCCCCTTTTTTACATTTCTAAGGTGTTCCTTCAATCTAGTTTTTAAATTTCTTTTTGTTTTTCCTATATAGATTTTGTCGCAATCTTGACATTTGATCTGATATATTCCTGATTTATATTCTTGTCCAATTTTTTTCATTTTTGTTGGTTTTAATTATCTTGTTTAGGCTGTATTCATTCTTTGGGGCCAATCGAATGTTAAACTTATTGAAAATTTTCTGGAACTTGTGGTGTTTTACAGGATGGTAAGTGAATTTTTTGAATCTTATGTTCTCTTCTGTTTGTTTTTTAAGTGTGCTTTCATTAATTAGTTTTTGCCTTTTGAACTTATTTATTTTCTTGTGTACCATGTTCTCTTCATAACCATTTTCTATTGCTACTTTAATTATGTATTCTTTTTCTTTTTCATATTTTTCACGGTTCAGGGGTACATTCACCAATCTGTGTGTTAGGCTATTGAATACAGCTTCTTTGTGAGCGAAATGGTTGAATCCTGATGCCTTAATGTAGTTATCTTTATGTGTGTTCTTTCTGTATATTCCAAATTCTATTTTGTTTTTTTTTCGTTTCTAGTTAGGGTTAGATCCAAAAATGAAATTTGTCTTTCAGTTTCAGTTTCCATTGTGAATTTTACAGTTTTGCTCTGAAGGTTCAGGAGTTTTAAGGCATCTTCTATTTGTTTATGGTTTATAATGGCTATTATATCGTCAACATATCTGCGCCAAAATTTGAAAGTTAATGGGTGTCCCCTTGTGATTTTCTGTTCGAAACTACCCATGAATAAATTGGCCAGAAAGGGAGATAGTGGGTTTCCCATGGAAAGTCCAAAATTTTGTTTGTAGTATTTCCCATTGTATGTAAAGAACATTTGTTCGATGCACAATTTTGTCAAAATGATGTATTCTTCTATCTTTTTCTTTTCCAAATTATTGTTCGTTAACCATTTTTCCAGAATATCAATGGTGGTTTCTCTTGGGACACTGGGAAACAATGAAACTACATCAAAAGAAACTAACCTGTCAGTTGGTTCTAATTCTCTGTGCTTGAAATCCTCTATCAATTCCAATGAATTGTCGATTGAAAGGTTTTCAAACCCTCCCATATTCTTGTATTCGCTACATAACCATCTAGCTATTTGGTATGTAGGGGACCCTATACAGTTGATAATGGGTCTCATTTTGTTTCCTGCCTTATGTGTTTTCGGGAGGCCGTGCATATTAGGGTTTTTAGGGTTGGGAACCTTTAGGTAAAACTTCTTTTGTTTGGTTAGGATATTGTTTACTTTCTTTAGGGTGTTGTCCACCTCTTTGATGCATTTCGGAAGTGGGTTAGATTTAATTTCAGTGTATTCAGTTGATTCCAAAAGGTTGTACATTCTATTTTTATAATCAACAATGTCCATGATTACTATTTGATTTGCTTTGTCAGCTTTTGTGACTATTACATTTTTCTTGTTTATTTCTTTGATGATTTTCATGTTTCCCTTTCCCGTTTTGTTTATAGGATTTTCTTTGACCTCCTCAATAATTTTTGCGCATTCATTTCTAATCAAGACCTTCTCTTCTGTGTTCATTCCTTCTATGGCAATTTCTATGTCTGCTACGTAATCATCTATATTGTTAGAGAAGTTCACACATGTTTTTAGGCCTAGTTCCAATATTTCCATTTCTTGTGTGCTAAAATTTTGGGAAGACAAATTTACTACATTATTTTTGCATTCTTTTTCTATTTTCCGCTTGTTTGGGTTTCCCATGAAACATTTCTTTGATTTTAAATTTTCAATTTTATTGTTTTGTTTGACTGATTTTTCTCTTATAATTTGGTTTATTTTGTTGAAAGAATTTTCCTCCAGATTGTCCCAATAAAAATTCCCTACAATTTTTGTGATTCCTAAATGTAAAAAGTATAATTTAGCGTCTAAATTGCTGATTGTTTCGAAATGTTTCCCTTTCTCCATCTTTAACATTTTTTTCTCTAAGATCTTCTGTTCTTTAGAACCGTTATTCTTAACGGTTTTTCTAATAAATTTCGGCGAAATGTCCAAGTCTAAGCATTTATTTATAAATTTGATGTCCAACATTTCTTTCTTCTTTTTTCTTTTAATTTTATGTACGTTTTGATATCTTGTTTTAAACCCCCCAAGTTTGTGTTGAAATTCTGTGTTGAGGTTATGTGTCCGTCCGCCATCTTTGTTCCCTCTTGACTTGAGTCGTCACTTATTTATTTAGCTTTCACAGGGAAAGAACACTATGAGGTTTAATTTAATAATTAAATTAATGTTTTTATTACCTCACCTCATATCTTTTTTCTTCTATACTGCAGTTTCGGAGCTTATCTCCATCGTCAGTAGCCTCTGGTCGACCGGTGTTATGTCGTTTCTTGGCGGTTTCCTTCTTACTTCTGTCGGTGGACCGATGAACCTCTGGATTAGGTCAAAATTTGCGGGAGTTTCAAAATTCATGAGTTTTTCTTTTTTGTTTTTTTGGATGTGGATTTTTTCCAGACTGTGAGTTCCTTTAGTTTATCTGTTTGTTTGATTAGGCTAGCTTCTGTATCTATTAAATGTTTTTCAGACCAAGCATGGGCTGCTACTGCTGACTTGTCCACTTCCCCCTTTTTTACATTTCTAAGGTGTTCCTTCAATCTAGTTTTTAAATTTCTTTTTGTTTTTCCTATATATATTTTGTCGCAATCTTGACATTTGATCTGATATATTCCTGATTTATATTCTTGTCCAATTTTTTCATTTTTGTTGGTTTTAATTATCTTGTTTAGGCTGTATTCATTCTTTGGGGCCAATCGAATGTTAAACTTATTGAAAATTTTCTGGAACTTGTGGTGTTTTACAGGACGGTAAGTGAATTTATAAGTTTAACATTCGATTGGCCCCAAAGAATGAATACAGCCTAAACAAGATAATTAAAACCAACAAAAATGAAAAAATTGGACAAGAATATAAATCAGGAATATATCAGATCAAATGTCAAGATTGCGACAAAATATATATAGGAAAAACAAAAAGAAATTTAAAAACTAGATTGAAGGAACACCTTAGAAATGTAAAAAAGGGGGAAGTGGACAAGTCAGCAGTAGCAGCCCATGCTTGGTCTGAAAAACATTTAATAGATACAGAAGCTAGCCTAATCAAACAAACAGATAAACTAAAGGAACTCACAGTCTGGAAAAAATCCACATCCAAAAAAACAAAAAAGAAAAACTCATGAATTTTGAAACTCCCGCAAATTTTGACCTAATCCAGAGGTTCATCGGTCCACCGACAGAAGTAAGAAGGAAACCGCCAAGAAACGACATAACACCGGTCGACCAGAGGCTACTGACGATGGAGATAAGCTCCGAAACTGCAGTATAGAAGAAAAAAGATATGAGGTGAGGTAATAAAAACATTAATTTAATTATTAAATTAAACCTCATAGTGTTCTTTCCCTGTGAAAGTTAAATAAACATATACATATATAAGAACAATTATTAAATCTCTATTTTAGTTATTTTCTTAAGACAACAATTAGATAGTTATTTGATCAGCACCATGGACTACTGGTCACCGTTTGTGATTACACTGAGCAATAGAAAAGAAACTTTATTTTTGTCTCAGAAAGAAAAATATGTGAATCTGAAAGTATTTTTTCTCCTGAATTCAAAATATAATATCGGGTTTTCTCCATCATGCAAGATTTCCGAGAGGCAGGCATTTATAATTTCAAACACTTTAATATTTTCTACATTCGTAACTATACAATATTCGAACATTCGGACTCACCTAGAAAGTAATAAATGATTTTCTGCTATATTTCGTGTGGAGCATCCTTCTTGATGGTCCAACAATAATCGGCCAGCATATGAGGATTCCATTTGCCTTGATATCTCTTTTCCTTAGCTCAAAACCATTTGAGTTAGCCCATTTGGTTTTATTTTACAATGGATAAATGGACGAAAAAACGTTTAATAAAAAATAATTATTAAAATCCATTCATTGAATTTGAAATTGAAATAAAAAAACTGTGGGCGGTGGAGGAATTCCGAATACATATTTGAAAACACGATAAAAATTGCATTAAGTACAACTGTTGGTACTCATGAGACAAAAATCATGTTGAGCAGTGTTACAGTTAATGAGGTCTCTGATTCGATTCCCGATCAGATCATTAGGAATTTACCTTCAAAGGAAATTATTCCGGTGGTTGCCGATGGTCTGGAATTTAGGTTAAGGACTCTCCTAGCGCTTCATTATTATTTATCATCCATCATATCATAGGGGTAACATAACTCCACCTTCCAGGTACCCCAAACTAAAATATGGAATACAGTTCTGACAAAGCCAGGGGATAAATGTCATAAAAGACAACCTGGTGACATTGATATTTGACTTGATAGTTTATCATAAGTAATACCACGAGTGATTTCCAATTTTTCTAGAGAAATTGGAAATCAAGAGTGGCATTTGTTAGAACTATTTAACGAAAACAATTAAGCTGTTTACTCACAAATCATTATTTAACTATAGTTATTTTAAAATATTTATATATTTAATGTAAACAACGATGTTTGAAAAAAATAATAAATATTTTGTTATGTTCCATTTGTTCTTCCACTGCAACTAGATCCTATTATTTATTGCCAAATAGGATCGCAATATTGTAAGAGTGGGCCCTAGTGGAAGAAAAAAATGAAACACATCAAATTGTATATTATAACCAACATTATAGGTTACTAATTATTTTTTTATAGGAAACTATTCCGTAAAATCATTATTTAAAAACATAATTATTGAACACACAATTATAAAATATGTAGTTCCAAGAAATCTGTTCATTGTTTGCTATATTCAACGTACTTGTTAGAGAGTCAGTCACTGCAAAATAATGCTCTGACCTGTTCAGAATATTAAAAAAGATGAGCTTTCTTTATTTTGGTACACAAAATTCGATAAATATCGAGGTGAAAACCCACTACCATTGATTGTAAAACAGAATTCATTCAAATGTGATTGGAGCATGTGTTAAATACTTCTTACAATTCAATGAAATGAATTTACATTAACCTAAAAGTGATTATGCTGGCTTAGAGTCGCTTTATACAAAATGACTGATCTCAATTTTAGATTTGTAAACCAGTTGTAATTAGGTTTGATGTAGAGATGCGTTTAAACCAAAATGATGTCTGGTTTATGGTGTGCTGTATCATATCTGAGAGAAGACGTACCGCAGGGTCCAGGTTTCATCTGAATATCCTACCCCACGCATGTACAAAGAGCTACACACTAATTGCATTAGGTGATGATCAACATAGTCCTTAACACACTTAGCTGTTATCAAATGCAGCAGTTGAAAGAAGAGGGTGCAGGGCATTGTGCAGCCTCAATTCCTAAACTTCAAAGTTTCGCGTACAAACAAAAGTGAGACAAAGAGAGCGAGAAAGGAAGTAAAAGTGGTTAACTTTTCCCCCCTCCAGTTATAAATTAATAATAAAGTATATGGCAGATTTCCGAACTAATTAATCTCCTTTTGTTGTTTATGAAGGATTTTTTTTTCATTCTTTGAAACTTTCAATAGATTCATACTTTTAAAAGTTGTTAGCAAAGTTATTAGAGTGAAAGACTTTTCATTAATATACTCTGTGTCTACTTTCTTCGAAATTATACATATTAATGGTAGATCGTCAATAAAATTATACATTTTGAAGAAATGTAGTGCTGCGAAAGTTTAAATTATTTTGGCAGTATTATACTCATATAGTCCACCGCTGTGGTCTCGAGGTAGCGTGCTGCCTTATCACGCAGCGGGCCCGGGTTCGATCCCCGGTCGGGGCAGTTTTTCTAGGTGAGGTTTTTATCGGGGTTTTTTCTCACCTGTCACACAAATGTCAGGAAAACTTTAAGGTCCAAACGGTCCCCGAAATCATATGGCCATCAACCTTATCATTATCATCCTTACCATTATCATTATCATCATCATCCTTCATCGGTGTGGAAAGCAACGGGAAGCTACCACACCCACACAATTCCCTAGTAAAGCTGCAAGCCTAGCATGAAAATGCTATGATTGCAGTGAAGGACCTGCCTTCGGGCAGAATTACTATGGATGGATGGATACTGATATAAAATCTATTGTGATCCGGCTTTGTATTCTACGAAATTCAGTTTTCACTAAATAAATCAATATACACCTTTAATAACTTGCTGCCCCGTCTGGGTTTTCAGGATCGAATCCTTTCGGCCCCTATTGGTGGTGGGGCACACCGCGATTTTTCGGGGTTTTCCCGTCCTCCGAATTTCAGCCCACCAACACTTTTCTCTTCTCTTACCTTCCCCATCGTGTAATTTAATCTCCTTTATTCATTCCTCATTCAATTATATTTCATGTCACCTTTCACGTCATCTCATGTTATGTAAAAATTGTCTGATTTAACAAACCAATGGTGTTTAAAATATGTGGTTGTGGTGTGCTGGCTGTAGCATTATTACCGCATATACTAATTAATTATTGCACTGTTAGCCAATAGCATAGAATCCATATATATATTAAAGTATTGAATTAACAATCAGAATGTATTTATATTATATTATGAAGGGAAATTGCGTACTGGGCACTCTAATATATAATAATAATTACATGTGGATATTCAAGTTGAAACAGGCAGGGGCGTTGAGTTTGGATAATATTACTCACCATCCCCCAGTCTAATACAGGGGCGTCGAGTCAAGATAAGATTACTCTCCATCCCCTAGTTGAATACAGTAAGATAATATGGCTGGTAAATTCCAGTCTTCATACGTAACTTTGGAAATGAGGGTGATACATTCCAACTCAGCGTCCATGCCACGCCCGATTATCAGAGGGTTTATAACGGCTGATGCCCTTGGCATCAGGGCTTATTCTTCATGGTTCCGACCTCGTCTCTATGACAATTAGAGACACAATATTGTAACTTTTTAATCATCGTCTTTAATAAATATATTAAATCAAGTTCTGAATTCACTGGAGTTATTGGACTCACAACGAATCCTACCTTCAAATTGTCTGATCTACCCGAGGGCCAGGTCACGACAGTGGTCATCTAATGGAGCACACTCCAGTTCTTTCTCATGAGCCTGTGTATCAAATTAGGGCACAATACGGCCAAAGGGAAGTTTGTAGCCCCTCTTCGAACCTTTAGACATTGCCCAAATTATTAACGGTATGAGTAATGCATGTACAGGCTAGATTTGTGTCGAAAAAGGAACAGCTTATCAGACCGTAATATACAACTGTAGAGTATATTTTATCTCAGTTATTCTATGAATTTAAGATGGGTAATTCAATCGCCGTAGCGTTGTGGTTAAGGCACTGAGCTACAAGTCGAAAGGTCGAGGGTTCAAGTCCCGGTGGGGTCAGGATTTTTAAACTGACCCAAATCTTCTGGCGGCACAATGGCCCTGGTGTCAACTCAGCCTCTAACGGAAATGAGTACCAGTCGCTTGTTCTGGAGGTAAAGGCGGCCGTCACGCAGGTTTAACAACCCTTCTGACATAAACTGCCGATTGTCCAGAAAAAGTGGGAGACTTAACCTCCTACTGCCCCAAGTGCCTCCTGAGACCTGTAGTGGGTTTACTACAATACTATGAACGAAAAATAAGGCTCCATTAATATTGTCCTTATTTGGTATTACAGCCCGAGTGGGAAATCTCCTCTATGGCCTTCTTCCATCCTTCTCTATCCATCGCCATGTCCCTCCAATTCTTTATTCCAAATCTTTTCACGTCTGCTTGTACACAATTCCACCATCTTGATCTCGATCATCCTCTTAATCTGGTTCCGTCTGGTTGTTGTTGAAGACAATGGGCCGAATGGATAAAGTGGAGCAAATGTTTTTACTTCACTATTTTAAAGCATATCCTTCAGAATTTGTGCATAAAAAAAGAAGCATAACATTTAAATCGCGGTGACGCATCGAGAAAAAAAACATCTGCTTCCATGGAAGAAGCACGAGCTCGACCTTGAAGCATGTGTTTCAAGATTAAAAAAACTATAAGATTAAAGTGAACCTTTTGCTTCTTTTAAGAAGCACATGCTTTAAAAAGTGAAGTCTGGTCGGTAGCAGACTCCTCATCACAAAATACAGACATGGCTCAATTAGTAGTCCCCGTAACGCCATACAAAGTGTTATAAACCACGTAGGTGTCCTCCTGAGGACGATTATAATTCATTATAGAGGTTCAACGAGGAAAATGTTAAATGGAATGCTGCCCACTTCTTGCCAGAAACAGAAGATAGAATGAAGGTATTTTTTTTTTGTTCATGACCGATCCAGGGTTTGAAACTGGTATAGGAAAAGAAATAGGCGTTCATCAATATTGATGATTCAGGCAATGATAATGAAGATACAACGAAGGAGAAGAACCAGAAGAAGAAAATTTCACTGAAGGGATAATTATAAGAGGAGGACGCGAAAAAGAGAAGAATTTACAACTAAAATATACAATGAAGGATTTTTATTATTTTTAATTTATTGGAGTGGATGTTTATTTATATTATTTAACTGTCAATTATTCACTATCACTTGTTCGTCTGGATAAATTAAAAATCAACTTCGATTTATTTCACTTCACTGGAACTACATTTACATTATAACGCTATCACTTATTAATGAGAAATTGATAGAATTCAAATAGAAAAATAAGATTTTACAGGACAGTAAATAATACATTTTCCTCACTATAGTCTTGAGAAACGTTTCTCTCACAATTTAAGTTATTTAATCTGTCCATAAGCACATTTTCGTTTTCTATCTTAATTTTAATCAATTTTAATAGTTCCAATAACATCAGTCTGTGAAGGGCACTCGCAAATCATTCGACTCGTCGATTTCCAGCATTTTTTTAAGGCCGGAGATTTACTAAATGATGTATCCGTTTGCGATGATAATGTTGATGGTTCCATACTTACTGCTCCTGAAAATAAGTGTTTGGATAAATGATAGCCTGAGAAAAACAACAATAACGGAAAATTCGAAATATGTATTAATAATGTCACTTACTGTAAAAGTAAAGTAAAGTGATCCCACAACAGGCCTCAGGAGGCCCTTGGGGTAGTAGTAGGTTAAGGCTCCCACTTTTTCTAGACAATCGGCACTTTTTATGTCAGCCGGGTTGTCAGCCCTGCGTGACGGCCGCCTTTACCCCAGAACAAGCGTCTGGTACTCATTTCAGTTAGAGGCTGAGTCGACCCCAGAGCCATAGTGCCGCCAGAGGGTTTGGGTCAGTTTAAAAATCCTGACCCCAACGGGACTTGAACCCTCGACCCTCCGGCTTGTAGTTCAGTGCCTTAACCACTACGCTACGGCGTGCCCCATGTCACTTACTGTAAAATAATTATATTTTGATTGTAAATAGCTCAATTTATTCTATACTATGGGTATATGTTTTCTTATGCTTATAAGTCCATCCATAGTAATTCTGCCCGAGTGCAGGTCTTTCACTGCAATCATAGCATTTTCATGCTGTGCTTTGCATCTTTACTAGGGAATTATAGGTGTGGTAGCTTCCTATTGCTTTGAACATCGGTGAGGATGATGGCCGGATGATTTTCGGGGACCGATTTGCCCTAAGCTTCCTGACATTTGTCTTACAGGTGAGCAAAACCCCGAAAGAAACCTCACCCAGGAGGCTGTCCCGACCGGGAATCGAACCCGAGCCCGCTGCGTGATAAAGCAGCACGCTACCTCGAGACCACAGCAGTGGACATGATTATAAGTAATCAATAAATTATTTAATATATAAACCTTGCCTGGAATTTTGATTATTTTAGGATTTATCTCTCCTTGTAACAGATTGAAGAGCTCTTTCTCCCGGGAATTCAGAACGATTAGTTTGTTCCCGGTTCTGTTCATATCTGTCATTTTCTTCAGCCTAGTTTTCATATGGCTGGGGCGCCCGACATGCTGACCAAATGTCACCCCTACGCTGGCTTATAATTGTTTACCTCTGTGATTAACAAATGTGGACGTGAGGCTAACAGCCGACGATTAGGGCAAGGACCATCTAGGTCGTTCGCGCTTGGAGTTCTAATTTCCATATTGTTAATTTTCTTTAGAAGCTGGTTTGAATTTGTGTGTGTCAAAATTATGTTCAAATAATTTAATTATTTCCTGAATTATTACATGTTTTTTTCTTCTTTTTTTTTTCTCTCCGGAATTTGTGACTTCTGTAATAATTGGGGGCATGTTCCTAGAGCAGTAAGTATGAATTCCATTGCATTGTCTACAGATTTTGAACTTTTACTTGCATCCGAATCAGAAGAGGCCATCCCTGTCTTACACCTCTATTTATTGTTGCTGTTATATTTGTCAAATTCCTTTTCAAGATCTATGAATGCCATAAAAGTTGGTAGATTGTATTCTCTATGTTTCTCAATTATTTGATTGATAGTGAAAATGCAATCTGAACAGGATCTGCCTTTCCTGAATCCATTCTGGGCTTCTAGAATAATACTTTCCATAATTACATTTAAACTATTTTTGAATATAGTTGCATACATTTTATAACAGGTACCCAAGATATTTATGCCTCTGTAATTTTCACAATCATGACGATCTCCTTTTTTTATAAATAGGATATATTTTGGCCGTCTTCCATTCTTCTGGGATATGACCAGTCTTCCAGCATATATTCAATAAATCTACGATACGTTGTTTTAGTTGAATAGAGCCCTATTTTATTAGTTCATTATTAATATTATCAATGTCAGCAGTTTTTTTGTTTTTACAATGATTGATGACAGTTATTAATTCTTGGAAAGAAATTGGATATATATTTTCGTCAATTAATGATAAGTTTATTTCCTCATCGTCTGATTGTTCTGTCCATAGACGTTTGAAATAAGATATCCATTTATCCTCAGAAATTATGTTCAATTTGAGTTGATCTTTTTCCTGATTATTAATGTGTTTTAGAATCTTGTATGCTTTATCTTGTCGTCCATGTAAATCATGTTGCAGGTCACTAATATATTTTTCCCATGAACTCCTTTTAATTTTTCTAATTTCTCTTCGAGCAAGGGCATTTCTTTTTTTTGTTTTCAATCAGGTTTTCATCTGTTCTCATATCCAAGTATCTCAAGTATGCATATTTTTTTTCCTTAACCAGTTTTGCTATTTCATCGTTCCAAATTTTTAATATCTTATTATTATATCTTTTATTTCTAGTTCCAAGTGATTCTGAAGCAGCCTGCATTATATTATATTTTAATTCTTCCCATTCTGTATTAATATTTCTATTTATAGCATTTTGTTTTTGTATAGATCTAGTCGTTGTTGATATAAATTTCTAGTCGATTCATCTTGAAGTACAAATATAAATACCAATTAGATAGTATAACCGTTACAGGATTGATGATCGGGGCAAGAGGTACTATACCAGGATGCTTAGCTAAATTTTTTAATTTCTTATATTTGGACAGAGTGTATCTTTCTAAAATTGCCATGGCTGCCATTAGAGGATCAATTTTAAGAAACCATCTTTACAAAATTTCTACTTTATGTAATATACTTCAATTATAATTCGATATTTTTAATGTATTTACAAAATATATTTAATCAATTTTGAAAATTAATTGTCTGCATCACTTTTTCTGTGTGGTAATCCTCTAATGAGGAAAGTTTTATATAATAAAGAAAATAGATAGAGTTGTTAGATACTTAGATTCCCAATGGCATTATTAACAATTGATTTGTGGTTAATAATTAAGTTTTTCTTCTTCTTCTTCTTCGTTGGTGCTTCGGTTCTTGTAGTCTGACCTTGACCTCCCATTTGGACATCAGCGTTTTTGATTTCTAGTTCTTGAAATATAATTCATATTCTTATGTTATCTTATTCTATACAAACTTCCTACATTCCAAGTACCTAGGAACTAGTCATTTTTTCGTTTCATTGTCCGATTTCTGTTGCCAAGTCGTTTTGATTGAGGATAAGTCCGGCTGTTTCTTTTGGCTTCTCAACATATTTTCTAATTTCGTCACATTTGACCTGTCCAGCAATTGAGGTCATACTAGTAGCCACACTACCGCCGGCATAGTTCCCAGAATTATTTGATCACCCTAGCCCCACCACTACGACAAAGTAAAGATACCATTGTTGGGGATAATTAAATTTAAAAAAAACTCAAAGTAAATTAGCCCTCATATGTATGATGTAATTTCGACCTCATAACGGAAGTGAAGGAACCGTAGAATGGTAGATGGTTTGAAACACAAGAGCCATTGTGAACGCTTTGCGAAAGCTGATGTCCAGATTAACTCACAATGACGTTAGGTAATACTCTGTTCAGTCAATATCGTTGTTGGTCCACTATGGGCGGTTTTAGAGAATTCCGATGTACTGAAGCTATTTAGATTGCTCTCATGATAATATATTTTTTAAATTTTTTATAGACATTAAAAACGGATGTCATGCAGGACACACCGGAAATGGCCATGACCTAAACTTACACATGCTAGTATTCGCTCATTGGTCTCACTTTGTTATATTAGACATTGTTAGTTTTAAATTGTATTTTATTTTATTTGACATTGTAATCGTAAAAATGCAGTCAATATGCCCATTTCACCAATTAATTATTAAGATAGTCAATATGTTTCAACAGCCAAGCTGTCATTTTTAAGACTAAATTTGAAAATGACAGCTTGGTGCTGTTGAAATATGTTGACTATTTAAAATTATTAATGGGTGAAATTGGCATATTGACTGTATATATATATATATATATTGATTAACTGACACGTTAATATTAGTTTCATTTTGCTTTCACATTTATTTGATGGATTGTTTTCTTTTTGTCTTCTTTTATTTTGTTCTTAACATTTCTTCTTCTTTCCATTTACTTTGTTCTTTATAAAATATAATAATAATAATAATAATAATAATAATTACTTACTATCGAACCCGTAGGTTCATGGCCGCACGGACATACGCTCTCCATACATCCCTATTCTGAGCTAATGCTTTCCAATCATTCCCTGTATAATCTACTTCCCTCAAATCATAATTAATGTTATTTTCCCACCTCATTCTTGGTCTACCAACTGGGCGTCTTCCCTCTGGCTTTCCTACAAGAAGCTTCCATGCAAGTCTTTCATTCCCCATACGTGCAACATGTCCTGCCCATCACAGTCTACGAGACTTAACTGTTCTTATTATATCTGGCTTCCTATAAAGACCATGAAGTTAATTGTTATGTAGTCTTCTCCATTCACCTGTCTCTTCATCTCTCTTTGGTCCAAAAATTTTCCTAAGTACTTTATTATCAAATACTTTTAATCTCCTTTCCTCCCTTAAAGTAAGAGTCCATGTTTCGCACCCATATAATATAACTGGTAGAATAATAGTTTTATATATTTTCAGTTTAACGTTTTTTAAAGGTGTTGGGGCATCAAGAGTCTCTGCAATGCATAATAGCACGCATTTCCAGAATTGAGCCTATGTTTAATTTCTTTGTGCATCTCATTCCTATTTGTGATTATTGTTCCTAGGTATTTGAATACTAATAATAATAATAATAATAATAATAATAATAATAATAATAATAATATAAAAATTATATGTAAATGTAGATTGTGGACATAAGGAGCGTTAAGTATGATGAATATTCGAAGGTAGGGAAAAATAACTGTTAGCATTTTTTTAATTGATAACACTAAAGCTTGTCGATAGCTACTAAAAAAATAGGTTGACAAACAGAGGACAAAAAAGGTACTTTAATGTTTTGTGTCCACCGCTGTGGTCTCGAGGTAGCGTGCTGCCTTGTCACGCAGCGGGCCCGGGTTCGATCCCCGGTCGGGGCAGTTTTTCTGGGTGAGATTTTTATTGGGGTTTTTCCTCTCCTGTAAGACAAATGTCAGGAAACCTTTAAGGCCTGCACGGTCCCCGAAATCATAAGGCCATTACCATCATTCTTATCATCATCAGAATCATCCTTCATCGGTGTGGAAAGCAACGGGAAGCTACCACACCTACAATTCCCTAGTAAAGCTGCAGTGAAGGACCTGCCTTCGGACAGAATTACTATGGATGGAAATGTTTTGTGTCGAAGTTAAGAAAGAAAATTGTTTCCATAATTTTTATTGGTAATACTAAAGCTCGTCCATAGCTACTAAACAAACGAAAATAAATCGGCTGACAACAGAGGAACGTAAAGGTGCATACCTATTTCGTCTTCAGCTATATATATATATATATATATATATATATATGTGTGTGTGTGTGTGTGTGTGTTTGTGTTTGTGTTTGTGTGTGTGATTGTATGTGTATTTGCATGTGTTTGTGTGTGTGTGTGTGTGTGTGTATTTTTGGCATAAACCAATAAACTGATTCACAGGCAATATCGAAGCCGTAGGTTCGTTTCGGATATAAGCTCTCGATAAATTCTCATCCGTAAGCTAATATTTTCCAATAATACGCTGTATAATTTACTCCTCTCAAACCATTGTTACTGTTATTCTCCCACCTCACTCTTACCTCTCCTCTGGGCCAAATGTATTGTCAATCGAAGTCTATGTGACTTAACTGTTCTTATTACATCTCTATTCTTTTATAAATTATTATAAATATTTAGCCCACTTATGCAGTGTTCTCCATTTACCTGCCCCTGTTCATCTCTCTCTGTACCAAAATTTTTCCAGATGCTGACAGTTTGTACCATCTCTTATAATCTCCCATTCTCTATTTATTTGAATTTCTTCTTCAGTTTCCAACATTTTCATCTCAGCATTCCTAAATTTAGCAATATATAAAAATTAAATTTGATTTATAAAATTCAAAACATATACATACATATTTTGATTGGCTATTAAACTAACGCTGCAAATGGGAGTCAATGACTAATCATATTTCAATGAATTTTGTTTTACAATCAATGAGAGTCGTGTTTCACCTCAATATTTAATGTATTCTCTTTACCATTTCCTACTTTTGTGATTAAAAAACTCTTCCTTTTTTAATATTCTGAATGGGTCAGAGCATTATTTAGCAATGACTGACTCTCCAACAAATACATTCAATATAGTAAGTAATGGCCAGATTCCTTCGAAGTATTCATTTGACTATTTAACTCATGCCCCAAATGGGAGTCAATGACCAATCATGTTTCAATGATTTCTGTTTTACAACCAATCAGAGTCGTGTTTCTCCAAATATTTATCAGTGTTATAATTACCATATTAAAGAAAGCTCCTCCTTACAATATTGCGTTCCTTTGGCAATAAATAGTATGATCTGGTTGCAGTGATAAATAAAAGAAGCAGTAGAAGCGTACCTATCGTTTCTCATTTGTTTCAAACATCGCCGTTTACATTAAATATGTAAATATTTTAAAATAACTATAGTTAAATAATGATTTGTGAGTAAACAGCTTAATTTTATTCGTTAAATAGCCCTAACAAATGCCACTCTTGATTTCCAAATTCTCTAGATAAATTCACTCCTCACTTCGTGAGTCGTGAATTTATCGATAATTTGGAAATCACTCGTGGCATTACTTATGATAATTGTGTGATCAATAATAGTGTGTTTATGTAATGGTTTTACCGAGTTGTTTACTAATAAAATAAATTAATAACCTATAATAATAGAGCGATTCCATGAAAATGTCATACCGAGGTGAACATTTTGAAACTGACGCAGGAATAATTTTTTTGATGTAATATATATCTGTACATATCAAATTTTATAATTCTATAAGAAAATGTTTCAAATGTGCATTATTTTAATCTAATAATAGCGATAGAACTTGTCATATTCAAAACCTGAAAAATACGCAAAATTTTACCAATTTCTTGTTTAATGTTTTGGTCGTATGAATTCGTTTTATTTCACAAAATATTTTGTTAAACCATATTTTGGTCCTCCTTGGTCGTAAATTAAACAATATTATTTGGATTCTAATATTCTATATACCTTAAATGTGTCCTATAGTTGTTAACTGTAAGTTATGGTCAGTCAGTCACAGAAAACGGATAAAAACTACTGTACACAACATAATAATTGATGGATTAAAATTTCCTCTTGGATTCTACGTTATCGGTATACAACTAACAAATAAGTATAGATGACATTTTCTTGCAAAGTCATTATTTTTCCCGCTGGAGTCCCGTGACTGACTGACTTTTTGTCCCCTCATTTATACTGCTAATACGCATAACGCAGTCAGTTGCTTGCTGGACTCCGCTGTGTATTAACATAAACATGGTTTAGGAAATCTGGTGGACTGTTCGGTTCAGCTGTTTCATAAAATAATTACTGGCCCTTCTTCTGTGACAATTTGAGCTAAAAGGCAGTCAGTGGAAGGATTTAAAAGTAATTACATGAAAATGTCATACCGATGTCAAAATTTTGAAATTGACGCAGGAGTAATTTTTTCGAAGAGATATTTTTTTGCAGATGAAATTTTCCGATTATAGAAGTTAATGTTAGAAATACGGACTATTTTGATCTAAATTAATAGTAGAACATTATATATTCCGAAACCTGAAAACACATGCAAAATTAAACGAAATTTTGTTTTACGATTTCACTGTATAAATTTGTTTTGTTTCACCGACTCTCTCGTTATACCATATTTCGGTCCTTCCTGATCATAAATGTAATACTAATAATTGTATTATAATATTCTAGATAATTAAAATGCGTCCTATAATTATTAAGGGAAGCTACAGTCAGTCACATAAAACATACAAAAATTATTGTACAGAATACGATAATTGATGGAACCAAATTTCCTCTGGGATTCTCCGTTATCGATACATAACTAACAAAAAAGTATTAACGACATTGTCTTGTAAAGTAATTACGTTAATTATATTAATTACATTTTTATATTTTTATTAATGACATTTAAATAATTCCTCATTATGCGATTCTGCAATACGAATGTTATTAAGTGAGTGAAATTAAACACAAGTGCGCAGTTCTTATGTGTTAGAAAATGTGTGTGTGGGAGTCCTTTACCTTGAAAGGTTCTCGCATTAGTTTGACCTGTGACATATCATGTGTGTCGTATTATCGGGGATCCACAGTTCGGTGTTGTCACATTGTGCTAGCATTCACTTTGTGAAACAGAGTCGATTGCAAAAACAGTTTTAAATCATATGAAGTTTCTTGTATAAAAATACAATTGGCGTGGAATATATGTGATTAAGTATGTATAACCTGTAGTGTAAAATAAAATTATTATTGGGTGAAGCGTTATTGGAAACCAACAGAGTGAAAATACGTATGACAACGCTGTACTATGTGCACGTGTTGTAAACTGTCAGTCATAAAGTAAGATTTCGCGCATTGTAAGAGATTTCTTTCGATTGTTTAGTTTAAAAATATAACTCATGTCAGCAATATAATTTGTAATCAATTGCTTTGAAATTATTATAACAGAATTATCCACATTTAAATAAAAAAATTAATAATTTGTATACTGTACTTTTTCGTTAATTTTTTTTTCTTTATAGTTGAGGCGCGTCAAAGGCAATTTTAGTGTTCTGGAACGAACAATGCAAATTCCATATGGACATTTTTATTTATTTTAATGGTTCAATCTATTAACAGCAGCAGATAAATTGTAATCAGTTAATATGGTTGTAATAAAATTATACTCACATTAGGCATATTTAACTATAGAGAAGGTCTTTGTTGTTAAGAAGTTAATATTTTCTTTCTTTTGTGAAATTTAAAATGATACATGGTAACCAAGTTAAATAAATTACACTATTTATTTAATATTTTTACAGCATATCAAATTGTACATTTCCTATATATGATAAAAGTAGTGAAGTTCTTTATTCATCTCCATATTATCGCTTGTTATATATTATCCATCCATAGTAATTGTGTCCGAGGGCTGATATTTCACTGCAATCATAGCATTTTCACGCTATGCTTGCAGCTTTACTAGGGAATTGTAGATGTGGTAGCTTCCCATTGCTTTCCACACCGGTGAAGGATGATGATGGCTATATGGTTTCGGGGACTGTTTGGGCCTTAAAGTTTTCTTGACATTTGTCTTACAGGTGAGGAAAAACCCCGATAAAAACCTCACCCAGAAAAACTGTCCCGACCGGGGATCGAACCCGGGCCCGCTGCGTGACAAGGCATCACGCTACCTCAAGACCACAGCGGTGGACTTAATCTATTATAATTTAATATTATTTTGTAATATTTGTATAGTATTTGCAGCTCCAGAATATTAAAGTCAAAATAACATTCAAATATGTCAGTCAGTCACAGAATGTAGTCAGTCAGTCAGTCACAAATCATATATTAGGTTATAACTCTGTTCTTAATTGTGATTTTTGTTTCGTTTTGTATTGAGAATGTAACTTGAAACGTGTCCTCCAAACGGTATTTTCGAAAATTGAATTAGGAATCACATTTCAGAGAATTATGCAGATGAACATGTTAAGCTCCATAATGAGTTGACATTTATGTCAGTCAGTCACACATAGTTTGATAGATAATAAATAGCACTGTTTTTCTTCAAAAGTTGTATATTTAAGTACAGTCTTAACCACACACTATTCCTCTATCATATCAGGTAGATAACACCCCAAATTTCAATCAAGTGTAATATTTATGCAAACATTTAGCTGCAAAAGTATATTGTAAATGTCAGTCAGTCACATATGGAATTGCTCAATAGTTATAATATACTGTTTGATGCGTTTTTCATTTTGTACACCACTAGGGTGCATTATTACAATATTGCGATCCTATTTGGCAATAAATAATATGATCAAGTTGCAGTAAATCACGGATTATCTGTGGCAGTGAAGAAACAAATGAAACATCAAACTTAACCACATATTTCTGATTAGTTTTCAAACATGGCCGTTTACATATATAAATATTTTAAAATACCGGTAACTATATTTAAATGGTGATTTTTGAGAAAACATTAATTTTATTCGTTAAATAGTCATAACAAATACTTACTTACTTACTTACTCACTGGCACTATCGAACCCGTAGGTTCATGGCCGCACGGACATAAGCTCTCCATATATCCCTATCCTGAGCTAATGCTTTCCAATCATTCCCTGTATAATCTACTTCCCTCAAATCATAGTTAATGTTGTTCTCCCACCTCATTCTTGGTCTATCAACTGGGCGTTTTCCTTCTGGCTTTCCTACAAGAAGTTTCCATGCACATCTTTCATTCCCCATACGTGCAACATGTCCTGCCCATCGCAGTCTACGAGACTTAACTGTTCTTATTATATCTGGCTTCCTATAAAGACCATGTAGTTCATTGTTATGTAGTCTTCTCCATTCACCTGTCTGTTCATCTCTCTTTGGTCCAAAAAATTTTCTTAAGAACTTTATTCTCAAATACTCGTAATCTCCTTTCCTCCCTTAAAGTAAGAGTCCATGTTTCGCACCCATATAATATAACTGGTAGAATAATAGTTTTATATATTTCAGCTTAATGTTTTTTGAAAGGAGTTGGGACATCAAAAGTCTCTGCAATGCATAATAGCATGCATTTCCAGAATTGAGCCTATGTTTAATTTCTTTGTGCATCTCATTCCTATTTGTGATTATTGTTCCTAGGTATTTGAATTCAGCCAATTCCTCAAAATTTCCCTCATTTGTTATTAGCTGTCCATTTCCATTATATAATGTATTTCTACGTGTGACCATATATTTAGTTTTACTGATATTTACTTCCAGTCCTAATTTCTTAGTGTTACTCAATAGTGTGTGCGTGTTGGCCTTTAGTATCTCCTCGCTATCGGCCAGTAGTACTACATCATCAGCATAAACTAACAGCTTATTAATACCATTGAGTTGTAAGCCTTCCTCATTCTCTAAAGATTTAATGGCATGCTCTAGTACAAAATTAAATAGTAGAGGAGATAGTGCATCTCCTTGCTTCAACCCATTCTGGATTTCAAAAGTGTCTGAAAACTGTTTGCCTACACGCACCCTACTCGTTGAGCCATTTAGACACATTCGTATAAGTCTAACTAACTTTTTAGGAATTCCGAACTCCAGCAGGATACTATATAACTTCCCCCTCTTAATTGAATCATATGCTTTTTTGAAGTCTACATATAGTTGATGTACAGTACCATTATATTCCCATTTCTTTTCTAAAATCTGTCTTATACTAAAAATCTGATCTGTTGTAGACCTGTTTCTTCTAAATGCACATTGATGATCTCCTAGAATGTCATCAATATAGGGAGTAAGTCTGCTTACTAATATATTTGTTAGAATTTTGTACGAAGTTGAAAGTAATGAGATGCCCCTATAGTTGTTGCAATCAGTTTTATCTCCTTTCTTATAAATTGGTACGATAATTGATTCCTTCCATTCATCTGGAAGAGCTTCTTTTTCCCAAATCATACTAAGCAACCAGCGGATCTTGTCCATCAATTTTTCTCCCCCTGATTTTATCAGTTCTGCTGGGATCTCATCTAAACCTGATGCTTTATACATCTTCAATTTTTCAATTGCCATTTCAACCTCTAATGCACTTGGCTCTGCGACTAGCATTTCTGCTGTCTGTAACTTATCCTCCTCAATGTCCTGTTCTGTATGTACATTTAATAGCTGATTAAAATAACTTTTCCATCTATTTAATATACTCTTGGAATCTGCAATCATATCCCCATTTTCATTCCGAATTATGTTTGTTCTAGCCTGAAACCCTTTCTTCTCTATACTAATTCCCTGATATAATTCTCTAATGTTCCTATTTTTTGCATTCATTTCAAGGTCATTAATCTTTTCTCTCAAATATTCCCTCTTCTTACTCTTTAGTAACTTGGTGGTTTCCCGTCTAACACTACCCAATTGCTCTAAATTTACCTCATTTGGCTCGTGTAACCATTTCATTTTTGCTAGCTTTCTTTTCTTTACAATGTCGGCACATTCCTCATCAAACCATTTCTTGTTTTGCCTCTTTTTTAAACAACCAATGCTTTCTGATGCTGACAATTTAATAGTATCTCTTATAGCCTCCCATTCTTTATTTATATCAGTTTCTTCTTCGTTTGCCACATTGTCATCTGAAGATTCCAGTACTTCAAATCTATTAGCAATTTTGATTTGGTATTCTTGCCGCATTTCATCATTTTTCAAGTTTTTTTAATTCATATTTTACAGAATCATCTTTAGCGTTTGTTCCTCTCATAAGCGATAGCCGTTGTCTGATTTTCACCTTGACCAGATGATGATCTGAATTGCAGTCTGTCCCTCTAACTGATCTAATATCAATGATGCTACTGTGCCAGCGTTTATCCACTAATACATGATCTATCTGGTTCCGAGTTTCTCCATCTGGGGACGTCCAGGTGTATTTATGAATATCCTTATGCTGAAATGTTGTGCTCTTAACAATGAGATTCTTTGATGTGGCAAATGTGACTAATCTAACCCCGTTGTCGTTACTATCTTCATGAAGACTGAATTTGCCTATTGTTGGTTTGAATATATCTTCCCGCCCCACTTTTGCATTTAAATCTCCTAAGACAATTTTCATATGATATCGTGAAAGGCTATCAAATAAGCATTCTAATTCTTCATAGAACTCATCCTTGATCTTGTCATCTTTATCTTCTGTGGGGGCATGTACATTTACAATTATAAAATCATGTCGTTTACCCTTTAGAATTATGTATGATATCCTATCACTAACAAACTTAATATCTCGGATAGCGGATAGGATCCTCCTTCTGACTAAAAAACCTGTTCCAAATGCAGGTCTTTCTGCACCCCCATAGTATAATGCAAAGCTTCCTGATTCCTGACTACCTTCTCCTGGCCACCTAACTTCCTGTAAAGCGACTATATCCAAGGGCGATTTATCCAATTCCCGCGTTAATATCTCTAGTGCCCCGCTATTGTATAAAGTCCTAACATTCCATGTTCCTAGGAACATGTCCCTGTGTTTGAGCCTTTGGCATGGGTTCCCTGAAGTAGTCCCCGCCCGGAGAACCGAATGGGGGATCAAATCCTCTAGATGAATTGGAAATCACTCGTGGCATTACTTACGATAAGTTGTGTGCTATTCCAATAAGCGATTTTTTCTAACTAATTTGTAAATACATTTTCTAATCTAATTTTTTAATTATTATAATTTCAAACCGTCCCGCGCCGTAGCCGAGCGGTTAAGGTAGGAAGCCTTGGCGCAGAGCTACGGGACTTGCGCTGGTTCAAGTCTCCATGGGGGAAGAAATTTTCTCATGGTATTTCGGCCAGTATGGGAGCGGTGCCCACCCAGCATCGTGAGGCAATTGGGTAGCTACAATAAGTAGCGGCTCCAGGTTGAGGAGTGGCACGCCGTAGCGTAGTGGTTAAGGCACTGCGCTACAAGCCGGAAGGTCGAGGGTTCGAGTCCCGGTGGGGTCAGGATTTTTTAACTGACCCAAACCTTCTGGCGGCACTATGGCCCTGGGGTAGACTCAGCCTCTAACTGAAATGAGTACCAGACGCTTGTTCTGCGGTGAAGGCGGCCGTCACGCAGGGCTGACAACCCGGCTGACAAGTGCCGATTGTCAAGAAAAGTGGGAGCCTTAACCTCCTACTACCCCAAGGGCCTCCTGAGGCCTGTAGGGGGATCACTTTACCTTTACCTTTTTACCAGGTTGAGGAACCAGCTATAACGGCTGGGGGACTCGACATGCTAACCACATGTCACCCCTACACTGGCTGTTGATCATCAACCTCTGTGATTGACACATGTGGATGTGAAGGGCCAGCAGCCGGCTGGTAAAAGGGCAACCGCTGAAAAGTGGAAAGACCCTCAATCGGATAATTTCAAACCAGTAAATTACTAAATAAAATTTGTTTCTAAACGCTATCTGCTCGCTTTCCATTGGTTATGGACACCGACGTACGTTGTAGAAGCAATAAGTACGCGAAAAATTAGTTTGCTTCTTTAAATTAAAAATATGTCCTCTGAATATACTTATTCTTCATGAATTAAAATAGCAATATCAAAAACATACAAGATATTCTAAAATATTTCTAGTCAATAATTAAAACTTAAAATACGGCGGATTGCACTTCACTCATGCTTCAGTCGATTCTTATGAAACAAAGTGGCTGAAAGTGGCAAGTCTCTGTTACTGTACCGTCGTCTCCCTGTTAATCGTATTACAGTTATTGTGGCGCGAATGGCAGAAGGATACAATTGGCGTTTGTTGATATTAGGATCACTCTACGATATTTAAAATAAAATATTAATGTCTTTGACTCTTTGTGAAGTAACGTGTACACAAATTATATAGCTCGTTTTTTTATATATAGCTAGAAAACAAACATATATTTTTTAATCTCTCATATCATTACTACATTTTTTTTAATGTTGACTTCTTTATTCACAGTCTGATTTGTGCTATATTTTGTGATAGCTTGTCAATCAGTAACACAGTTTGGACAAAAGAAAACTTGTTCAATGTATATAATATCCCGAAGTAATATAGCTATTCCTTTGAGTGCATTTGTATAAAGAATCCCAAGTTATATGAGAAAAATTAATAGCTTTCCTACGTCATGTTTTCTTTACGGAATAGTACTTTATACAATGGATATGAAATTGGAATTTGTAGTTGGTAAAGAAAACGCATATCAACAAACTTGAAAGCTTTATGAAATTCAAAGTGCTTCAAATCTCTAGAGAACTCAGCTAAAAACAAAAGTCTACTTTTTATATTGTATATAAAACTGAACCAATCACGTTTACTACATGAAAGTTACATTTCTCAGCATCGATATTGGCCGTTCAACTACATGCATATGCTTCTGCAAAATTAATCAAATAAGCAAACTCCTCAAATATTTTCGTAACTGACGTTAATTACTATGTCAGAAAAAATAAACACTTGAAGATATCATTAAATTATCATAATTAATGCCACGAGTGATTTCCAATTTATCTAGAGGATTTGGAAATCAATAGTGGCATTTGTTAAGACTATTCAACGAATAAAATTGAGTTGTTTACTCAAGGCATTTGATAAAGTAGACAGAAGAAAACTTTGGACAATTTTAAAAGAAAAAGGAATTCCGAAACACTTAATAGCAGCTATAAAGAGTTTGTACTGGAACACAAATTTTGTTATAAAAACTAGAAATGAAGTAAGTAAAAATAAAATTCATGCTAATCAAGGAGTTAAACAAGGATGCAGTATCTCTCCAGTTTTGTTTAACCTATACATCAATGATATAATAAAAAAATGGAACGAAGAAACAAATAAAGGAATAAAATTAGATAAAACACACTACTTGAAAACATTATTATATGCTGATGACCAGGTAATAATAGCAAATACTGAAGACTAGCTTCAAAGGAATATTTTTAAATTACATAATATATGTGAACAATATAATCTCAAAATATCCATAGAAAAAACTAAGTTAATGGCATTCCAAGGGAAAAATCAAATCAGATCCAAAATAGTAATAGGAAACAAATTCATAGAACAGGTGAACCATCTCAATTATCTAGGATGTGACATTTCATTTAATTATGATAATGATATAACTAATAAAATAGCAAAATTCCAGGGAATATGTGGTACGATAAAACGATCACTAAATAATAAAACAACAAGAGAGACCCAATTGAATTTTTATAAAACACTGGCAGTACCGGTACTGCTCTATGGATCAGAAGCCTGGATACATAAAAAACAAGATCTAAGTAGGATAACGGCGGCAGAAATGAAATTTTTGAGATCTGTTAAAGGGTGCACTAAGGAGGACAGAATCAAGAACACAGAAATAAGACAGGAACTTGAAATATTTGCAATAACTGATAAAATAGATACATATAGACAAAAATGGAAGCAACACATAGACAGAATGAATGAAGATAGATATCCAAAACAAATAACAAAATACAAACCTAAAGGCACCCGAGATGTGGGCAGATCTAGAAAGAGATGGGCTGAAGTCGGAACGGGTCAACAGACCTAATCCATGAATGCAGATGATGATGATGACTCATAAATCATTATTTAAATATATTTATGTATTTAATGTAAATGACGATGTTTGAAAACAAATGAGAAATGTTTGGTTATGTTTCATGTCTTCATCAACTCTAACCCGATCACATTATGTGTTGCCAAATAGGATTGCAATATAGTAAGAATGCACCCTAGTGGAGAAAAATAAATCACATCAAACTGTATATTATTACCAACATTATAGGTTATTAATAATTTTTTTCGGAAACAACTCAGTAAAATCAGTATTGAAAAACGCAATTATTTACCACACAATTTTCAAATGTGCAGGTAGAAGGAATCTGCTCATTATTTGCTAAATGCAATGTATTTGCTAGAGTCAGTCACTGCAAAATAATGCTATGATCTGTTCAGAATATTAAAAAGGTGGAGGTATCTTTATTTTGGTAATCAAAATTCAACTATTAATGAGGTGAAACACGACTGTGATTGGTTGGAAAAACAAAATTAATTGAAACGTTATTGGTCATTGACTCTCATTTGGGGCATGAGTTAAATGGAGCATGAGTTAAATGGAGCATGGGTTAAATAGTCATTAAAAATCAATTTCAGATGTCGTTAAATTGTCATTATATCGAAACACATATTTTGGCCAATCTTCAATTCTACAGAACACAGTTATAATACTAAGAGTAAGGACTATATAAAAAATGTATTTTAAGTAAATAAAATTATCTTATACCCTTTGTAACTAACAAAAGTGTGCCACATAAAGAAATAAGCCAATATTAATGGTGCCATTTTGCTGGTTTACCGTATAATATTTATTTTTTTAAATTGCAGAAATTAAATTTCTGGTGTCAAATTATTTAAAAGTATCAAAATGCAGTGAAAACAAATCACGCATAACCATACGTTATTTCATATTTGTATATGTATTCTATAATTTGCCCCGCGGCCATGAACCTACGGGTTCGATAATGCCAGTGATTAAGTAAGTAAGTATTGTATAATTTGACACAAATTTAAATTGTATCTAGCGATTCATTTTTCTATAACTTCGATAAAAATATTAAATAAATGATACTAATGTACCTTATGTGATACATTTCCAATTTAAGAGTTAATTAAAATATATTATATACAATGCTATCGAACCAAACGTGGCGGTCGATAGAAAATCCTTAATTTTGGTTTTAGCTTAATTACTACTTCTAATGGTCGGATTTTGCTGATTTTTTAAAGTATACTGAACTTTATTGTAGAACATCGAAAATTGCGACCGCTAGAATATTTTTTAAATGTCCATTTCAGGTGAACTCCTACAACTAATAATCCGATTTTTCTAGTTAATTAATTCGATCTTCCTTTTTTTTATTAATTGCTTTATTCCAAGTTTGGTTTAGATAAAACAATAATTGTAACAGCTATACGATTAGCGGATTCACACATACATTCATGCGTACATATACAGACACATATACATCTGGAGAGGTTTGATGAAGATCTGTAAAACGTTTCAACATCTTTACATGAGATCAACCTCAACAACTTCATTTCTTTGTAATTCGCTAAAATCGTATAATATATATGTATTATTATTACAAACATTTTTATTTATTAAAAACGTTATAGTATTTTTTCACTCACACTTTCTCTACGTCTCTTGTAATTCTATGTTATCTTTTGCCTTCTTCACGTCCATGTGTGTTCAGATGTACTTCTTCATATCCTCTAAACGTTTTACATGTCCATATCATACTCATCTTCAATGTTCTCATTTTAAATAATATATTTCTTCGCTTATTCCTTTCTTCCCTACTTTTTTATTTGTATTTTTTTCAATTTAGAATTTAGCCTATAAAGTAATCCCACTACAGGCCTCGGGAGGCCCTTGGGGTAGTAGGAGGTTAAGGCTCCCACTTTTTCTAGACAATCGACACTTGATGTCAGGCGGGTTGTCAGCCCTGCGTGACGGCCGCCTTTACCCCCCAGAACAAGCGTCTGGTACTCATTTCCGTTAGAGGCTGAGTCGACCCCAGGACCATAGTGCCGCCAGAAGGTTTTGGTCAGTTTAAAAATCCTGACCCCAACCGGGACTTGAACCCTCGACCTTCCAACTTGTAGCGCAGTGCCTTAACCACTACGCTACGGCGTGCTCCGGTTACATATGTATTACTTCTTTTTACTTAGGTTTTCAACCGCTTCTTTATGAGAACTATTTATCAATACGAGATTATTTCATTTACATTTTAAACTATATTCGGTTCATTCCTTGTTTATTCATGAATCATATTCCTTAATCACTATACTAGATTAGGGCCGTATCTTATTCGCTAAACATGTGACACTCAAACTATGACTAGAGTAGAGCATGGGACCCACTTCCCAGTGATGTCAAAAACTCTCAATCACTATCGTTATTTAAATCAAAATTAACTGATATCTTAAGTTCCACACAATGATAGTATTAACTGCGTAACAATAATATTCAGCATATTGTATATCTTCTTCTTCTTCTTCGACTTCGAAGTTAATCTGTAAGCCTGTGCTGACTCAAAGCATATCCCTCCATCTGGTCACGAGGCGTCCAACGGAACGTTTACCTATTGGGATATATTTTCTATTTATATGTTGAAACCATTTTAATTTGTTGTCTGTCATTGTATATTTATGTAAATATACATCTAAGAAGATTATTCACTTCATTTTATTTTATTCCATGTTTCGTTAGTGTTAACTAATATTAGATCACATCCGCATTGTCTTTTGTATAGCATATATTATCAGAAGATCATGCGCAGATGCCATTTTTATATTAAAACAGGCTACAGAAAAGGCTATCGTATTTAACATCCAAGTCTTCCTACGTTTTGTGAATCTGGAAAAAGCATTTGATCGAGTAAGATTAAATGACATACTCAACATATTAGAAAACAAGAATGTGTCTAAAAACCTCATTGCAATCAAAATAAATCTATTCAGAAAAGAGTACAACTATCAAATACGGAAATAGTAAATCTAACGAAATTTTAGTCCAGCAAGGAATACGATAAGGAGACTCATTAAGTCCCATATTGTTCACACTAGTAATGGATCAAATCATCAAAGAAATAAAAGTTAAATTTAGAAAAAGGAATAAAATAGGTAACAAAGAGCTGAAGATAATAAACTATGCTGATAACTCAGTTCTAATTGCACAAAGTGAAGATGATTTGCAAATGCTATTACACAAATTTAGAATCATTGCAGCAAAATATAACATGAAAATCTCAACAAATATAATAAAATCAATGGCATTATCCAAGGACCCACGACGTGTTAAATTAGAAATAAAGGGGAAAAGTATAGAACAGGTCATGAAATTCAAATATTTAGGAATAGAAATTAATAACAGCAACAGAATAACAGATGAAACCCTCCATGAAGCAAATAATGCAAACAATATATCGGGATGTTTAAACAATACTGTTTGGAAAAATAAAAATTTAACAATAGATACAAAAGTTAGAATTTATAAATCTGTCGTAAGACCAGTTCTAACATATGGTTGTGAATGCCGAACAGAAACTCAAAAACAAATCAATGAAACAACCGAAATGAAAGTTTTATGGAAAATCATAGGAAAATCGCTGAGAGAGAAAATTCGCAGCTCTGTTATTAGAGAATATTGTGAAATTGAACTATAAACCTCTGGATAAATGATAGAAGAGTAAATTGGAATGATCACATAGATAGAATGGAGAACAGTAGACTAGTGAGGAAGTACGTGACTGGACACCACAGCTTCTTTAGGAAGACCACAACTACGATGGAAGGACGTCACCATACCCCGGACCTGTAGTCAATGAACACGCATCAACAAGCTGCCAGCTTTCATGCGTAGAGAAAGAAGAAGAATATTTTAATTATATTTTTAAATTTGTAATAAGAGTAAGTTGGAATTCGAGTAGAATACAAAGTACAGAAACGAAGGACCAAAGGATACACAAAATTGGACCACGTAAGAAATGAAAAAATAAGAAGTGAATTAAAAATATATTAGAATTCAACAACACCGCGTCTCCTGTGAACAACATGTTCAGAGAATGGAAGAAACAAGATTGCCCAAGGTAGCATATCATTATAAACCAAAGGGATTAAGGGATGTAGGAAGACCTAGGAAGAGATGGAAGAAATAATTGTGAATTCGGAACAGCCGAATCGCCTAAACCTTGAAATGAAGAAGAAGAAGAATTTGTAATATGTATGCAATTTTTGTATGATTTTATTATTCGCTGGTTAAGTGGAAGAAAATGCCTTATTCCCTTAACTCTGCCAGCTTAAATACAACTTTATTATTATTATTATTATTATTATTATTATTATTATTATTATTATTTTATTATTATTATTTTATTATTATTATTTTATTATTATTATTATTTTATTATTATTATTATTATTATTATTATTATTATTATTATTATTATTATTATTATTATTATTATTATCAGATTTCAATAACATGTGAACACTTTTAAATATTAAAATGGAAATGCAGTGAAAAAATCCATTGAAATGTTTGTGAATAGTGGGATACAATTTTAGTCTAAGAGAAATGAAGTGGAATTGAAATGTTGACAAATTGTTTATTGGAATGGTGTATTTATGTTAAATGAAGTGCAGTCACGAGTTGAGGAAATCCACAGATCGCAAGTGACAGGTTTTGACGTGTTTGATTAACCATTCTGAGTGGAAGAAGGGTATGGATGTTGACGGTCGCGAGGAAAAACCTTGCCAGTAACAGATCCTCAATAATTCATCCGGAGCCTGACATGGTTTATATCTTCAATTCCTCAAAGTGTGAAAGTGTGAAGACCTTGACGGGAGGAACAGCTACAAATCAATTTACCACCATCTACACCCCCACCACGTTTATATGAGGCTCTCACAAGCGCTCCAATTCAATTCTACTCAGTCATCAGTTCAAGAGAAGGCAAGAAAAAATAACACACAAAAAACGTACTATAGCTTCTAGGATTTGAATGTCGCATGAAATAAATGATACCACTCTGTTACCAACAAGAAAGTAGGCAATTATGACTTTTGAGTTAAGAAATTTATATACGGACTTAGAAATTTGTCAAATTTTTTAAAACTGATTTTGAACCACTGTTGAGGTATAAAAAGTGAAAGTTATAAAAAGTATACCTGAGATGTCATTCGTTCACATAAAATTTAAATTTAGTATTTGTAGGCCATATATATATGTTCCGCGCCGTAGCCGAGTGGTTAAGGCAAGAATCCTTGGCGCAGAGCTTCGGAACTTGCGCTGGTTCGAGTCTCCATGGGGGGAAGAACATTTCTCATGGAATTTCGGCCAGTATGGGACTGGTGCCCACCCAGCATCGTGAGGATTTGGGTAGATAAAATAAGTAGCTACTCCACGTTGAGAAGACCAGCTATACCGGCTGGGAGACCCGACATGCTGACCACATATCACCCTTACACTGGTAAGATGATCGTCTACCTCTGTGATTAACACATGTGAATGTGATGTCAGCAGCCGTCTGGTAGGCCAAGGGCCTTCTACGCCTGTCGCATTTGGAGTTTATATATATATAAAGAAAAATAAATGTATGTAGGAGGATTCTTGGATAGCGTAACTGCAGCTCACTCAAGTATCAATACAGATGCCCGGGTTCAAATCCCCGTGCAAGCATCTATTTTCCTTTTCATGTCATATTAGGCTTGCATCGCTCAATGTCAAAAATTTAATTATAACATCGAAATAAAGAAGCATCACTTCTGTAAAGTAAAACTTCTCTTTAATTTGCTTACTTGTTATAGTGGCTACCAGAGGGCAGTGAGATCGAGTTCGCGCTACTTCTCGTAATAGAAAAAATATATAAAAAATAAATAAATATTTGTACGAGGATTCTTGAATAGTGTAGACTCATGTATCAATTAAGGGGTTACGGTTCAGTCCCCGGTCAAGCATATATTTTTCTTTTTAAGTCATATTAGGCTTGCATTGCGCAATGTCAAAAATGTAATTATATATATTGTATGTGTTGATCATCTCCAATTGGTACTTCCATTCCTGAACATTTTTTGCTCCAGTTTGACAGTGCTTTATGTATAAATATCTTGAATAATGTTGGTGATATGCTACAACCTTGGCGAAGACCTTTCGCTACTTTAATTTCTTGTGATACATATTTTCCAATTTTAATTTTAGATACTGCATTTTTATACACTTTTTTATTGCATTAATAATTGTATCATTTATGGCCATATCTAATAATAATAATAATAATAATAATAAAAATAATAATAATAATAATAATAATTTTATTTCTATACAGATTTTCAATGTTTACACACATTTCTGTGCCTCAAGATTTATTTTCATTCACTACTCCATCCACTTCATTTCCTCCAGTGCTCTTGATCTCCTTCCAGTTTTTATTTCTTGCATCCACGAGTTTCGAGGTCTTCCTTTCCTTATTCTTCCAGGTGGACACCATTCCAATGTTTTTTTCTGGGTAAACTTTCTTCTTGCACTCGTCGTACATGCCTATACAATAATAATAATAATAATAATAATAATAATAATAATAATAATAATAATAATAATAATAATAATAATAATAATTATTAATGATAATAATAGTAATGTTTTATTAAAACGGCCAGATCAAGATCACTGGGCCTTATATTCAATCAACCTATAAAATAAAATGTGTGAAAAGAATTTATGCACTAATTAAATCACGAAACTAATATAAATATGCATTTAAAAATAAATCAATTCTTATAAAGTCTACAGTGCTTATAAAAGCAGATAATTATTAATAATTTGTGATTATCAAGTAACTTACGATATTACAATAGAAATTGGAACTATAATAGGGCTTCTTGAAATTATGTTAGGGTTATTATTGCTTGAAAATCGCTACAGATTGGCAGCTCCTGATATATTATAACGAATACCAATAATGGGGTAGTGATACAGTGAAAGAAGAAGTATAATTTGGTGAAATATTGTATTAATACATATAAATATAAATATTTTGAGTTAACTGTAACTAGGCTACACATTAAAACAAGTAAAACAGTAAATTGATAAAATTGTTAACATTATATAATAATAATAATAGTAATAATAATAATAATATTATTATTATTATTATTATTATTATTATTATTATTTATTATTATTATTATTATTCAATATTACACATCTTTCTGTGCCTAAAGTTTTATTTCTCTTGTCCACTGGTCCCTATCCATGCACTCCATGTTCTCCTGTCCTCTTGTTCTCATTTAATAATAATAATAATAATAATAATAATAATAATAATAATAATAATATTGTTTTATACGATATACGTACTACTGAAACATTGACATTAACCAGGCCACATGCAGGTCGAGCGGCAAGAAAATCAAGTGTGGATAAAATTAGAAACCAAAGAATTAGAGAGGTAATGAAAGTGGATAAAAATATTCTTGATGTAATTGATGAACGAAAACTGGGATGGTTTGCACCCGTTAAAAAAATGGGAGGAGACAGAATTCCAAAAATCATTTTTGGAATGGAATGCTGAAGCCGAAAGGAGATGAGAAAAACCTCCAGAACAGTGGAAGGATGGGAATAGGAGGAGGATGAATTGAATTAATTTACGGAATAAGATGCGCAATGCAGGCATTTTTGGAATAATAAAATTACTCCAGGTTGAAGGAAAACGTACTGCAGTGTAAAAAATATGTTTTAATGATTATGATAATAATAACAGCAATAATAATAATTTGACAAGTATATTAATGTAATGTGTGTACCTTCGCGTAAGGTATGCATAATTTTGATTAGTAGGATAAGAGAATGTATTTTTCTAGGATCATGGAGATGGAGCCAGTATAGTTAGCAGAAGTATGAAGAAATATGACCATATTTACGAATATTCAAAATATATCTAACACTCATGTTATGAATTGGTAGCAGTTTATATGCTAATTCATCGTTAACGTCGCAATAATCAAAATGCGACATCACGAAAATTTACACAAGAATCATTTGAAATCACTCGGAAGAAAATTTCTGAATCAATTTACAGAGTAGATTAGTGAAAATACATCCATCGCTGTGATCTCTAGGTAGCGTGCTACCTTGTCATGCAGCGGGCCGGGGTACGATTCCCGGTCTGGACAGGCTCCTGGGTGAGGTTTTTTTTCGGGGTTTTTCCTCGCCTGTAAGACAAATGTCAGGAAGCCGATGATTTAGCCTTACTACACCATGATGAAGATCTGTTACAATTGGCTGCTTACAAACTAAATGCAATATGTAGCGATTATAATTTTAAAATTTCAATAAGTAAAACAAAAGTAATGGCATTTTGTGGAAGAAATACTCTGCGTGCAAAAATAGTAATTAGAGACGAAATTATTTAACAAGTATCCCACTTTAAATATTTAGGATGTGACATCAGCTATGGGTATGATAAAGATATTGAACACAAAACACATCAGTTTCAAGCTATTTGTGGTACAATAAATAGAACATTGAATAATAAAGCCCATAAACAAACAAAATTAAAATTTTATAAAACAATGGCTGTCCCTGCCCTTTCGTATGGGAGTGAATCTTGGATTACCACTACCAAACAAGAAAGTAAAATCCAAGCAGCCGAGATGAAATTTTTAAGAAGAGTAAAAAGCTGCACTAGAATGGACCAGATAAGAAACGAGGATATCCGTGAAGAACTGCAGATCTACTCCATAAAAGAAAATATATTTAACAACAAGATACAGTGGAAAGAACATGTAGAAAGAAGGGAAGAAAGTAGATTACCAAATAAAATCTTCCATTATTTTCCGAGAGGAAGAAGAGATGTCGGACGTCCTCGGAAGAGATGGTCTTAGATCTATTAGTGAAGACGGAACAGGCAACTCTTGCCTAAACCAGGAAGTGAAGAAGAAGAAGAAGAAGACTTTATTGGATGGTCCAATTTAGATTAGAGTCAAGATAGAAACCTAAACTTTTAACAAACGACAAATAAGTAATAAGGTATTTCTTTGTTACCTAGCATAATGTCCGGTAGATTGATGTTGTTAATGACATTCAGTAGTCTTGGATATTCAAAGATAATCACTTAGGTCTTCTCTACTTTGAATCCAAGATCTTTGCACCACTGTGTTATGATTATGTAATATGAATTTGATGATGGACAGGGGACTGCAGGATGGTGACTGGAAAGATAGAGATGAATGGAGGAAAATAATCAAAACTTATTGGGCAGACGAAGATATGTATACACTTAAAACCAGCCAAGTGATAATAAATATTGATGTAAGTGTGAACGTGTGTGGTTCGCCTGCAGCACGTCTTCTTAAGTGGAAGGGACTATTAGCCCCCGCTTTCCTTATCAACAACCCCAGACTTGAAGTTGAAGCATCATGCATATTTAACACTATACCATCACCTGGCTACAGAATTACATACATTCGTACAGTAGTATTTTGTTTATTATATTAGCAGAAAACAGTCCTTAATTTTCGGAAACTTACATAGTCATCAGATTCTTCTTCTTCTTCTTCCTTTACGCATGAAAGCTGGCAGATTGTTGCGTGTTCATTCACTACATGTCCGGGGTATGGTGACGTCCTTCCATCGTAGTTGTGGTCGTCCTAAAGGCCTTTTCTGCTGACGTGTCTAGTCACGTATTTTCTTCACTAATCTACTGTTCTCCATTCGTGAATGTTTCTATTAGTAATGAAAAATTTTACATCTTGGAAGTGAGTTACTAGCCCTTCTTCTTCGATGGGTATCTCTTTTAGTCTGAACCTTCTTCCATGACCTGGCAGGCATGGGAGGCCCTGTTGGTAGTTACACTACCGCCTGTGTAGCTCATGGAGTCATTAGGACTCACAAGCCCCACCACCACGTCCGTCATAAGATAAAAGTTAAAAATTAAAATGTACTTGTTGGCAGGTGCCGTCGTCCTCAACTTTGTTAAAATGATGTATATAAATTAACTGCAGGCCTTTCTGAACTTAACTTACATCATCAGCAGGATGAGCTTCTGCTACTAGTTGTTGTTTACGACGATATAGACTCCAAGTGTCTGTAGCAGCAGATTACTTGTTTTTGATGATCTCGTCAATAGGTTGTTTGACTGGGGTGCGTTCTCTTTAAGAAGTAAGGTAAATTTATTTCCTTTATAATTTCGAGGTCTTCAAATATTTTTATCTTTGCTGGAATGTTTTCTCTGTAAATTATCGTGAGAGTATTTTCTATTGTGTTCATTTGGTGACCGGTGTTAATGACATGTTTGGCATAGCTTGATTTTCACCCGAGTACAAGAAAAATTTTAGGCGTTCCTTATATCTTGTATAAAGTTCCTGCTTGTCCTGCCAATATAATATTTATTATAATCTTTACATGTTAGTTTGTAGACTCCCTTACTGTTAAATTTACTGTGTTCTTCTATGTCATTGTGTATTATGTTGTTTAACTTGTTTTCTGTTTTATAAGCTATGCTAACGTTTTTATTTATTTTTTTCAAAATTCTGGCCAGTTTTGTTGTTTCATTTCCTGTGTATGTTAATGTTACCCATGTTATATTATTATCATATTCTCTTTCAAGTTTTGCTCTATTATTTATGTCGTTTTTTATTTTTTGTTTCTTTATAAGCTTATCAATGATTTACTTGTTGAAACCGTTGTTTTTTGCCATGTTTTTAATATATTGTAATTCTTTGTTGTAATTTGTTTTGTTCAGGGGTAACTTTAACATTCTGTTAATTAAGCTATTAAGGGTCAGTTTCACCAACAGAGGTAACTGTATTACGCCAGTTTTCCCCATGTATAATGCATAGCTTAAACTGGCGTAATATAGTTACCTCTGTTGGTGAAACCGACCCTAAATGTGCTAATTGTATGTTGGTATGGGTGTCTAGATTTTTTTATTGATGGTGAGCATATTATTTGTAGATTTGCGGAAAATACGTATTTCAAGTTTTTTCTTTTCTATGTTTTTCGTTACGGTAATGTCTAGATAGTTTATTTTGTTATTAAGTTCTGTCTCCTCCATAAATTATATTTCATGATGCATATTGTTAAGTTCTAGCAAGGTTTCCTTTTCTTTTCTGTTCTCATGTTCATAAATAATCATGACATCATCCACATATCTTGTAATCAGCTTTATATTGAAAATATTTATTAAATTTTCATAATGTTTATTTTCCAGATCTTGCCAACAGGTACATTTTAATTTTTAACTTTTATCTTATGACTATTCACCTCAACGGAATTGGATATGAATTTTATTAGTATTGACTTACATAGTGTTTGTTAGAAACCTTCATAATAAGTCAGTTAAACCGTCTCTTTATTAAATCTTGCATTCGTGTCATAATATTTTATTTCCAGATACCATTCTGATAAACGTAAATTTAAAAAAGGACAAATTAGGCTAAGCTGCGTAAATTAATAAAAAGTATATAAACACAATTAGGGCTTACAATAAGTCTCATAAATAAGTAATTATATTATTATATTTTTACCACTGATTAATGTTACGCATAAATATTTACCCAATATATAAAAATGAATGTTTGTTTGTTAGTACTTTTTGTGCGGCCATACCGTTGATCCGATTGGGATGGGGTTTTTTGCAAAATGTCCAGGAGACTCCCAGGATGAACATAGGCTATAAGAGAGTTGTGATATTTAATCCCTTCATCCCTAAAATCACCCTTTGTAGTGAAAAACGTGAAATAAAGTCCCTAGTTTGACGCTTAAATGGCTTACGCTGCCTAAACCATAACAAATACACCAAATTAATATACACAGTATTGAATATCTCAAAAATCTGTACAAAAAATGTCCGCGACAGCATATGTTTATCTTCTGCGGATAACTCACAATAACGATTTTTGTCTTTTATTGATTCCAAGAAGATTGGGATAAGTAGATTCCCGGGCAAGCATATCAGAGCACAGCTGGTGGTAAAAACACACTAAGATTTATTTAAGAGTAACAGCGCACGCCGAGTATTAACTAGTATATTACATAATTGTTCTCCAAAATATTCATTTTAACCCCCATCTAATGGTTTTAATCTTAAAGGAAAAAAAGGAAACTCCAAATGTGGAGATACAAGTTGTATTTCAAATATAGACCTACACTAAGAAGCTTGTTGTATGTGAATTTTGAAGGTTTAACTATATTCCTGCTTGTACTTTGATGATTCGTGATTGTTATTGTTAATTATACAATTTTTATTAATAATACCTACCATCAAATCTACTTAAACAAGGATAAGAAAACTTAAAATTTCACAGTTTTGCCAAAGCTATTATAATTATACACAATACGTTTTCATAAATATAAAACTAATATTTTTAAACTCTTTCGCATACCAAGCCGGTGTCGATAAACTGGATCCCGATCATAGAAAATATGATAAAATGGGATCCGGGTGAAAAAGGATATTAATAGGTATATTGGGTCCAGCCTATTAGTATTACCCAGAAAACACCAAGTCGAGTTTGACTGGATTGTCCCTCTAAAATCCTCTGTCTTATGAAATCGGAACTTGTAACTATTCACTAATAACACTCGCATTTTCCTTGTCATCTCCTCCCTTATTGTAATGCAGTAGATGTAAATAATCTGTCCGCGATATGCGCAAGCAGGCTACTAGGAGTAGAATTGAAATCGCAGAAATAGTCCTGTCGCCTTAAGACTGTTTTAGGGTCTTATGATTGCCCTCTTCAGCCCAGTTCTTTGTAAATGTCTAAGGAAATTGATGAATTCGGTCGTTAAATAAGTGCTTCTAAGCCTCAGATAGAATATCCAATCCGCCTAGGTGGCCGTTCGCCGTTGTGGGAGAGTCCAGGGTAGAGTAGCGCGGCGATGAAGCTTCTCTGCGTGATTTGGTGACGTGTAAGTACAGCTGGCAGGAGGGAGACAGGGTAGGGGAATATCGTGGGTGGGGATGCGAGTAAGTGTAACTCTAGATTTGGGAACGTGATTGACTCTGTCGGGGAGAGGAGGAACAAAAAGAGACAGGAGGTTTGTCCGAATAATATTGTGTTACTATTATGCGGACAAATTATTTGGCTTTACCTCTACTTTCCTTCGGTGTAGCGGACTGAGAATGCATTGCAAATGGTCTTAAAAAAAGTCTTGTAGTCAGTGAAACCTCTTTCGCATTAAAACTGAAAGGACAAACTTTCAATTTTATAACGATACCTGATTGCTCATTTATGGATTTTGCTTCATTTTGTGTTGACTTAATTACTTTTTTAATTATTTTCTTCACATATTAAACATTCATTTTGTTTATTCTTGTATTCTTGTAAGCCCTTGTTTCCATCAACGTGATTTAGATGCTCTACCTCTCCAGGGAGGAAATTGAACCATACTAATTTAGTTACACTTGTTTTCGTATAGATGTCATTGGAGTGGCCTATGGTCAACTTTCCGCCTCATACTGACATCTAGGAAACCAAGGTAGTACTAGGACGGGAAAATTCAGTAAATTTTGCTTACATGCCTTTTTATTCAGGCTTAAGGATCTTTTACGAGCCTGAAAATCTTCAGACTCGGAACCCATGGCTTAAAGTCCCTCCCGGAGGACTTGCTCCTTGGATTTTTCAATCCTAAAAATCCATTGACCCCGGCCGGGTTTGAAGCCGCGACTCTCGGGACCAGAGGCAAGGAGCGTAACCACTAGTCCACCTCGTTGTTTATAACAAATTAAAATACCGAACAAAATTAATAACCACACTGGTAATACAATTAGAGAATGCTACCTAGACCCAGGTCCCAATTCACCTAGATCGGGGAAATAATTTACGACCACTGAACGGTCGGAAATTGACCGGGATTCGATTTACCTAGCTCCTACAAAGTGACTTCATATGTGGATGCCATAAATTATTAACAGCTTAATAGAACTGAATTACACTAGTTGAAATATTATGATGGCATTAAATTCATGATTTTCTTTTATCATGAATTACTACACGTACGCAAACTCATTTGAAATCTATGTTTGAAAATAAACCACTAATAGAAATAGAATAAGACATTTCACACAACTTAGTTTTAAAAAATCCAATATTTATGAATTACAGTTTATCTGTAGTTTGTACAAATGGAACCGCATAGACAAATCAACTCCATTCTACTTTATTGGAATGAAATCGATTCTTCTTCTGTGTGTATGCACAATTATCATAAGTAATGCCACGAATTATTTTCAATTTATCTAGAGTATTTGGAAATCAAGAGTGGCATTTGTTAGGACAATTTAATGAATAAAATTATGCTGTTTACTCACAAATCATAATTTAAATATAGTTATTTTAAAATATTTTTATATTTAATGTAAACGGTGATGTTTGGAAACAAATGAGAAATATTTCGTTATGTCTCATTTGTTCATCACTGCAACTTGATCATACTATATATTGCCAAATAGGATCGCTATATTGTAAGAATGCACCCTAGTGGAGAAAAAAAAAATGAAACACATCAAACCATTATAACCAACATTATAGGTTATTAATTAATTTTCTTCGGAAACAACTCAGTAAAATCAGTATTTAAAAACACAATTATTGAACACATCATCATCAACATCAATCCAGGGATTAGGCACACAATTATCAAATATGTAGGTCCAATGAATCTGTTCATTATTTGCTATATCAACATATTTGTTAGAGAGTCAGTTACCACAAAACAATGCTCTGACCTGTTCGGAATGTTAAAGGAGGAGATTTCTTTATTTTTGTAATCAAAATTCGATAATTATCGAGGCGAAACACGACTGTGATTGGTTGTAAAATATAATTCATTCAAACGTGATTGGTCATTGACTCCCATTTGTGTCATGAGTTAAATAGTCATGTAATCTTTGTTACAATGACGGAATATTTCAGTTGACAAAATATTTTCCGAGATTGTTTGATTGCACTACGTAGAGTCCAAGGCAAATTGAAAGAAATTATTTATTTATTTATTATATTTTATCTTCATTGCAACCTCAGCTGTGAAAGGAAAGGGTATTTTCAAGTCGTATCTGACAATGGCAGAGTCGAGGAATGAGATGCGATGATGTCCCTAATATTGAAGGCCTTTGGAGATCAAGGATGCTGAGTGACAACGCCTGAGGCACCATCGCAGGGGCAGACGAATTAAGTGAAGCGAAAATGAATATGATGAGGTGGAGAAATTGAGAAAATAAATTAATGACGCCCAGATATTCAGAAAAAACCTGTCCAGGCTCCATTCGTCCACTACTCAGATGAGAAAACGATAGAAAATAAATTGTATAAGTTGCTACGTGTATCAAATGAACTTTAGGCCAACTTAACTTTTATAATGGACATTTCAAAATAAAAAAAACTATCACTTACTTTCATAGGAGTGTGGGTTTACATACTATATATCTCAGTAGGGAGTAGGAATAAAAGCGAGCCAGGTAGCCAAACATACGATTTTAGAGTGTCAATAAAATCTGCGTCTGAAGTTTGAACTTTGTCTTTTAGTGTCTCTCCTGCTTGTCTTTTGAGACACGTCTCATATTTTATTATGGATAAATCGGAGACGCATATATATTTCTTCAGACGGGTCTAGCTATTTTTCAGATAAGCCGAGTACTTGAATCGATAGATAAAATGATGGTCCAAGATGACAGATGTGGTGCACGATTCTTTTTTCAGACCGAAGATGAGATGAAATTGCAAGAATTGATATGAGGGACTCAAAACTGAATATAATATTTTTTATATTTCCTATAATATGGTGTTTGTAATTATAATATAATATAATATAATATAATATAATATAATATAATGTAATATAATATAATATAATATAATAGTAATGTAATATAATATAAATATAAGATAATATATATCATATAATATAATGTCATGTATGTAATGTCATGTTATGCAATATAGTATGCAATATATGGCACTGTATGCAAGGTAGGCAATGTATGCAATGTATGCAATGTATGCAATAAATGCAATACAATGCAATCCATGTAGCATTTATGCAAAAATGTCACTACAATTCAATGCAATGCAATGCAATGCAATGCAATGCAATGCAATGCAATGCAATGCAATGCAATACAATGCAATACAATGCAATACAATACAATATAGATATTTTATTATTTGTTGTTTATTAAAATGTAATTTTTTAATTATCGTTTTGAAGTAACACAATCATAAAAAAATATTTATAAACTCTTATTCACCCAGTTATATTATATAAATGCGAAACATGGATTCTTGCATTATGGGAATAGAAAGGTTACAATTATTTGAGAATAAAGTTCTTACGAAAATGTTTGGACCAAGGAAAGATGGACAGACATGCGAATGGTAGAGACTGCATAACAGTGAGCTACATGATCATTATGGGAAACCGTATATAGTAAGAAGAATTAAGACCAGTAGACTGCGATGGACATGATATGTGGCAAGAATGGAAAATGAAAGAGGCGGCTTGAAAACTTCTTGTAGGAAAACCAGATGCAAATTACCCAGTAGGTAGGCCAAGAATGAGGTGGAAGAATAGCATAACCAAGGTTGTAGGGAAGTTGATTTTGCATGGGATGAGCAAATGTTTTATAATCATTAGCTAATGATAGGAGTGTATGGAGAGCTTATTTCTGCGAGGCCATGATCCTACGGGTTCGATAATGGCTGTTAGTTGTAAGAATCATCTGTTCAAAATAAATATTACTAACAGTAATATTTTCTCATCATTGCCGTTATTTTTATTATTATTATTATTATTATTATTACTATTATTATTATTATCATTATCATCATCATCATCTTGAAGGTATGGGCTTGTTGGCCCGTTCCGCTCCCCGGCGCACTACATGCCGCAGGCGCAGGTCGTCCTTCCAACGGCGTTTTGGTCTTCCTACATTTCATCGGCCTAGAGGCCTATAATGAAGCAACTGTTTTGATAAACGATTATTTGGCATTCTTTGTATATGTTCAAACCAGTTACGTTTATTTGTGTGATTGCTTTGGGGAGTTCACGAGTTTTTTTTTTTATAATTCCTCGTAGCAGGTAACCGGCCTGCTGCCGAGTAGTCCAATGGTGGGGCTGCCACCTCAAAGCATTTGAACATGCTTCCATCTGTAGATGGAGGGCTGCCTCTTCCGCTTGTCTCGCCTTTATTGAAGCTTGTTCTTTTTGCCGATCCAACCGTTGAGGTCTTCACCCGTATCCCTGGGCAGGGGCCCTCGTTATACCCCGAAAGATTGGGTCCTTGACATAACTTAGTCAGTAAGATTCTTAGTGTTCACCCCCGCGACGAGAACGGGCCTTCAGAATTACCCAGTTGTATACAGTTCCGGCTTATGCCCCCTGTACACACTGGGCCGGTTAATAGCCTCGTCTAAAACCAAGGCTAAAGGCATTATTATTATTATTATTATTATTATTATTATTATTATTATTATTATTATTGATGTTAATCATCATATTCTATAAAGTATTAAGCTACCTTGTCGTACGCTCGACAGTCGAGTCAACGACAAGGGAACACCGCCTAGAAGCACCTGTCACTGAAGATGCCCTCCGCAGTTGAGGAAGAAACGTCTGGATGAAACACCAGTTATAGACCACGGCCACATAGCCCGGAATCTTTTAATATTATGATTACCGGCCGTGAAAGCCTGCATTCCATTATTACCATTTTTGTATTTACAATAATTATAAAAAAGAAGTATAAGACAAAAAATGGAAGTCACAAAGAATGCTTGATCAAAGAGTTCCAATTACAATGTCCATCACGCAGGGACTGCGCAAACTAACCGAATTATTTAGCATGTTGAATTGATGGTCCCATTTTCTGGTTTACGGATTATTTATTTTATTTGTTAAAGGGAAAAACTCAATTTCTGATGTCATTTAAGTGTCGGACCACAGTGCAATTAAATAATGCATAACCGTAAGTTATTATCTATTTGAATATCGTTGTATAATTTGCATTACTTTATTAAAATAAATAAATAAACTACACAAACGTTTCTCTAAGGATTCATTGCCAATTTAAGGGATAATTAAATTGTATGGCATACATTACGACGAACCAAAAATGGCGGTTGCTAGTCTCAATTTTTTATTTAGATTTCAGGTAAACCGTCACTTTAATGGTCGTATTTCGATAATTTTTGGTGATTCTTTCATCGCCCTATTTTAATACATACCGAGTTCCGTTGTTAACAGAGAAAATTACAATTCTAGAGCGATTTTTAAATTTTCGTTTCAAGTGAACTCCAACAACTAATGATTCGATTTTGTTGGTTAGCGAACTCTACCTTACTTCTTAAGTTAATTGCTAATGAGAAGTCTGTTTTCGATATAACAAACATTGCGGCCGCTAGAGCGTTAACGGAAACCAAAACATACACACGTTTGTATATATATATATATATTCAGAATCGATGAAGATTTGTAAACATTTTTCAAAAATCTTTTCATGAGAACAGCCTCAATGGCCCCATTCTTTCGGAATTCTCTAAAACTGGACTAGGGTTACTATTCAGTTTCCTTGTGAAAGGATTAATGTTGACAGTGCAATACAACTCTACGCAAAAAAAAAAACAATACTCGTTTCCTACATTCCCAAATAATCACTATGACAGCACGAAAAACTTTTACAAATGTTGTTGTATATGTACACAAAACTGTTATAGAAAAAAAAAAGAGTATTTTGTATCCGACTTCAATTTCATTTTAAATTAAAAAAAAAAGAGATACGTATAGTGATTCTTCTACTGATACTGTACGGATGGGAAAGTGGTTCTTACTGAGAGAGGAGAAATTATTACGAATATTTGAAACTGGAGTGCCTAGGAAAATTTTTGAACCGAAATGAGACGAACAGAAGAACATAGAAAACTACAATAGAGTTAGATACACGTGTACCGAAATCAAGGTTTCGATACAGGAATTACGTCATACTGCGCAACCAATACGTCATCGCATCTCCATTTCGTGTGTGATCTTTGTGAACAGTGCCAAATGCTCCCCTACCTACCACTTCCTTTCCTAGTACGCGCGCCATGTTCTATCGCGCATTCTCCCCTCTCCTAGTGAACTCTCATAAATAGCTGTGTTTTCTAACATCGGATCATCATCTGTTGAGTTATCGTCGCAGTCTAGTCAATATAGCTGAGAAGAGCTAGTTTGGTTTGTTAGTACGTTGGGCCAGGGTGGGGCCGCAAGGACTGTATACCCCAACCCTAGGCTGGACTAGTGTGAGTGTAATGTACGTATGTTTGTTTATATTATTTTTGTATAGATGATCAAGGATAGTATTATTTTCTTTGTTAAATTAATTATTTATTCATTTATTTTCAATGTTATATCTGACTATACTTTTTGACCCGTATTAAAACTTTAGTTGTATATTTTAGTAAATTATGCTTATTTAGTTAGCAGCTAGCCTATCTCAGATATGAAAGTAAAAATTCCAAAGCTTACTCAAGCGTGTGTGAGTTCCTCTTTCCTTAAAGCTTCCACGATTATAGCTTGTAGCTTACAACACTTTTCATGTTTGAAAATTTATTACGGAAAGTTGAATTGATCTTTGCCATTTATGGGCCCGGGCAAAGATATATTTATTTGAGCAGTCTATGTTTTCAATTCAAAATATTTATCAACAATAACGGTTTGATCCAGCTGCAAGTCCCGGTGCACACGTTCTTTATGGGAAACCGGATATAATAATAAGTGACGTCACCTAGACTACGATGAGCAGGGTTTGTAGAACGAATGGGTCATTAATTGCCGAATGTGAAAACTTCTTTTGCGAAAAAAGAAAAAAAAAACATTCAATAGTTAGGTCAAGGAAGAAATGGGAGGATAACATTGGTCAAGACTTGAAGGCTGTAAATTATACAGGGAATGATGGGAGATCATTAGCTCGGGATAGGTCACGACGTTGTGTTAATTATTACAGTAAGTTAACAAAATTTAACCAGTAGCATATATATATATATATATATATATATATATATATATACATACATTTCCTATTTTAACAATGTTCATACATTTTTCCGGCACGAATGATTTGTCTTCAATTTCGCTTTATAACTTTCCTCCATTCGTCTCTATTATAACGATCATTTCTTCCTCTATTTTCCAGTTGTTCAAAGTTTTCTTTAACTAGTAATTAATAATAATAATAACAATAATAATAATAAAAGGTAAATAGTATAGCATACAATATTTTTTTTATGATTTTGAAGAGTTTGGACCAGATTTGGCCAGTTAAAGCCTCCTTTAAACCAGCTATGGTCACAGTCCTGGTTATTATTAGTTCTGCATTTTTTCAACTATGACCCACATTTGTTTATTATCCCTTAATTAATATCATATAAACATATAATTATATTGGACGTCAAATCCTCCTATTTGTATAAATCGTTTAAATACATAAAACAACATTTCAGCAACTTAATTTTCATAGTAACCTCACATGACAACACTGAAATGGATGATATTGAGTGATGAGTGATGCTAAATGAGTAACTTCATTCACATTCCATCACAGAGGATTAATGGATCGCTGTAAATCTGCATGTTTTGGTTACTCTTCATTTACGTCGATGAGGATTGTGAAATCCAAATTTAGAAGGTATATAAACAAACGTAAATGAGTAGGCCTATTCTGTTTAAATATAAGAAAAGTTAAACCGTATTTCAAATTCTTTCTTCTTCTTCTTCTTCCTATTCTTCTTCAGCTTTCCCCCACATATATATTTGCCGTCTTCAGTTTCCATTTATTTCTATCATTCCAACTCCTTCCAAATTCCTATTATTCATTATAGTTCTGGCGTAAGTTTTCCATTTCCATCTTGGTCTGCCACGTTCATTTCTTGCAGGGGGTGAGCATTGGTATATATTTTTTGGCCATCTTTCATTTTCCTTTTCTGTACATGGCCATACCATTTAAGAGTTTGATTTTCAATCCTCCTAATAACAGATGTGGCGACATTCATTTCTCTCCAAAGGAATTCATTCTTATTTTATCCTGTTTTGTTTTTCAAGTCTTCTTCTAATATAATCACATTCAACTGTTCTAATTTTATTATTTTTTAATCCCGTCGAAGACCAAGTTTTACCTCCATATGACAAACTGTTCTGTATTTTGCTCTTATAAATTTTCATTTTAATTTCCTTTGTAATATATTTGTTGCACATTATACCATGTAATTATCTTAGTTGCATTTTTTGCCATTGCAATTTTAGTTTGTAATTATTGAACCCAGATATTAAAAAAATTCACATTTTTTATCTTCTCTGTTTCGAGTATGATGTCATCCACATCCGACCTCAAACACATATATTCTGTTTTCTGTAAATTTTCAAGATATAGAATAGTGTATGCTTTATAACATATTATATTATAAATACGTGGAAAACTCACATATACTATGTGAATACCTGTAAAATACACGAGCTAATATTGTGTCTAATATAAAATGTAAAACAGACTTGGTGAATTTAACTGTGTGATTATGCTCTAAGCTCTTTTCAGAACTAAGCAAAAATAATGTTCAATTTTACAAACATTAATACATATGAAAACCTCATTCCAGTAGGCCTACATGAATTTTAAAATGAAATTATAATTACATTAAATCTCTTTGAGCTTTTTTTTACGTCGCTATTTTAGAGACTAATGAAAGGAAATGGATTTTCATAATTATTAGTACGTAGCTATACATCTAACTATAGGGGCGTACCCAAATATTGAGCTATTGCCTCTCCTTTGTTACGAGTTGCTAGACCTACTTCATTTAGCCAGGTTGGTTTCAATCTATTACATTTTATAATAACTTAGTACGAAAGGACCAAGTATGAACAATAATTTTTAATTATTGTATATTATTAACTATTTTGGCAGACAAGTGCCCCAGAGTTAGAATCTGGTAATGTGTATTATTTACAGGTAGTATTGGAATTATATATACTATTTATTATTAGCTTAATTTTATTAATCTTCGTTTTAGTGGGTGTACCTTATTTGTATATAGATGTAAATTAATTCTTCTGTCCGGCTTTGACTGATTTGGTCTTTTTAGCATTTTATGTTTTTTATAATGTGTGGGGAGCTGGCCCACAGCATAAACCCCCAGTCTGGAGGACCAGGAAAATTTCTGTCTGGGTTTTCGTCCCATAGCCTTTGAAGATCCCTCTTCACCACAAGGCAGTACTACAAGAATAGACTAATATCTGTAGAAATGGATTATTTAGGCAGAAGTGCCAGAAAGTCAAAATTAGAACATGTCACAAATAAGGAAATTAGAAACAGAATGGAAGCAGAAGAAAGCATATTTGAAAGAATTGAGGAGAAGAAATTAAAGTGGTTAGGACATGTTTTAAGAATGAAAGATGAGCGATGGCCAAAGCAACTATATCAATATATCAACTATATCCGACGAGAAAGAAGAAAACAGGGAGATCAAATTTAACATGGAAGGAAAACATGAATATATTAATGCAAGCAAGAGGGCTAAGCATTGAAGATGCCCAAGATCGTAGGCATTGGAAGTTTGACACGGGAAGACAGTAGCAGCTGTAAAAACCCGAAGATAGATGGATAGATAGATATAATTAATGCTATGCGGTCAAAATACTGGCTCAATGAGACATCTAGCAAACAACTAACATATTACTAATATGTTGACATCAGTACATTGTGCTTAGAGACCTTTGAATATTGATTTAAGGATCTTTTACTAGCCTGAAAATCTTCAAACTTGAGACCCACGGCAAAAAGTGCCTCCCGGAGGAAATGCTCCTTCAATTTTTCCACCCTAAAAAAAGAAATAGGGCGACCATTACGCCTATATGACCTATATTGTTACACCCTGAATCCAGCTGAAAATAATTATAAGGATAATTGTAAAATTGTTGGTTTAATGTAACTGATCATACGCGATATTTTGGCCTATGAGTAGATATTTTATAACAACGTGTGGGAACTTAAATATTATAGGTGATTAACGCAAGATGCCTTGATGCAGAACTACGGTACTTGCGCTGGTTCGAATTTCCATGTGAGAAGAAATTTTCTCAAAGGAATTTCGGGCAGTATGGGACCGGTGCCCACCCAGCATCGCGAGTAATTTGGGTAGGTACAATAAGTAGCTGCTTCAGATTGAGAAAACCAGCGAAATATGCTGATCACATGTTTCCCCTGTACTGGTTATACAATTACATATGGACTAATGACAAATATATTTACTATATTTACATAGATAAGTGAATATATATATATATATATATATATATATATATATATACATGATTAACACATGTGGATGTGAGGCCAACAGCCTGATGGTAGGCCAAGGACCTCTAGGTCTGTCGCACCAATTGAGTTTTTTTTTCATAGGCTAGCAAAATGACATCGACAAACAATCCTTAAACGTCGCCTAGCATTAAAATTTAAAACACGTTCATACGTCACATGAAAATACCTACCAAATATAATTCCCCTACAAAACGGAAGTATTTTATATAGCCTATAAGTCCTTATCTAACGTAGAAACCGTATTTAAATTTCTAATGCAGTACGTATGAAAAATGGTACATGTTTTACACCTGCATGTTTAATATGGACTTTATTTTTCGAAATGTAAGATTTTGGCTTTTCTTCTTCTCATTAAATTGTTCTGTTTAGAGTATTAACACATGAACTGTACAAAAAAAGAACAGATAAGTAATTTGTCCATGACACCTGTGCGTGTGTGTTTGTGTGTGTGTGTGTGTGTGTGTGTGTCAGTTTCAATCCACTTTTCGTGCTTTGTTTCGGGTTCCGCCCTTGGCGGATAGAAGGCGTCAATATAGCCAATTTTCAATTTACACACCACATCGGTAGACCACTTCACGTATATGATTTATGTTTCTAATGTCTAAAGAGAGGAGTGTAGAATGAATGTATATTTATGTGTTTATATAGTACAAAGTGTACTATATGAGATATCTTAAAGAAGAGAAAACGGATTGAGGAACCCGGTGTCGGCACATAGCCTACTCATGTCGAAAAGCACCGGGAAACCGCTAGACTTAACGCCCGCATGCGACGTGCGAATCGTAATAAACAACACCACACCCTTCTCAACATATATGCTGCACAAGGATGTGCAATTTAATGCAGGAATCTGGTGCACAATCTAGGGTTTAAAACATTTACACCACACATTCTGGCCCCGATATTTAAAAGTTTTACAATTAAATCAAATAAATTTAATTAATTAAAATATAAACTGTTCAATTCCGCCGGGTTTTGAATCTGGGCGCGCTAGATGTGAATCGGACATTCTAGTCTCTGAGCCAACACGGCAGACTTCCATGAAATCTTGAAAACAAACTATTAATAATACAAGTTATTGTCTGCACAACGGATCTGTTCCCCCATAAGATATGCGAACTAAAGCCTACTTCCTTTTCTACATCGGCAAATAATTTCCCTCTCTGTATTCCTATCTCTCTCTCTTTTCTATCTCTCTTTTGCACTTGCACTCCAGTGTTGTCAACTCGATTCCAACCTTGCAGTATTCGATATTCAAGAACCATGACACTCGGGGACGTTTGGCAACATCCTTACTCGATAAGGTACTGTGGCTGTTATTTGGCGTAGTTGGAGGGGAGTGCAGAAAATGTTGTGAGTATAGACACGTACTTTTCTAAGAGCGATGCCAGCGCTATAGGAGCATACCTGGTTAATTACCTATATCCAAATCTTTGAAGGTAGGCCTACATAAAACCTTAACTAAATTGATCTTTTTCTGTTTTAAACTAGTTATTTGGACTAGTTAAAAAAGAGAAGCTTAGTAAAGAGATGCTGAAGTTGGATCATGACCAAAGCGAGTGTTCTAAGAGCAGCGTAATTTTGTAAAGTGTTGTCTACAATAGTTTATCTAGGATCAGAGTATTTTGGTATATGTTGTAAATGTAGTATACTTAATGAAATTTATTTATCATAAGTAATGCCACGAGTGATTTCCAATTTATCCAGAGAATTTGGAAATCAATAGTGGCATTTGTTAGGATTATTTAACGAATAAAATTAAGCTGTTTACTCACAAATCATTATTTAACTATATTTATTTTAAAATATTTATATACTTAATGTAAACGGCGATGTTTGAAAACAAATGAGAAACGATAGGTACGCTTCATCTGCTTCTTATGTTTATCACTGCAACCAGATCATACTATTTATTGCCAAAGGAACGCAATTTTGTAAGAATGCTCTCTAGTGGAGAAAAAATGAAACACATCAAACTGTATATTAATTCATTTCTGATGTCGTATGATGTAAATATGACAATTATATTTTTCTGGATTATTACCTGGGAAAAAAATACATTTAAGAAAGTGCAAACAGTAGTTTCTTTTTTTGGTGGTATAATAAATTGCTACAAATGTTTTATATTAACTCCTGCAACGCTATGTGATTGATATCTATGCACTATATATACAATCTGGTAGCCGTGTTTCTTATAGGCTCAGTCACTGCAAAATAAATGGTCAGACCTGTTCAGAATATTAAAAAGGAGGACCTTTCTTCCGATTTTCCGATTGAGGGTCTTTCCACTTTTCAGCGGTTGCCCTTTTACCAGCCGGCTGCTGGCCCTTCACATCCACATGTGTCAATCACAGAGATAGATGATCAACAGCCAGTGTATGGGTGACATGGGTTAGCATGTCGAGTCCCCAGCCGTTATAGCTGGTTCCTCAACCTGGAGCCGCTACTTATTGTAGCTACCCAATTGCCTCACGATGCTGGGTGGGCATCGGTCCCATACTGGCCGAAATACCATGAGAAAATGTCTTCCCCCATGGAGACTCGAACCAGCGCAAGTCCCGTAGCTCTGCGCCAAGGCTTCCTACCTTAACCGCTCGGCTACGGCGCGGGACAGGAGCTTTCTTTAATATGGTAAATATAACACTGATAAATATTTCGTGAAACACGACTCTGATTGGTTGTAAAACAGAAATCATTGAAACGTGATTGGTCATTGACTCCCATTTGGGACATGAGTTAAATAGTCGCGGAAATTATATGTTTACAGGGGAAAAAATACGATGAATCAACAAACACAGTTGTTACATTCTGCAAATTTTGGGTGCAAGTTCCATATGTGAATTTAAAGTAAAAATGATTGGAGGAGGTTATTTTCACGGTTCATCAAGAAACATTTTATAATCAGTCCAAAATGCAACTATTAATATACCGGTACTTCCTGAAAAGTTAAAACAATTTGATTTATGTCGTTATATGAAATCACTTTTTTTTTTGCAACTGTCCCAAGTTATCTTTCGATATCCTGGTATTGTCTCCTGACATGGCGTACTTGTAACCCACTTCTGAGGGGTTATGTGGAAGGCGGGGTTATATTGCCCCGATGATATGATGGATGATGATGATGACAGTGGTACGGCAGGGGACAGTCCCTAATACTAAGCTTAATCTAAGATGCATATGAATGATGATGATGATTGCGATGGCCATGTGATTTCGTGGACCGTTTGGGCCTTAACGTTTTCCTGACATTTCTCTTACAGATGAGGAAAAACCCCGATAAAAACCTCACCCAGAAAAACTGTCCCGATCGGGGATCGAATCCGGGCCCGCTGCGTGACAAGGCAGCACGCTACCTCGAGACCACAGCGGTGGACTACGAAATCATTATTGAAGTACGTTTTACGTTTGTTGAACCTATGTTTTAAGTTTTGATAGCCTGTTTTGTTAGAATATCCATCCATAGTAATTCTGCCCGAAGGCAGGTCCTTCACTGCAATCATAGCATTTTCATGATATGCTTCCAGCTTTACTAGGGAATTGTGTTGGTGTGGTAGCTTCCCGTTGCTTTCCACACCGGTGAAGGATGATGGCGATGATGATAATGATGAGGGTGATGATGATGAAGGCCATATGATTTCGGGGACCGTTTGGCCCTTAAAGTTTTCCTGACATTTGTCTTACAGGTGAGGAAAAACCCCGATAAAAACCTCACCCAGAAAAACTGCCCCGACCGGGGATTGAACCCGGGCCCGTTGCGTGACAAGGCAGCACGCTACCTCGAGACCACAACGGTGGACTGTTAGAATATAAAGTCTAGATTTTGTAGCCAAGTAATCACGAACTAAAGCGTCACTGATTGTTATAATAGTAGATAAAATAAAAGTTAGCCCCTTCCATGAAGTACTTAGGAAATGTTTTGGAGCAAAGAGAGATGAACAGACAGGCGAATGGAGAAGACTGCATAACAATTAGCTACATGGTATTTATAGGAAACAAGAAAAAATAAGAACAGTTAAGTCTCGTATACTGCGATGGGCAAGATTTGTGGCACGAATGGGGAATGAAAGACGTGAATGGAAGCTTCTTGTAGGAAAACCAGAGGGAAAACGCCCAGTTGGTTGACCAAGAATGAAGTGGGAGAAAAACATTAACTATGATTTGAGGGAAGTAGATTATACAGGGAATGATTGGAAAGCATGGGCTCAGGATAGGGATGTATGGAGATCTTACGTCCGCGCGGCCAAGAACCTACGGGCTCGATAGTGCCACTGAGTAAGTAAGTGGTAGTAGTAGTAGTAGTAGGATTATATTAGACAAAAATTAAGATATTTACAATATTATTTTCAAATATGGGTCGCACGGGCAGTAAGCCGTACGTGCTGTTGACAGTCCGTTACAATAAAGTAATAATTGGTACTAGTGTAAAGAAGAATAAACAACAAAAAAAAGCAATAATATTACAATTACATAAAGAAAACACAATAATATTACAATTAAACAACACAGTAGCATTATACACTAAAAACCAATAACATTACAATTACATAAAGAAAACACAATAATATTACAATTAAATAATAACACAATAGCATTATACACTAATTAATTTATATATGATTATTAAGAATTAATGGTATTGCATTTTGATAACATATATTTATTCATGAATGAGTGTTGTTCTTATTTTTCGCGTTCTGTCCAGAAATTTACCCACGTTTATCCAATTTTCTGGATTTATCAATAACTCGTAGCATGTCAATCTTTCCCGATTTGAATTTAGAAATCTTTCCGGTAATAACTGATGTCTCCAATATTCTAAATCATTACATTTTCCTAATATATGTATCTCATCTTCAAAGTTCCCGCACATTGGACATATTCGCATATCGTGATCGTCGCTAATTTTTAGAAATTGCCATGCCCCTAACCTAAACCAAGCAAGCCCTCTGATCTCTCTTTAAATCCTAGGTTGAGTATATATGATTCTTTTCCCCAGACGTGTTTTAGGTCTCTTTGTAAACACAGTGAGCGTTTTCCTGTACATTCGGCGAAAGTATCTTGTTGGTTTATATCTAAGTACCCTCTCCTTATTTTTCTCCACACGTTCTTGCGATTTTCAGTCCCTTTTTCCCATATCCAGCCCATCCCAATATTTTGGAGTTCTCTCCTAACCTCGTCTGCCCAAATTTTAACATCTACGTTTTTAATTTGGTGGTCGTAACAAATTGCTCTAAGCATTGTTTGTTCACCTTGGATTATTCGCAACCAGTATTTGAGTACACGAATTTTACAGTTTATGTCGTCCTGGAATGACCCAAATTCATATAATATTACTCAGTTAGAAACGGTCTTACTAAGTCCTGTAATATATTTTAGAAAATGCGTATATACCTTATTTAGTATTTCCGTTCTTTGGAAACCCCAAATCTCACTACCATAGTGCATTACTGGCCTGACCATCGCTGCATACATTTTTTCTAATGTGCTGACTGGAATATCAGGCACTCGACCCAGAATACCGAGTACACTGTTAAGTTGTCCCCTCCCTTTAAATAATGCTATATCAATATGTTTTTTCCACTTCCCGTTCATTTTCGACGTCGTACCAAGATATTCAAAATGTTTCACGTTTTGAAGTACTTGATCTCTGTATTTTCATTCCTCTGCTCTACCATAAACCGTCCCATTTTTAAAGGTCATTGTTTTTGTCTGAGTAAGTAAGTCCCTTCCATGGAGAATCTAATGGCTCTCCAAACTGCGAATAGACAAAAAAAAGTAACTTGCCTGGTTCTATCCCTATACCCTGCACATTAGGATGCTTGGGAAGAACCAAGATTGTATTTGGGCTAGCAAAGCATTTTCTCTGCCCAATGAACTGCATGTTCCAGCACATTCCTAGTGGAAAATATTAAGTACGAAGTTTTTTATTAAACATATTTTCTGCAGGAATTCATAAGATGGTAGTAAGGCACATCAGTTTAAATTCCATCTTTACTGGTATCGTAATATGTAGATTAAACCTTAGGCCTACTAGTGTTGACCTACTAGTGGTTACTCTGGTTCCGAGCTTTACTATTTCAATTCCAGCCACGGTGAATGGATTTTTAAGGATGCAAATGGCTTTGTTAAAAAAGAGATTCATGTCGTTAATTTACATGCCTCAAATATGAGCCGTGTGAACTACCGTTTTCGCCATCTATTAACTAACTCACTCACTGGCTATATCTAACCCGTGGCGGACATAAGCTCTCCATACATCCCTATCCTGAGCTAATGTTTTTCAATCATCCCATGTATAATCTAATTCCTGATATCATGGATAATATTATTCTCCCACCTCATTCTCGGTCTACTAACTGGGCGTTTTCCCTCTGGTTTTCCTCTTAGAAGCTTCCGTGCATCTCTTCCATCCCACATGTCACATGTCCTGCCCATCGCAGTCTACGAGACTTAACTATTCTTATTGTATCTGGCTTCCTATACTTATCATGTGGCTCACTAATATGTAGTTTTCTCCATTCACCTGTCTGTTCATCTCTTTGTGACCGAAAAAAATTCTAAGAACTTTATTCTCAAAATACTCGTAACTTTCTTTCCTCATTTGAAGTAAGAGTCCATGATTCGCATCCATAAAATATAACTGGGAGAAGAACTGTTTTATCTATAATGACATTATTTGAATATTGAGAAAAAAATTACTTTCTTTCTTAAATAAAAGCTAACATAGTATAGAAAGACAGGCTAGAATGTATATTGCATTATATATTTCTCCAATCTATATGCTGCATACTGTAATAACAAGAGTAGATGTATTAGTCACAAAGAGAACTTGAAGTTTTCACAAATGAATTTTCTTTGATGGCTATTTATCGCACTATGCACGAGACAGGATTAGTTGAAGATTTAGGGTTAATTTCACCAACAGAGGTAACTGTATTACGCCAGTTTTCCCCGTGTGTAATTCATAACTTAACCTGGCGTAATACAGTTACCTCTGTAGTGAAACCGATCCTTAAACGTAAATAAGGGCCGGTTTCACCAACAGAGGTAACTGTATTACGCCAGTTTTTCCCGTGTATAATGCATAGCTTCAACTGGCGTAATACAGTTACCTCTATTGGTGAAACCGACCCTTAGTGTGGCAACATACGTACTCTAAGCCGGAGGTTTAGTAAAGAGACTGGCCGATATCCGAAAACACGAAAACCGACACAGCAGCCTGCCGATTACTTCATTCGCATCTGCATCACTCGTTGTGTTTTAACTCGCAAAACGTTGCCTTCAGTAACGTGCTACTTACAGTGAAGTAGTTTAGTAAGCGATCGATATTTTTAGATTGGTTATTAGCACGGACGAGAAAGGATAGAAACAAAAACAGAGAGCACTTCTACTGGGCTTTGACGTCAGCCTTTCTCTCAGCTAAATGATTGCACCTTGTAGATTCTGTTCAATATATGATTAAGCAGGACCAAACACATTTTTATAATACTTTTTAATTCAATGCACTTGCTCTTCCAAATGCTTGTGCTTGCTATGCGAAAGAGCATCACCAAAAATACAAAAAAAAAATGTTTTGTTAAAAAAGTAAACTTTTGATCGATAGTAAAGGGATTCGCGTCTTATCTGGGTTCGGTGTGCATGTTTTATCGCAGTCATGATGGGAAAAATTGATCGGTTAAAATGCACTTACTTAATACTTAATATAGGCTTTCCATTTACAGCAGTTCTACCTTAATTCATGCTTCCCGGAGATTCATATCTTCCCATTGTCCTTCTTACATACCCCTCTTCATCATGGCATCATATATTCCCTCATACCATGTTCTTCTACTTCTCCCCCTCTTCCTTCTGCCTGGTACCATCCAGTTCAACACCTGTTTAGGTCACTGTTCTTCCGACATCCGTTGTACATGTCCATTCCATTCTAAAGCTCTCTTTGTTATCCTATCGATAACAGTTTCTCGTCCATTTGTTTTCTATTATATATATTTCTAACATGTTGTAGCCTGGATATTCTCATAGGTTAAAATTAAATAGTGTCATAAAAATAGAGATATCAAGTAATATTGTGAAATAAAATAATATTTCACGCAAAATTTTATAGGCGTAGAAACTCTCTCCAAGATTATGGAAATTTAACAGATATAGTTATAATTTTAGGTATTGTATTAAATAATATTTTTTTACATGTTTATTGCGTTGTTGCCTTCTTCGATTAAGGACCATTAACTTAGTGCATAAACGGGCGACGTTGAATTCACGAAAAACAAACATTTATTTACACGTAAATAGTTAGAAATGTCCACTGCCGTGGTCTTCAGATAGTGTGCTGCCTTGGCACGCAGCGAGCCCGGGTTCGATCTCCGATCGGCACAAGTTTCCTTGGTAAGGTTTTTCTTCGGAGTTTTTCCTCACTTTTAAGACAAATGTCTCCCTGAACACCATATGACCATCATAATCATCCTAAATCACATTCGCCTTAGATTAAGTTTAGAATTAAGTACTCTCCTGGCGCACCACTAACATCATCACCCATCATATCACCGGAGTAGCCGTAACCCGTCCTTCCAGGAGGTCCAAGCTCAGAAGTGGGTTACAATTAAAAAATGTATGGTCGATTTCGTTAACCAGCAAAATCTGCTTTAGGTGTAGGAATTAATCTATAACGAAAATTTATAAATCGCTCTAGCGGTCGTAATTTTCTGCTTCACAGCCACAGCTCAACATATGCTATTAAAATAAATCGAAAAAGATATTCTCCAAAAATCAGCGAAATCCTACCACTAGAAGTGGGATTTACCTGAAATTCGAAATTAAAAATAGACTCTAGAACCGCCGCCATGTTTGGTTTTTCGCAATGTAGCCTATACCATATAATTTTATTATCCCTTAAATTGATAGTAAATCATGTAAAATACATTAATTTAATTGGTGTGAAATTATACAACAATATGCATATATGTATTAAATTTTGGTTATTCGTGTAAAGATACATCTGTTAATTGGTGTTTCTCGTATAATTTATACTATTATTATAATCATAAGAATTATTATTGTTATTATTATCGTATAAAATGTTGTGTGTACATGAAATTTCCATTGCAACATTTAATATATTTTTAATTCTTTATAATTGGTATAGTGTATATATAATCTATATTGTCAAATATGTACTTGTAATTTGTTTTGGTTGACTGGAAGAAAAGGCCATAACTGTGCCAGAATAAATAATAATAATAATATTATTATTATTATCATTATTATTATTATTATTATTATTATTATTATTATTATTATTATTATTATTATTATTTTCTTTCACTCGACTATTTTAAATACACCGACATCAGAATTTGAATTTATCTAATTTAACACAAGAAATATTTCCCGTAAACCAGTACAATGGGACTATAAATTCGACTTAGTGAAGAATTTGCTCTGTATAAGCTGTTCCTGTTTGAAGGACTTTATTTAAAGCTTGTTTCTAGCCTTAATTTGAGGTATAAAGTACAACCAAATAATATCAATATTTATAAAATTCTTTGTAGGCATAATCACAATTGAGGTTATGTTGTAATTTTTTAAAAAATATTAAAATAATAAACTTTTATGTCAGTATTCCTGAATTATAATGAATTTTTATTTACAAAAACTTCGTTAATCAAGTTGAAACCATAGACGCCTTTCAGAACATGTTCCATCGGTAGTCATTTTGTACTGCATGATTTTTTACTCTATCTATCTTCGTGTTTTTACAGCTGCTGCCGTCTTCCCGTGCCAAATCTCCAAAGCCTACGGTCTTGGGCATCTTCGATGCTTAGCCCTCTAGCTTGCATTACTGTCTTCACGTTTTCCTTCCATGTTAACCTTGGTCTACCTCTTTTCTTCTTTCTGTTCGGATGCCATTGATATAGTTGCTTCGGTCATCGCTCATCTTCCATTCTTAAAACATGTCCTAACCACTTTAATTCCTTCTCCTCAATTCTTTCAATTATGCTTTCTTCTGCTTCCATTATGTTTCTAATTTCCTTATTTGTGACATGTTCTAATTTTGACTTTCTGGCACTTCCTTGCGTAAATAATCCATTTCTAGAGCTATTAGTCTGTTCTTGTAGTACTTATTGATTGTCCATACCTCACTTCCATACATTGCAACAGATTCCACCAATGTTTTGCCAATATATTTTTTTGTCTCTTTCCAAATATGCTTATCCCACCATATGGAATTTAACGATGATATTATTTTGCTACTCAATTCAATTCTATGTTTTATGTTCTCTTTGCCTATACCTTCAATGTTATCCATAATTATTCCCAAATATTTAGATTGTTTCACTTGCTTTATTTGGATTCCTTCTTCCAATATTAAATTTTCTCTTTCATTGCTATTTATTACCAAATATTCTGTTTTTTTGTAAACTTACTGTGAGACCCCATGATTCATATGTGTTTTTCAACCTTTTTATCATGAATTCCATATCAAATTTGTCTTGTGCTAAAACCAGTTGATCATCAGAAAATTGTAATGTCAGCAAAATTCTGTTGCCTATTGGGATACCCATACCTTTGCAGCTTTGTTTCCATTTCATTAATATGCGAAATTCTACATAAATATTAAATAAAATTGGTGATGAAGACTGCACCCTTGTTTCAATCCCTTTGCTGGTTTTTATAGGATTAGTCATTATATTTCCCAATTTTAACATAAGCGGAGTTATCTTTATAGATTTGTTTTAATAATTTCTATTAGGTTTCTATCAATATTGTATTTCTCCAATACTTCCCATAATTTGTTCCTCAGAATTGAGTCATAAGCTTTCTCTAAATCTATCATTGTCAAATGGGTTTCTTCTCCAACTGAGTCCGTTTTTTCAATTAACTGTTGTATTGCAAATATATTGTCAACACATGACCTTCCTGGTCTGAATCAATTTTGATCTACTCCTAATTTGTCTTTAATATCTTTTTGTAACTTTGTTTTTAATAACTTCGTAAATATTCTATATAATGTGTTATTTATACTTAGTCCTCTGTAGTTTTTTGCGTCTCTTCTATCGCCCTTCTTGTATATTGGTATAATGTAGCTTATTTTCCATTCATCGGGAATCTTCTGTATTGCAATGCACTTATTAAACAACTCCATCAATCTATCTATTATTTTTTTGGGCCATATTTAATTAACTCATTGGGTATGTTTCCCGGCCTGGTGCCAGCTTTTTCTTCTTTAAAGATTTGAATTTCTAATTCTATATATATTGTATCACAGTCAGGGACGTTCATTTCTATAGTTGGATTTTCTATTGTTTCAATAAAACTCATTTCTAGTTTTGTGGACAGTACAGTTTTTGTAATGTGTTTCTGCGTCAAATTTTGTTAACAAATTTATCTTACTGGATCCTTGGTTGGTTTTTAGTGTTTTTAGAAATCTCCATACTTCCGATGATTGTGATCCTCCTATATAACTTTCTATTTCTTGGCATTTGCTACTAATTAAAAGTGATCCCGCTACAGGCCTCAGGAGGCCCTCGGGGTAGTAGGAAGTTACGGCTCCCACTTTTTTCTTGACAATCGGCAACTTGAATATCAGCAGAGGTGTCAGCCCTGAGTGAAGGCCGCCTTTACCCCAGAACAAGCGGTCTGAGGTACTCATTTCAGTTAGCGGCTGAGTTCGACCCCAGGGCCATAGTGCCGCCAGAAGGTTTGGGTCAGTTTAAAAATCCTGACCCCACCGGGACTCGAACCCTCGACCTTCTTCCGGCTTGTAGCGCAGTGCCTTAACCACTACGCTACGGCGTGCCCCCGCTACTAATTAACGAAGTTTTTTAAACAAAAATTCATTATTGTAATTGAGGAACACTGATATAAAATGTACTTATATTAATACTTAAAACATTTTAAATCAAATAATAGCTCATTTTGAGTAAGTAGAGCCTTTCTACAGATATTAATTGTGAGTAGGTGCTAAATTCCTGAGTATATCTAATCTAGTGTATGTATTTTACTTTTTTAACTTGTAGTAAAATTAGTATTGAAATAAAACGTTTGAATATTTAAAAGAATTTCATTTGTAAATCTCTGCTATATGCAAATGTAATCAATATAGCATTTACATTTAGAATCCATATTGTTCCTTCGTCAGACTGTTTTACGATATCTACTTACATGTAGAATCAGATCTAAATTAAACCCGTTTCGATTGAATGGGGAGGAAAGAGTGGATATTGGTTGGAGAGGCACTAGATCACTCTAGCGGAGAGGCATGAAATCAAACTGATGGATGAGTTTGTAAGAGTGGACACATATGATCTGTGCGGATTTTAAAACATCACAAGCTCTGTTTAAACGATATCATCAACCTCCACTTGATATCAACGACCCTTCAGAGCGCCATTATAGGAGCAAGGGCTCCTTTTATTACACACTCATTCTTGTTTCAAAGCCTCTAACAGGCATCTTATATTTTTGTTTCATGATGGAATATGTTAAAACCTTTTGTATTGTTATTTTTTGTGTGCATTGTATTATTTTGGTCAGTCGGCTAATCTGTCATGAGAGATTTTAATTTTCATTTACTCTATAATGAAATAGCACGGTGTTTTTATGATTTTATCCATGGTCGTCTGGAAATTATTAAAAAATTGAATAGCCTACGTTATGAAATGGATTTTATGCTTTAAATTTTACAAAGTGTGTGTGTGTGTGTGTGTGTGTGTGTGTGTGTGTGTGTGTGTGTAAAATTGTACAAAAGTGTAAACATCGTTCCAATTCGCGTCATTTCATTTATTTATTTACTTATTTATTTATTTTCCACCGCTGTGGTCTCAAGGTAGCGTGCTGTTTGCCACGCAGCAGGCCCGGCTTCGATTCTCGGTCCTGACAGGCTCCTGGTTAAGTTTTTTTTGGGGTTTTTCCTCACCTGTAAGACAAATGCCAGGATGCGTAGGACCCAACGGTCCCCGAAAATTATCCAGCATTCATCATCACCCTTATCATTATCACCATCATCCTTCACCGGTGTGGAAAGCAATGGGAAACTACCATTTTAATAGCAGTAAAAGGATGCTCATTGAAAAACCGCATTAGAAGTGAAGATATATGTAAAGAATCGTAAATTACATTCCTCGTAAATAAAATTAAAACTTACAAAACAAAATGGATTCAATATGTTGATAGAATGAAAGAGAGCCGAATACCCGGATGATCAACACTTTTAAACTGATTTTCAAAGGCCTCCATTTTGAAAGTATTTAATAATTTAGTTTTCAACGACTGACGTAACAGGTACCAATTTTATATTTAACATCTTTCTCAGAAGAGGGGGAAATATGCACCTGTAGGTAAATTATCCCTAGGAAGACAAAGAAGGCCTATACCGTTAAGATGATAATGATGATTATAATAGGTAATAAATCTAAATGAAATATATGTGTAGGGATTTGACATTCTGGAATTAGAATGAAGGCTACATTTCATACTGTAATATCAAGGAATTGTAGATTTCTAGGAGCTGTGATAATATTTTCAACTTTAGCTGCTGGTAATTGCCAAACAATAAAATACTGACATTTCAGTTTTTTCGAATAGTTTCAATGTCGAGGTATATTTCACGAAATATGTTAATACACAATATCATGTTAGAAATACCCGCTTCTTGGACGTGAACGACAAACGATTTTATCACACAGATATTTTAGAGGAAGTTCGGGTAATGTGGACCCTACGGTTTGAGTGAACCCTGTTAATATCTTCTTTAATTGGTGCTGCCCTCGAACAGAAAATAGTTTAATTTCTTCCCTTCAACAACTTTGACGTGTTCAAGTCCAACTTCTTTTATTCTTTGTGTGAAGAAGGGTTTATTTGTGATATTTATGAAAACGACCATTTAAAATTTTTCAAGCTAAGAATTAATTCTAAATTTCTGCTTTTGAATATTACAAATGTTGAAAAACTCCTAAATATATTATATTATGTAGATGCTGTTTTAATATACTGACAGGTTTGGTTTGATATTATTTTGACGTGGCAGCTGTATGCAGTGATTAAACATAACAAAGGAATTTGGTTAATTTAGAGTCTCCAAGAGGCGGTTAAAGTGGACCTAAGGTCCACTTTACACGATTAGTATATTTTATCAGTAAGGGTGCTCTATGTAAAAGCCATACACTTAATTAATTTTATTTAATATATTTGTAATTATACCTAAACCCAAAGACCGTCGCTGTCTGCAGCTGAATGACATGTGAATATTATGATCAACGATAATTATTCAAAACATTAAATAAATATGAAAGCTTTTTAATTACGATGAGCCATAAATACTTGCAGATTATTTATTAATTATAAATTAATAGAGCAAATAAACTTTGAAATGGACTAAAATATAGGATGGACTCTGGTGTCCACTTTACCCGAATATGGAGGTCAAAGTGGACCTTTCTTGTAATGTAAAAAAGTTTATAAATTTTTAAGATGTTTCCATATTTGAATAAAATAACAATGCTATATCATAGTTATAACATAATGATTATATATAATCAATGCAATTAAATACATTCAAATATCTTTATTAAAAGAATAAAAATAACAAATTAATAACAGGGATCCATATTACCCGAAATTCCTCTATTCAATTATTACAGAGTACATTAAACTGCATGTATATTTTATTGAATAAAGTATAAATACCGAGATGTTCTATTAAGAAGAAGATGATGGCGTTTCCTTTGGGCGAACGTCATTACAGTAGGCTATGCGTAGGGGTCAAGTGGCGATGTCACAAACAGGTGCTGTACCATGAAACGTAGAAAAAATATAGGGCCTAATCATCTGTTTTCATTTTGGGAAATACTGGAAATTACCTTAACCGATGTTTTCCTTCATTCCTGTTTCCTTTATAAGCCCTATATACTCGACTTTGAATTTATTACCGAGGTAAAATACGCAGAATCGTAGACCTAAACATTAGAAACATTCAATGTAATTTCATTTATGCTGGAAAACACGGTTATTCTATGCCAGGGAATTACCTGTGAAAATTCAATCGGAGAATATATGACTTCTAGCATGATGTTTGCCAACATGATAACTAATGTTCCAGCTAGAGTTAATTTCCAACATATTTAAGGGAATTCTATTCCAGTAGTCCGTGTTCGTTAGTGGGCAAGTTAGGGTGTGAAAGTGAACACGTTAGTGATAGTTTGGACAAGTTAGGGAGATAAAAAGGGGGAGTTATTGTACAGTACATTAGTTTATCGTTCAGTTTTTCTTAGCTTGTTTTTGCGTTAAGTTGGCTACACGATCTGAGCAATGTGTAATATCTACATTTTAAACATGGTGACTTTAGGTTATTTTCAGATAAACTTCTCATTTCATCTTAGGCATTTCTCGCGTTGTTTTTGGAAAAAGTCAACATATATATTTCTCTTACGTAATTATTCACACACTGCAAGAATGAACTGTGTGTTTTAATGTTTTTTTTACTTAATTATATGTAGGTGGTACGATGGTATAGAATAATCGAAAACTCTTTGAATTTCTCTCACATTTTTTCATATGAGAGAAAAGCAAAATCATACTTCCTGAGAATGAAAGGTTATTGTCTGTCTAAATAATTTTGTAAAACGAAAAATTACTGATTTTATATTCTACCGTAAATAATGCATGCGGTAAAATGTAATTTTATTTGTTTACAAATAAACTATACAGTGCTATATCATTTTCTTTAATGTTAGCTGCATAATATATATATATATATATATATATATATATATATTATTCTTCTGTACATACGTTTATCACTGAACTCCTCCTAAATGACTGGACCTATTTGATGAAAGGTTTTGTGTGTATCTGATTGAGTCCCTCGATGGTTTAGATTCACAATTGGACCCTCTAAAACCATTAGGAGTAGGAGTTCACCTGAAGTGAAAATTTAAAAATCGCTCTAGCGATCACAATTTTCTATGTTTCACAATGAACTTAGTTCATCGCATTAAAGTAAATCGATGTAGATATTATCCAAAAATGAGCGAAATCCGACAATTAGAAGGGGGAGGTTTACTTGAAATACGAAATTTAAAACTACCTAAACGACTCGACGGATTCTGATTAAATTTTTTGTTTGTGTTTGAGTGGGAACCTGCATGATTTAAATTGAAAATTTGACTCGGTGGGTGACGCTGCGATCGGGTTATAGGAATTTTTAAAAGTCAGATATTATGTCATCTACGCGACAACAATATGACGTCGTCATGCACGCTTAATAGATGGCAGTGAGGAGTTTTCTTGCGATTTTTTTTAATACATGTTAATGAGTGAATTTTATGGTAAGAGAGTAACTTATATTGTTATCGTCCGACCATGACACGAGAATTGAACGTTCGGGCAGAACAACGTCTACCTTGTCCGCTAGTAGAAAATATAATTAAAATGTAAGTTATAATAACTAAATTGAATCTGCGGAAAAGTCGTAATTTACATGAATTTATTCTATCTAAAGTTATGAAACATGCTACAGAAAATGTGTATACTGTATCTGGTTCATATTTCATCTCATCGCTTAGATACATTACGAAAATGGCTTGAAATACGAACATAGTAGTTTATCACTTTTTCCACAAATCATTTGTTATTAAAAAAAGTTTAATATAGATATTTAGCAACAAATGAGGACATTTTTAAGAAGTGGAAAAGTTGTAATACAATATTTTAAACAGGATTGAGGTGCAGAAAGAAATTATCATAGGCTCAACTCTGGAAACGCATGCTGCTATATATGATAGTGCAGAAACTACTGTCATCCGAATTCCGCTAAAAAAATTAAACTAAAAAGTGAATAAATATGTTGTATTTATGTCATGTAGATGCGAAACGTGGTCCCTTACTCTATAGAGGAGGAAATATTACCATTATCTGAGAATAAAATGCTTAGTAAATGTTTGGACCAAAGAGAAACGAACAGACTTATAAATGTAGAACAGTATGTATCATTTGAAATTTCGACAGTTTCATGTTTATATCTCTTCCAGTTTTAGTGTTTATAGAAAAATTACAACCCAACTAATTAAAATATGTCACTTGTTCTAGAGGTTTGTTTTCTATTATGATATTTGATCTTACATGTTCAATTCCCCAAAATGCCATTTTTTTTTCTTTTGATATTTTAAAACTATATTCATAGCATAACTTATTTAATTGGTGTACAGAGTACTGCAAATTACTTTCATTTTCATACAAAACATAGAAACGAACTTCCTTAGAAGAACAAAGGGCTGCGCAAGATTGGATCGGTTAAAGAATGAAATTTAACAACAGAATTAAATATATATTCACTGAATGATAAAATCAAAGAATATAGAGATAAATGGTTTAGACATGTAGAAAGAATGAATGTAACAAGGTGATCAAAAACAGCATTCAACTACAAGCCAAGAGGTTCAAGGCCAGTGTAAATATGGACAGAAGAACTGTCAGGCGGAACAGGCAATTTGACTAGCCCGTGAAGTGAAGAAGACGAAGACTACAAACAGTGAGATATTATCTTCATGGGATATCACATTTAATACGCATAGTTTGGTTTTGTAAACTATGTTGAAGAAGATATGTTGAACGAATGGAGAATGACAGGGAGGCACAGAAACTTTTAGTAGGAAAGCCAAAGTGAAGCGGTCAGTAAGTAGGCCAAGATTGAGATAGGAGAATAATATTAACCATGCTTTGAGGGAGCTAAATTAAACAGGGGATGATTGGAAAAGTTCAGCTCAGGATGGGTATGTATGGAGAGCTTATGTACCCGCGGTCATGAATTACATGGTTCGTTGGTCCACTGAATTAGTTGGGTCATCTAATTTGCCATTGTGTTCCTAAGGTAAACAAATTTCTGTTTAAGCTATAATATATTTTTTTGCTCGATAGTACGTTTTGTCGTACTTACAGCAATGGCGACCATAATTGAAAGTTCAACTTCCTACATTTCGGGGTTGCTAACCTAAATAAGTATACTGTAAAAAATAACTATACTGTAATATTACATATTACAAACGCGTGGAACGCAAAACCACTGCCCTCTATGTATACTACATACAATGTATATACAAAAAATATCTCAAAGGTGGTGTTGATATACGTTATACGAAACAAATCACTGCATTTTAATTGAACTGAAATTTATTTGAAACAATATAAAACAATAAATACGTACTTGCTGCCATTTTATCACTAATTGGTCTCAGCCCTCCTGATGTTTCGACTAATAAACATTACCCACACTGTTAACGTTAGTTATTTGTTTATAATTAACGCAAATATTTCCTATAAGGATGTTATTATTTTACTATTATTTTTTTTTTTTTGATAACACCATCGCTCAAAAAAATAATATTTAACGCATGTTTATGAAGTGTTTTACAGAATCACGGAAATTAAAAACCTCCCTATCATTCGGTTTTTAAATATTTTCCTCCGTTCTGTAAAAACCACTTCCCAACCTCGCATCGTAATGTACTATTTCTCAGCTACCTGTAATGATACATTTAAAAATGACATTCTGATTTTTATTTAGTTTTTAACCTGACAATTATCAAATATAAAAAAAACAATTATGGTATGGTTATAAGTAAAATTTTCTTCAAACCACAAAACAAAAAATAAACATTGCTCTTGGCATAATAATAAAACCAAAATTGATAGAATTTTGTATTCTGGTGCAGTAATGATTTATAAATAACCGTAAGTCCGAATTAAGATTAACAATTGAACGATGAACATAAAAGAGAGCAATGAAAACAAATGCTACACATCACTGCTTTCAATAAATATAGACTAACATGAGATCGACGTAGGTTTTTTTTATCCCTGGTTCTGTCATTCCATGTACAGTATTTTTAATCAATCATAATACCCTAAAGTGAAAATTGAATGTGTGTTTTTTCTAATAATTTATGACAGTGTGGTCATGTAACACTGTACTAAGTCACATGATGCCAATTAAAATTCGTACACGATGTAAAAATAACGAGAAACAATAATAATGAGGACATATTACAGTTCATTTAACAAAAAAGAATCACATTATTAATCTTTGAGACGAAGTACATCAAGTATATGTTCAAACTGAATATTTTAATGTAATATCGTTGACTATTTAACTCATGCCCCAAATGGGAGTCCATAACCAATCACATTTCAATGATTTTCGATTTACAACCAATCACAGTTGTGTTGCGCCTAGCATTTACCAACTGAAGTTTATCATAATAAAAAAAGTACCTCCTTTTTAATATTCTGAATAGGTCATAGCATTATTTTGCAGTGACTGACTGTCCAAGAAATACGGCTACCAGATTGTATATATAGCGCATGAATGTCAACACGTAGCGCATGTGGGAGTTAATATAAAACGTTTGTAGCAATTGATTATACCACCAAAAAAAAGAAACCACTGTTTGCACTTTCTTAAATGTATTTTTTCCTAGGTAATAACATTCTAGAAAAATATAATTGTCATATTTACATCATACGACATCAGAAATGAATTAATATACAGTTTGACGTGCTTCATTTTTTGTCCACTGGAGTGCATTCTTACAATATTGCGTTCCATTGGCAATAAATAATATGATCTGGTTGCAGTGATGAACGAAAGAAGCAAATAAAGCGTACAAATCGTTTCTCATTTGTTTTCAAACATCGCCGTTTAGATTAAATATATAAATATTTTAAAATAACTATATTTAAATAATGATTTGTGAGTAAACAGCTTAATTTTATTCGTTAAATAGTCCTAACAAATGCCACTCTTGATTTCCAAAATCTGTAGATAAATTCACGACTCACTTCGTGAGTCGTGAATTTTTCGATGATTTGGAAATCACTCATGGCATTACTTATGATAACTTGTGTTATAACCGGAAGCACGAATAAAAAATAAATAATAGTTTTAAAAAGCTAAAACACGCTTTATTAGAAAACGAACTAAAAAATGAAAAATAATTTTAATTTGCAACATGCTTGGGATATATAATTTTACCATCGAAAGAGTGGGGTGCTCTTTATCGATTAATATATTTGATAATAAACAGATATTGGTAAAAGTAAAGTCTCTAAGAAGAAAATGTAAAAACTATAAAAAGCACCCCACGGTTTTGATGGTAATATTATTTATCCCAAGCATGTTGGAAATTAAAATTATTTTTCATTTTTTTAGTTTGGTTTTCTAATAAAGCGTGTTGTTTCAGTTTTTTAAAACTATTATTTAATTTTTTATTTTTTAGTTTTAATATTTTACAGAATAAGATAAAATGTAAATATCTTTAAATTCGATTCTATTGTAGTATGAGCTGAAAGTAATACTCTTCTAAAAAAAACTCCCAGCCGGATTTGAACAAGCGACCTATGGATTACATAAATTATATACCACTAGAATGTACAGCTCTACCAAATGAGCTCTTACAACGATTGACTAAAAAGTCGACAAGTCCGCAACCTATTATACCAGTTTTTATTTTTTTGATTTTCTGATGATTCTGGCCAGGATTCTAGAAACAAAATATGAAATTATTGTATTGTCACGGGTCCTTTACAAGTACACAAAGTTTCAAGTCGATCCAATGTTTCTAAGTGGATGAAAATCGTGTTCAAAAATTCTGTTACATAGATACAAAGACACTTTTTTTTTTATTTTCTGATGATTCTGGCCAGGATTTTAGAAAACAAATATGAAATTATTATATTGTCACGGGTTCCTTTACACGTATATATAGTTTCAAGTCGATCCAATGTTTCTAAGTGGGTGAAAGTCGTGTTCAAGAATTCCGTTACACAGATACAAAGTCACTTATTTTGATTTTCTGATGATTCTGGCCATGGTTTTAGAAACACAATATGAAATTATTATATTGTCACGGGTCTTTTACAAGTATGCAAAGTTTCAAGCCGATCCAATGATTTTAAATGGGTGAAAATCGCGTTAAAAGATTCACTTACATAGATACAGGTCAAGCTAATATAAAGCGTGTAAAATGTGCGTAACTTTTAAAAACACACATTCATATATTATTGTATATTAGCTGTAGGCAGAATCATCAAGTCCCGTCTAAATAGTAAAGAGTAAGTGAAAGAAAACTCATTGAAATTCAATCCCATTTATTAACAGTATATTACAATGCGAGGTTACAGTAGTGAGGAATAATTTCCTTAGATTCTGTAAAACACTTCACAAACGTGCGTTGTACATTATTTTTTGCACGATTTTTTTTAAATAATACATTTTTTGTTGGAAATATTTGCATTCACTATAAACAACTGACTAACGTTAACAATCTGGCCAATATTTATATGGTAAATGCCGAAAATAATTTAGTTGAGACTACAGGAGGCCGTGACACCAGTCAGGTATAAAACGGGGGTAAGTTGACTTTAATGATTTATGTTGTTTCAAATAAAGTTCAGTTCATTTAAAATGCAGTGTTTTGTTTCGTATAATGCACCTTAACACTACCTTTGGATATATTTTTGTTTATATATTAGATGGGCTCACACGACAAATCCTAGAAGGCCAATAGCTAGTATAGCGAAAATTATACCTAAATTACCGAATGCTTCTTTTTTCCCTCCTAATTTAGGGTAATAGTTAAGTATAACATTTGATTTGCATTCAAAAAGTATTGTTTGAACAATTTACCTTACTAGAATTAGAAGCAATAATGTAATTAGTTTCGACCTAATTCTTGGTATTAATTTACCCTAATTCTATTTTGGTTGAAACCAAAATAGAGGAGAGTTATAACTTTTTGGACTTATGTAAAATAAAATATTCCCTCTGCAAGGGATGGATGAACTTTTACTTAGAATAATTGAAAATGGTCTTCATTTCACTGAGCTGCAAGAAAAGGTCACCCCCAAATATTTTTTATATATCAAAATTTAATATTGATTTGGGGATGATCTTTTCTTGAAACTTAGTGAAATGAAGGTCTTTTTCAATGGTTTTAAGTACAGTTTCATCTATTCATTGTACAGGAAATATTTTATTTCAAGAAAAAGTCCAAAAAGCTATAACCCTCTAGGGTTATAACTTTTTGGACTTTTGTAAAATAAAATATTTCCTGTGCAATGAATGGGTGTAAAATATTTCCTGTGCAATGAATGGGCGAACTTTTACTTAAAACCATTGAAAAAGGCCTTCATTCAAGTCAACTTCAAGAAAAGGTCATCTCCAAATATATTTCTATATCAATATTTAATATTAATTTGGGGATGACCTTTTCTTGAAGCTCAGTGAAATAAAGGCATTTTTAATGGCTTTAAGCAAACGTTCACCCATTTGTTGTACAGGAAATATTTTATTTCACAAAATTCAAAAAAGTTATAACCCTAATAATCATAGTACGTATTATACATAAAGGGCAGTGGTTTTATTTCCCGCACTAGGTAGGTAATTTGTAATATTACAGTATAGTTACTTATAGGTTGACAACCCCAAAATTTAGGAAATTGAACTTTCAATTATAGTCGCCATTGATGTAAGTACGACAGACGAACTATCATGCAAAAAAAGTTTTCTTGAATTAGTCACCTTTGTTGTACAATTTATCATAAGGTGTGATCGATGGATTCTGAAGGTGTTGTAAAAATTCTTAGGATAGCTTTATTCTGGAGCGAAGTAAAGTTAACAGCACCGTGATGTATATTTATGATACTTAAGAAACTTCAGGTCTAATAAAACAGTCCTCCGAGCAACATTTGTACAAACCTTACAGACTCAGATTTGAATTTCAGTGACGATTTAACTCATGCCCTAAATGGGAGTCAATGGCCAATCAATGATTTCTGTTTTACAACCAATCAGAGTCGTGTTTCACGAAATATTTATCAGTGTTATAATTACCATATTAAAGAAAGCTCCTCCTTTTTAATATTCTGAACAGGTCTGACCAATATTTTGCAGTGACTGAGTTAACAGTAAAGCCGCCATATTTGAATGATCAAAATGGCAGAAACAAGATTTGGCTGTGCTTCAAATTAAGTTATAGACGAAATACAAATTTGACAATTGTGTGTTCAATAATTGTGTTTTTAAATAATGATATTACCGAGTTCTTTTTGATAATTCTGTGTTCTATAATTGTGTTTTTAAATAATGATTTTACCGAGTTGTTTACTAAAAAATAAATTAATAACCTATAATTTTGGTTATATTATACAGTTTGTGTTTAATTTTTTCTCCGCTAGGATGCATTCTTATAATATTGCGATGATATTTCAAGTTTCCCACGCCAGATGGCAATATATAACATTATATGATCTTGTTGCAGTGGATGCAGAAACGGAACATAACGTTTCTCATTTGTTTTCAAACATCGCCGTTTACATTAAATACATAAACATTTTAAATAACTATATTTAAATAATGATTTGTGAGTAAATAGCCTAATTTTATTCGTTAAATAGTCCTAACAAATGCCACTCTTGATTTCCAAATTCTCTAGATAAATTGGAAATCACTCGTGGCATTACTTATGACTATTTAACTCAATGGGAGACAATGACCATTCAGGTTTCAATGAATTTTGTTTTACAACCAATCTCAGTCGTGTTTCATCTCGATAATTATCTACTTCTGTTTATCATATTAAAGAAAGCTCCTTCTTTTTAATATTCTGAACAGGTCAGAGCATTGTTTGTAGTGACTGACTCTCCAACAAATACGTTGAGTATAGCAAATAATTAACAGATTCCTTCGAACCACACATTTGATAATTGTGTGTTCGATAATTGTGTTTTTTAAATATTAATTTTACGGAGTTGTTTCCTAAAACATAATGAATATAATTAGGGCTAGAATTTTTGCACTAAAAGTTAAGATTGCAACGTAGTATAATGAGAAGTTAGACTTATGACTATATTTTGTTTTTGTTTCACACACAAACAGTTGAATAGTATAATGAGAATTTAGACTTCTGACTGTCTTTTATCTTAGTTTCACACACAAACAGTTGATTAATATATACTACCTGCATTGCAATCTTATCTCTTATTACATAAAAATACTATCATCATCGTCTACCATCATGGTTTAGACCATTTCTGATCTGTTGCGAATGCATATAAAAAAATCTCGCCCTAGTTATAATATATAGTTTGATGTGTTTCATTTTTACTCCACTAGGGTGCATTATTACGATACTGAGATCCTATTTGATAATAAATAATATGATCTAGTTGCAGTGGATGAGCAAAATAAGCATAACCAAACATTTCTCATTTGTTTTCAAACATCGCCGTTTACTTTAAATATATACATATTTTAAAATAACTATATTTAATATTGATTTGTGAGCAAACAGCTTAATTTTATTCGTTAAATAGTCCTAACAAATGCCACTCTTGATTTCCAAATCCTCTAGATAAATTGGAAATCACCCGTGGCATTACTTACGGGAATCAAGTTAAAGAGAGTCGTTGAAATTTTACCTACCTACATCCCTATAAATAAATATAACGTATCTGGGCTAAAAGTATGAACAAAATTTATAATTCAAGATAAATCGTATTATTTTCACGTGAACAGTAGTTATAAAAATAATATCTTATATATAAAAATTAATGTTTGTTTTGTTGTTTGTTTGTTCGTACTTTATGCGCTGCCATACAGTTAATTCAATTGTGATGGGGTTTTTGCACAATGATCAGGAGATTCCCGGGATGAACATAGTCTATAAGAGAGTTGTGACACTCAACTCCTACACCCTTAAAAATCGTCTTTTGTAGAGGAAAACTTGAAAAGGTAGCTCTTTGGAGTCTTAAATGGCTTACGCTGCCTAAACCATAAGAAGTACACAAAATTAATGTACACATAATTGAATATCTTAAGAAGATATACAAAAAAGTCCGCGACAGCATATGTTTATCTCTTACGGATAACTCACAATAACCATTTTTGTCTTTCATTGATACCAAGAGAATAGTACCCATTCGGGTGAACCTTTCATCTTTATTAATGACGCCAAGATTCCTGCGACATAGACTAGTGATTAAGGCAAGACGTCTTGGCGTTTAACCACGGGACTTACGCTGGTTCGAGTCTCCAGGGGGGGATTTTTTTTTTCTCGTGGAATTTCGGCCAGTGTTTTATAAAACTTCAATCTAGTATTTCGTCTTGTACTTAATATTTAAATGTATTCTTCTCTTAAATAATTTAATAATTCTCTGATAGGCTACTTGAACTCGAGTGACTACTCACATAACTTACTTGTTCCATATATATGTGTGTGTGTGTGTGTGTGTAATAATTATGTACGCGTGTTTTCACTGAACTACTCCTACACGACTGGACCGTTTTTGATTAAATTTTTGTGGGTGTGTGATTGGGTCCCTGGATGGTTTAGATTCAGAATTGGATCCTCCAAATCCATTAGGAGTAGGAGTTCACCTGAATTGAAAATTTAAAAATCACTCTAGCTGTCACATTTTTCGACATTTTACAACGAAACTCTGCACTTTCTCTTGAAATAGACCGAGGAAGTTATTATTAAAAATGAGCAAAACTCGGCAATTATTTTCCTGAAATCCGAAATTAAAAGCGCCTAAACGACGGATCGATTTAAATTACATTTTTTTTGTATGTGTTAAAGTGGGTCCCTGGATGATTTAGATTCACTATTGGACTCGGTAGGTGGCGCTGCGATCAGCTTGAAGGTATTTTTTTATGTCAGTTGTATAGTCATCTGCTTTATCGACGTACTCCGTGCGACAACAATGTGATGTCATCAAGCACGCTTCTTGAGCCACAACAGATGGTAGTGAAGAGTTTTGTTACAAACTTATTTAATAGTATCTAATTACGTATTACTTGGTTAATTTTATGGTAAAAAAGTATCACACAATAACGAAACAAAAAGATTGCAATGTCAAACTAAATGTTATATGTCACTTAGTATATTCGTTTATCGATAATTCGAATATCGAGAAAAGTTTTCTGATCCTACTAATAGCAGGGAAGCAAACTTTCGGGCATAATGTATTCTTTTAAGAGTATTTTGATACTGGGCTGACTCTGAGGATGAGCTCTCAGATTTTACAAAAGGCTCCAAATAGTCAGTGCAAAATATAGCCTCTCTCTACCAAACCCTTTCATCTACCTTCACGTGGTGGGACTGTTTTTACTGAAGATGGAGGGTGAATGGCGAGTTTCTGGCGCCATAAAACCAGATGCGCGGGGCAGACAGAGCTGTAAGGCAGTCTGTCTAGGAGAAAGAGAATTCCGAAATTAAACTCTGGTCCTCCAGGTTCGGGGTTTTGCGGTTGGGCTGGTAACCCACCCAAGTAAAAAAACTATCACTCAGAAGTCTCAAGTACGAAAAGATGGACTTGAGACCGGAACAGGTCGCACTGAGAAAGGAATAAGAAAAAGTAGATTCTCCTTTATCGATCCACTCCAAAGAACGTCTCAATAAGTAGATGAATATATTCCGCGCGACACAATGTCACATCATCATGCACGCTTCTTTTAGCCACTACAGATGGCAGTGAGGATCTTTTTGCTAACGTATTTAATAATATCTAATAACGTCGTAATTACTGTTTTTTGATAAAATGTAACAGATATTTTTGTCGTCCGTCCATGACACGAGAATTGAACATTCGGGAAGGAAACGTCTGCCGGGTCCGCTAGTATTAATTCAGCATGGAAAGTCTACTAGACTTCTATACTACTCAACTAACCTTCACGAATATTTGTGCATATATGTTTTTAAGCACGCCGAGTGTTTAGCCTCTATCTATTATGGCCAAAAACCATTAGGTATAGGAGTTCACATCAAACGTAAATTAAAAAGTCGCTCTAGCGCTCGAAATTTTCGATCTTTCACAACGAAACTCAGTGTATAGTATTAAAATAAACCGAGGTAAGCAATATCCAAATATCAGCAAAATCCGATCAATAGAATTGGGGGTTTATCTGAAGTCCGAAAATAAGAATTGACTGTATAGCAAACCGCTATATCTGGTTCGTCGCAGTGTATAAATTTGTGTATACATATTTTCAGGTAAGGCGAATGTTTAGTTGCTATTATGCTCTTAAGCATTAGGTGTAGGAGTTTACATGAAACAAAAATTAAAAATCGTATTATTTCATTTATTTAGGCGTAGCAGAGCACACGGAGCATTAGCTGGTATAATATATATATATATATATATATATATATATATATATATATATATATATATATAGTTGTATGGCCGATTATTGGCTGTGTTTAATCGGGTATTTAATTATTCCCATCTTCTTGGCATCAATGAGCATAGTGACTATAGATTGTCATTGTTCTCGGTCAATTTAGAAATAGTATTACTCAATCTTACTCCTCTTCCTTACGGGTACTAAATATCAAATATTAGCTCCAAATAATCGAAGTTGTCACCAATCAGATAAACGATCTCGAAAACCATGGTTTCGACATTAATCTCAGTAATTTTAATATTTTATTTTCCTTCACTCCCCACACCATTAAATGTGCAAGGGTGAAAATTGGACTTAATACCATCTGGATTGTCATCAAATAGCTTAGCGACAAAAATCTATGCATTCGACATTAATCTGGTACTAATTTTCGTTCTCACACTTAATCCCACCGTCGTCTCTCTTAGGAGTCATATGGGTAAAATACGAGTTTTAATTATAGAGGCTGTCAGTAATGGGTTTAGAGACCCCAAAAACTATTAATTAGACACTGATATTTGTTTTTTGGTTACTTATTTTTTTTTATTTCACCCACTCTCACCGTCTCTTAGGTGTGGTTGGGGTTTTTCCATCCATCCATCCAATGGCTGATTGGCTCAAATTCGAGCTTTGGCCTCCCTTAACTTCTGCCTCCAATCATTTCTATTTTGCGCAGCAAGCCTCTAGTTGCGGCACTTAAATAGGTTTGCAGCATCTTCTTTAATACCATCCTCTCATCGTTTTTTTCGGTTTTCCAACCCGTCTATTCCCCACAAAACGTGTTGCAGGCATCTTTATTGGTGCTCGGTCTGTTGAGAGCCTTTGCACATGGCCAGCCCATTCTAATTTCTTTAACTTAATAAATTTGACAAGGTCAGGTTCATTGTATTTATCATACATATCTCTGTTTATCGTATTCTCAACTGACCATTAACGTTTATCGGTCAACAGGTTGGGTCTTTTACCCCCATTGAATCTTTTGTGTACTATATAAGTCATATGCGTACCGAGGTTGGTTGAAATTACTTCAAATGTTTTAGAATTAAAAACAATAGTCTTAATATTTTTTTAGATAAAGTAAGAATCTTAAGTTGGAATAAATACTATCCTCTCTCTTTCACTCTCTTTCTATTTACTTCTTTAACTTAGATTAACCTCTCTATTTATAGGTATGTTTATATGATCGATGCCACCCGAGTCGTACGTCAACATGACCAGTCCGGAGAGGATTTTTTTTAACTCTGGACCACGGACAAACTTTTTTTGGGGGCACATAAACATATGAGGGCCTCCCTCTGGATACGTTATTAGCTTAATGCCAGAACCACTTTCGAAACAACACAAACATTTAATACTAGACACCCCATTCACTCATTCGTTCATTAATTCTTCTTCTCTTCTCTTCTTAATCATAATTTGTAAGATTTTCATCCTGTATATTTCCAAAATCACTCCTCGGAGGAAGACGTATTGGATGTGCATTCACTGTTTATGCATCACTTGGCTGGTCTTTCTCTTGTTCTTCTTCCGTCCATTGGTCTATCTTCTTTAGCTCTTTTTGCAAGTCGGTTGTCTTCCATTCTTTCTATATGACCCTTCCAATATTTTAGTATATCTATAATACATTTGGTTATGTTTTGAATATGACGTTTGTCCCTAATTTCTGTATTGTGCATTTTATCAAATAGTGTTTTCCCCTTAATAGTTCTTAAGATCATTTCACACGTGCTTATTATTTGTTTAGTTTTTGTTGTATGAGCCCTAGTTTCTGCCCCATATACGAAAACTGGTCGAACTATCGTTTTGTATATGCGGGTTTTGCTTTCCATTGACATATGTTTGTTGCGCCAAATTAAATATTTCATATATCCTGATATTTGTGCTGCATCATCAGCTTGTTTGTTTACTTATTTTATTAAATTCTTAGTGTTTGTTATTAAAACACCTAAATAATTAATTCTGATACTTGTTCTATAATTTTTGTTTTCATTTCTAATTTGAATCTTATTCGTTCCTTTGATATTGTTTAGCATTTAGTCTTATTCGTATTAATTTCCATATTGTATTTTTTGACATTTATATTAAATTAATGTAAAGGTCTTTGTAAATTTTCTTCAGATTCCAAAAGGAGAACATCATCTGCGTAACATATCAAGTGAAATCTAGTGTTTCCCATATTATAACCCGAACGTGGTTGTATGTTATTCATTCATTCATACTAAATAACGCGAATATAATTTGGATGGTGATTATGATGACCAAATGATGTTCGAGGACAATTTGGACCTTAAAGGTTGCGACATTTAGGCTTATATGTGATGAAAATCCCTGAAAATAGCCTCATGTAGGAAACTTGTCCCGACCGTGAATCGGACTCCATTGCGTATGAAGCAACGACATTATTTTGAGAGGTGGGTAAATACAATGGTTAATTTTATTCTAATTAATTTAGACACTTAGACTATTTTTCGGACTTAATCCGAATTCAGTATTATAGTCAAATGCATTGGACGTATATTGTAGTTACACAATATGACAATATTCAACCAATTGGCACACCTATCTAAGTATTCTGCATCAAAGTGAAGCCATTTCAATTTATTTGTTTCATCTACATATGGTGTAAGTGGAAGATCGATGGAATTTGTTTGCTTGGTTTTTTGTTTTAATCAGTGAAAATTAATTTTAAGTAAATTCCGAATATTTTACGAATTCAGATTTTTTCAAGACATTGTATATTCTTATTTCAATACATTTCTTTCCATGTTTACATATGCAATTATTAGAAGACTAAAAATTAAATATCTATTACCCTGAAGAAAATCAATGTCAGCTCTTACATTTATGGGAGTCATTTTGTGCAACATGTCTCATTTTCAAATGTTATTCTCCAACACTGGAATATATAAAACAGTAATCAATACAATGGCATACGGTGCAGAAACATGTAAATTAAAATCTAGAAAATAAGTAAGTTAAATTCTGCAGAAATTGATTTTGGAGGCGTTCAGCTGGAATTTATAGAGGTTATAAGATAAGAAACAGTGTAATTAAACAAAATATAATTGTTCAAACTTCAACTACGGATTTCATAAAAAAAACAAAAAGTTAAAATTGTATGGTCATGTAAAAAGAATGACAGAAGACAGATTATCAAGACGAATACTAGAATGGGTGCCACTTGGTAGAAGAAGAAAAGGAGTGGCAAAAATAACGTGGGTTTATGGACCTTTAAGCAGCATGAGGGAAAAAGTAGTAGTAGTAGTAGGACTTTATTAGACAAAAAGTATGATATTTACAATATTATTTACAAATATATGGGTCGCACGGGCAGTAATCCGTACGTGCTGTTGACAGTCCGTTACAATAAAGTAATAATTGGTACTAGTGTAAAGAAAAATAAACAACAAAAACAGCAATAACATTACAATTACATAAAGAAAACACAATAATATTACAATTAAGTAATAACACAATAGCATTATACACTAGAAAAACATTAACATTACAATTACATAAAGAAAACACATTAATATTACAATTAAATAATAACACAATAGCATTATACACTAATTAATTTATATATAATTGTTAATAATTAATGGTATTGCATTTTGATAACTTATATTTATTCATGAATGAGTGTTGTCCTTATTTTTCGCGTTTTGTCCAGAAATTTACCGAGGTTTATCCAATTTTCTGGATTTACCAATAACTCGTAGCATGCCAATCTTTCCCGATTTGAATTTAGAAATCTTTCCGGTAATAACTGACGTCTCCAATATTCTAAATCATTACATTTTCCTAATATATGTATCTCATCTTCAAAGTTCCCGCACATTGGACATATTCGCATATCGTGATCGTTGCTAATTTTTAGAAATGTCCATGCCCCTAGCCTAAACCAAGCAAGCCCTGATATCTCCTTAAATCCTAGGTTGGGTATATACGATTCTTTTCCCCAGACGTGTTTTAGGTCTCTTTGTAAACACAGTGAGCGTTTTCCTGTACATTCGGCGAAAGTATCTTGTTGGTTTATATCTAAGTACCTCCTCCTTATTTTTCCCCACACGTTCTTGCGATTTTCAGTCCCTTTTTCCCATATCCAGCCCATCCCAATCTTTTGGAGTTCTCTCCTAACCTCGTCTGCCCAAAATTTAACATCTATGTTTTTAATTTGGTGATCGTAACAAATTGCTCTAAGCATTGTTTGTTTACCTTGGATTACTCGCAACCAGTATTTGAGTACACGAATTTTACAGTTAATGTCGTCCTGGAATGACCCGAATTCATATAAAATTCCACAGTTAGAAACGGCCTTACTAAGTCCTGTAATATACTTTAGAAAATGCGTATATACTTTATTTAGTATTTCCGTTCTTTGGAAACCCCAAATCTCACTACCATAGTGCATTACTGGCCTGACCATCGCTGCATACATTTTTTCTAATGTGCTGACTGGAATATCAGGCACTCGACCCAGAATACCGAGTACACTGTTAAGTTGTCCCCTCCCTTTAAATAATGCTATATCAATGTGTTTTTTCCACTTTCCGTTCATTTTCAACGTCGTACCAAGATATTCAAAATGTTTCACGTTTTGAAGTACTTGATCTCTGTATTTCCATTCCTCTGCTCTACCATAAACCATCCCATTTTTAAAGGTCATTGTTTTTGTCTTACTAACATTTACAGTCAATCCCCAATTCCTACAGTATATTTCCAGTAGGTCAAGACCTCTTTGCAATCCCTTGATTGTCTTGGAACAGATAATTAAATCATCTGCATACAACAGGACTGGGATTCTAACATTTCCTATCTCGGAGCCTCAATTTCTCCTTCTAGCATTACGTCTACAATATCATCAACGAATAGATTAAATAGCATTGGTGATAAAATGCAACCTTGTCTCACTCCCCGATTGGCTTCACTGCTCTCTGTAATGTGCCCTTGGTCTACTTTTATACAAAATTTAACATATTTATAAATTGACATTAAAGCATGTATCATTTTATGAGACAATCCTTTCCGATTTAATTTTTCCCAAAGTGCGCTTCGGTCCACAGTATCAAATGCCATCTTAAAATCAATGAATGCACAAAATAATTACCCCCCTTCATTTTCAGATTGTCATCAATTAATGTTCTCAGAACAAATACGTTGTCCACCGTGGAGTACCCTTCTCTAAAACCTGCCTGATATTTTGAGAGCCTATTGTTCTCTTTAGCCCATTGTCTTATTCGTTCGTAAAGTACTTTACAATATATTTTTCCGAACACTGACAAGAGACAAATTCCCCTGTAACTTTCTGGTATCTGTGCCCCACCTTTCCCTTTGTATAGCGGTTGGATGACACCTGTCGCCCAGGCTTCCGGATAATCTCCTCCATTAAAAAGTTTGTTGAACGCAGTTTTCAAAACGTCTGATAATTTATTGGATGATATCATATTTTTCAAGAATTCCCCTGGTATTCCATCAATTCCAGGTGCTTTACCATTCTTTAAACATTTAATGGAGAAGAAAAACCACTTCATTTTTCGAAATATCCTGATCCAGTAATTGAATATGAATTGGGTCAGGGATCTCAACTATATTTCCTTGATTATATCTTAACCTCTCATTTCCCAGCACCCTATCAAAGTAACTTCTCCATTCCCCGGGCGTTATTTTTGTCCGATTTATGGACTTTACTTTGAGTTCCCTTAACGCTTTCCATATGTCCGCAATGTTCCCACTTTCAGTCGCGACTCTCATTTCTTCGGATTTCTTATTTTGCCGTGCTAGTTTTGTTTCTGCCAATAATTCTTTATATTCCTTTCTCTCTTGCGCATAATTTTTTCTGCTTTCATCTGTGCTTTCTTTTCTAAACTTTAAAAGACTACTTTCGACAAATTTCTTCTTCTTTCTACATGCATTATTGTACCACCCTTTGTCCTTCTGGTTCATTGCGTATTTAACCTTGAAGGGAAAAAGTATTGGATGACCGAGATTGGAACGGGGAGAGATGTGAAAGAGAATGACAGTAGAATAATTGGGCGCTAGAAGATGTGAAACATTATCAAATCTGCTAAATGAATATATATATATATATATATATATATATATATATATATATATATTACTTTTCTGCGTGGTATATTCAATTTAAAAAGTATCCCTCCATGGTATGTTTACCTTTTCATGGTGGAGTGACTTACTTGCTTAAATGATCCCGAGAGCTATGCCGGTGGTAGCATTGCTGTCGATAGGGTTGCCCATACCGGACTAGTCGAAGATTATAAGCCAGACGAAAAAAAGTACCTTGGTCGGGTCGAAAGAGTGAGGATCTTTCACCGTAAAAATACATCTGTCAAGAAATGTGGACATGGTTCCACTGGGGAAAACTAGAGGGAAAACGCCCAGTTGGTAGACCAAGAATGAGGCGGAAGAATGACATTAACTATGATTTGAGGGAAGGAGATCTTCTTCTTCTAATACAAGGTTTAGGCTATGCAGCCTGTTCCGGCGAAGTTAAAAGTGGAGTCCATTCGCTTTTTAGTAATAGGAGATTCATCTGGCCGCCTTACAAGGGCTGCGCAGATATAGTTGCGTGGTGGGATTGCCTCCCAACTTTCTTCAGCTTTGTTTTTAGGGTGCCTTCCCTTAGGTAGATTGCCTTCTCTTCGGCTCTGAGCTCTACCTGCCCATTATAGCCGTCCAATCTGGAACAGACGCTATGCTGATTTTGGTTCACCCCGGGTATTTCATTTCCCCGGTACCACCTATATTTAGGAGGCATTCCCCTATCCACCACCTGGGGAGGCGCATAATGGGGGATCAGCAACCCCTCACGGGGGAAGTAGATTATACAGGGAATGATTGGAAAGCATTAGCTCAGGATAGGGATGTATGGAGAGCTTATGTCCGCGCGGCCATGAAGCTACGGTTTCGATAGTGCAAGTGAGTAAGTAAATATGTCGTTTTAAAATAGACAAGTAGGTTATTTGTTGACAAGATACGAGATATGACTTTGATGTAGAGCTGAGAAATTTATTGACTATCCTTAGGATACGTGTTGCTGGTCCACGGGGATTTAAACAGCACATGCGGGAAGAGTAATACATTATGCACGCTTCATAACCGCACGACAGCCCTCATAAATATAACGTATATGTGCGAGATGCTCACTCTTCGCGAACAGGTAGAGCCTCTAGTGTCGTTCTTTAATATTGCACAATTCTCACAAGATTTTACATGCATATGACGTATTAACGCACACTCGTATATTACATCTGTCTTTATCAGATAATGTTGTGTTTCATGGACTTTCCAGGAGGGAACTAGACTTACTGTAACTTAATTACCGTTACATTGTTACCTCCAAACAAACAAACCTGTTTTTCTATACATTACCTCAGATTTATATAAGTATCACCTGGAAAAATGCGAAACATTTAGGATGCTAAATGTAAGACGAACCTATAATAATGACTTTATTAGACTAAAAGTAAGATACAATGTTATTTACAAATATGGGTCGCACGGGCAGTAAGCCGTACGTGCTGATGACAGTCCGTTACAATAATTTGATGTTTGATAATAATATAACTTAATACAAAAAAAGAAAACACAATAATATTACAATTAGATAACAATGCAATTAAATTGTACATTAACTAGGTTATGTCGAATTATTAAGAATTAATGGTATTATAATTTTAACATATTTATTTATTCATGAATGAGTGTTGTTCTTATTTTCCGCGTTTTGTCCAAAATTTACCCAAGTTTATCCAATTTTCTGGGCTTACCAAAAATTCGTAGCATGGGAATCTTTCACGATTTGAATTTAGAAATATTTCCGGTAATTACTAACGCCTCCAATATTCCAAATGGTTACATTTTCCTGATATATGTAACTCGTCTGCAAAGCTCCCGCACATTGGAGATATTCGGATATCGTGATCGCCGCTAATTTTTAAAAATTTCCATGCCCCTGACCTGAACCAAGCAAGCCCTGATCTCTCTTTAAATCCTAGATTGAGTATATAAGATTATTTTCTCTAAACTTGTTTTAGGTCTCTTTGTAGAAATAGTGAGCGTTTTCTCGCACATTCGGCGAAAATATTTTGTTGGTTTATATCTAAGTACCTGCTTGTTATTTTTCTCCACATATTCTTGCGATTTTCAGTCCCTTTTTCCCATACCCAACCCATCCCAATCTTTTGGAGTTTTCTCCTTACCTCGTCTGCCCACGATTTCACATTTGCGTTCCTAATTTAAGACGAAACTAAAAAGAAAAAATATCCACTGAAAATATTCAGACCGGAGGTTTTCTCGATTACTCGGAGAGTTAAGGTAATCTTCATGTCTAATTCTTCTGCACGTGTGTTTGTCAATCAACTCCTCCTATACGACTGGAACGATTTTGATGATTTTTGTGTGAGTTTGATTGGGTCTCTCGGTGGTGTAGATTCACAATTGGACCCTCTCAAACCGTTAGGTGTAGGAGTTCACCTGAAGTGAAAATTTAAAAATCGCTCCACCGGTCATAATTTTTAGTGTTTCACAACGAAACTCAGTATATCCTATTAAAATAAACCAAGCTAGATATTATCAAAAATGAGCGATATCCGACAGTTAGAAGTGGAGGTTTACCTTGAAATCCGAAATAAAAACTGCCTAAACGGCTGGGCCGATTTTGATTAATGTTTATGTTGTTTCAATGGATCCCTGGATGGTTTAGATTCACAATTGGATCCTCTAAAATCATTAGGTGTAGGAGTTCACATGAAGTGAAAATTTAAAAATCGTTCTAGCGATCACAATTTTCGAAGTTTCACAACGAAATTACAGTATCCATCCATCCATAGTAATTCTGTCCGAAGGCAGGTCTTACACTGCAATGATAGCATTTTCATGCTATGCTTTGCAGCTTTACTAGGGAATTATAGGTGTAGTAGCTTCCCGTTGCTTTCCGCACCGGTGAGGATGATAATGATGATCGGATAATTTTATGGGACCGTTGGGCCCTACGATTCCTGTAATTTGTCTTACAGGTGAGGATACCCCGAAAAAACCTCACCCAGGAGCCTGTCCCGATCGGGAATCAAACTCGGGCCCGCTGAGTGACAAGGCAGCACGTTACCTCGAGACCACAGCGGTGGACATTGTAAATATATGATATAATATTATGTTTTATTGAATTTCTTCTTCTTCGGCTTTCCCCCATTTATAGGTTTGCAGTCTTCAGTGTTTCATTTATTTCTATCATTGCAATCTCCTTCTTCGAAATTCCTATCATCCATTAGAGTTCTGACATAAGTTTTCCATTTCCATCTTGGTCTGCCACCTTTATTTCTTCCAGGGAGGTAACCATTGGTATATATATTTTTAGGCCATCTTTCATCTTCCCTTCTCTGTACATGGCCATACCATTTAATAGTTTTATTTTCATACCTCTTAACAACAGATGTGGTGACATTCATTTCTCTCTAAAGGAATTCATTTCTTATTTTATCCTATCTTGTTTTTTTGAAGGCTTCTTCTAAGGTAATCAAATTCAACTGTTCTAATTTTATTCTTGTAATATATTTGGAGTGTAAATATTTTGTCCGTTTCTTGTTTTCATTTAATTTATAACAGTAGAAAGCGTTGCTAGAACTTCGGAAATTTTGGCAGAAGTAGATAGAATGTATCTGCATTAAAGCAGTGTTAATCTCAGAATTCGAAATTAATGCAGGGCTTTATATGCAATAAAATATAGTTATCTATGTATACACAGGGATTTAGCGCGAGATTCAATACTTTTATATTTCTAAGTCTCTCTCTAACGATAAAGGAAATGGTTTCTGCATGAAGTGGGGTTACATGAAGAGAAGGATCCTGTTCTAGAAATCTGAGTTTAGAGATTAGAATAGTCACTTAAATTACTTTACATTCTGGATATTCATTCAGTTTAAAATCTCTCTGCAAACCTGGAATGAAGGCATAAAACCACACACACTTAGGCATATACTCGTCCCATTCGATATCTCCCCCAACGGCCACATATCCGGTTATTCCATAATGTTTACTAGCTAGATTAGCTACTACGGTTAATTTCAAATCGTCAATTACGAAAATTCCCCCATCTTACCCTCATTCCTATCCAACTCGCCCCTCTCACGAACATATCTACCCCTCCTCTCTGGATTTCCCTCTGCAAAACAACCCCTTATTAATAATAAGCTGTAACGTGAATTCTGCCACTTGTTTTCGATTTTGATTGAGAGTAATTTGCACATTTTCCATCTGGTGTAAATTAAATAATATCCGCATGTACTATTCACTTAGTCGTTAGTCGTGGTTAGAAACGCGTGGATACATAAAGTAAGTCCTGACATTTATGTCTACCTTCTTATCAGTATGTGATACTGAAGTCGATAGTAGAGGAACTTCGGATAATGTGGACCCCTCTTTTGAATTTGTTGTTTTTTCTTCTTTTAATTAAGGGATTTTAATTTTGTTTAATTACAGTGATTATCATTAGTGTCATAACTATGAAATAACATTGTTATTTGATTCAAATATGAAAACATCCTCATAATTTATAAACTTTTTCACATTACAAGAAAGGTCCACTTTAACCTCCGTATTGCGGTAAAGTGGACCCCAGAGTCCACCCTAGCCGTTAGACTATTTTAAGTTTATTTACTCTATTAATTTATACAGACAGGGGCAAATTAATCTCAAAGTATTTATGGCTGATCGTAATTAAAAAGCGTAGATATTTATTTAATGTTTTGAAAATGTATCGTTGATTATAACATTCACACATCGTTTATCTGCAGACAACGACGGTCTTTGGATTTAGGTAAAATTACAAGGATATTAAACAAAATTAATTAAGTCTATGGCTTTTACATATAGAACCCTTATTGATAAAATAAACGTATTCGTGTAAAGTGGACCCAGGTCAATTTTAACCGCCTCGTGGAAGGTCTACATTTACGGAATCCCTTTGTCATCTTTAATTATTTTATGCAGCAGCCACGTCACATAATATCAAACCAAACTCGTAAGTATATTAAAACAACATACCGGTATACATAATATAATATATTTAGGAGTTTTTTCAACATTTGTAATATTCAAGAGTAGAAATTAGGAATTAATTCTTAGCTTGAAAAACTTTTAAATGGTTGTTTTCATAAATATCACAAACAAATACTTCTTCGCACAAAGAATAAAATAAACTGGTCTTGAACACATCAAAGTTGATGAGGGGAAGAAATTAAAATATTTTATGTTACAGGGCAGCACCAATTAAAAAATATATTAACAGGTTCCACTCAAACAGAAGGGTCCACATTACCCGAACTTCCTCTATATTACAGATAAATTCCCCATAGGATATTCAGCACTACACAACTCAATGCTCTCACTAATTTTGTGTTAAAACTGTTAAAATACCTTTGTAAAACATATAAATTGATGTTGGCTTGGTTAGTTATGAAATGCTTTCATCTCGAAAGCTGTATTAAGCAGTACGAAAATTGGGAGAAATTGTAGGCAATAGCAGAAATTTAAAGTAGGCCTATGTGTGTAGTTAAACAGCAGGACGAGCAAACATCAGTTACACCACACGGTCATCACTATAAACTGTGTAAGCGTTTCTGTGTAATTATAAATTATACGTGGTCATGAGTACAAAATCGATATTCGTTACTTTCTTAACACATTGAAATGAATTGTATATATCCCTACAAAACACAAGATGTAAGTTTATAATATAATTAATTTATAAGAGTTATTCTAAATTTAACGAAAAAAAAGAGACAAACTAAAAGATAGAGCAATTAAAATGAAATAATATTTTTAGAGGAATTAAAACCAATGGGTACAACTGCACACGACACACACACTCAGTCCCAAGGTTGAGATTTTAAAATCCCTTACCCCGCCGGAAGTCGAACCCGGGTCGCCGGAGTGGAAGGTAGGGACTCTACCGACTAGGCCACAGCGACGGACTAAAATTAAATATAAAACTAGTAAATATATCATTGTTGTCCTTAAATATAATCGGTGAGAATTATGGCCTTCTAGAAAATGTTCGAGCTGTCTTGAGGCTTGAAGTTCCCGGACGTTTCGCCAGAGACTTGAGGATGCCGGACACAGTCTGGCGAAACGTCGTGGAACTTCAAGCCTCAAGACACGACCTACAGTACGAAAATCTTCTACAAAGTCATAATACTAACTCCGGCCGTGAAAGCCTAATACAATAGTCAGTGAGTGTTATTAAGTCTAGAAGGGTTTTATTGAAAATGAGCGATAAGCCCTAATTTTGAGCACTGGAGGCAGATGGCGCATGCAAAATTGGGAGACGTTAAGGCTAACTAGGAAGGAGAAGCCTGAGTAAAAGAAGGCGAAATATTGTGTTTACCTGATATTTCAAACTAAAATTAAAAGCAGTATATTCTTTATGTTTATGATTCCTTGTATAATACACGATTAACAACAATAATTGCAACAGATGACAAGTTTAAAGTTTTGGAAGGTGCTAGAAAATTGTTTATTCTCAAAGTGATCGGTGGGCGAAATAAGTTAGAAGTGCTATTATCCTGGACCATTATAACGGACAAGTCGTCTAACTCGAATGGGCAATAGTATAAACGTTTTGAAAAATGTTTATTATTGCGTCATACAGTTCCGACAAGGTTCATGCGAAGCGAAATGCAAAAAATATTAATTAGTTAATTCATTTTATATGCTAAATGTCAGCAGTCCATGAAAAAAGTGTGATGTGTTCATCGGGAAATAAGGATTATTTCTATTTAATTAATTATTGTTTCAAAATTAATTATAAAACCAAAATTGAAGAAAAATTTATTAAACAGATAATGTATATATTAGTCACACCTGAAAATTTCCGAAGTACTCTACCTTCACATATTTAGGATTCAGCTTCAGCATGAACGTTATTTGAATATCATTATTAAGGCTTGGATTTGTATGTAACAAAAGATAAGATTGAAATGCAGTTAGTATATATTATTCAGCTGTATGTGTGTGAAGCAAAAACAAATGACAGAAGTCTAACTTCTCATTATACTATTCAACTGTTTGTGTGAAAAACAAAAGACAGTCAGAAGTCTAACTTCTCATTATACTATTCAATTGTTTGTGTGATACAAAAACAAAAGACAGTCAGAAGTCTAACTTCTCATTATACTATTCAACTGTTTGTGTGTGAAACAAAAATAAAATACAGTCATAAGTCTAACTTCTTATTATACTATGTTGCAATCTTAACTTTTAGTGCATAAAAATCCTAGCCCTAATTATTATATTGCATAGAATTGCCGAAAAAAAATGGAGCGGGGTTTAAAATTCATGATAAAACAGACGTCGAATATCAAGTACATAAAATATAAGAGATCTACAATTTACCCGTTTAGAAGTTACTGTAAGTAAAAGGTCATTAACATATGTGATACATTTTCTAATTTTAGTTGAAATATTTCCCCTAATTTCTAATTGATTAATTATGTAACTACAAAACTGCAAGCATCAATTTTACGCCGACGACCTACAGATTTACACACACTTTAGGCCTGACGAAATTAATGAATATATTGACAAAGTAAACACTGACCTGAGGCATATATCTTTATGGTCCAGACAATATGGGCTGAAACTAAATGTAAACAAAACGCAAGCAATAATTATCGGACATCCAAGCCTATTATTCCTCATAAACAATGGCAATATGCCGGCTGTCATATTAGATAATGAACAAATTCCTTACACCGACGTCGTTAAAAACTTGGGATTTTACTTAGATTCTAATTTAAAATGGCATGAGCAAGTAAAACAAACATCTAAAAGGATCTTCTCCATAATGCATTCCCTAAAGCGACTTAAACATTTTCTTCCTACAACAACTCTTAGAAGAATTTTAATCCAAACTTTAGTGATGCCGCATTTTGACTACTGTGACGTTCTACTAACTGACATAAGTGACGGATTGTCGAACAAACTGCAGCGTGTCCATAATATGTGTATCAGATTCATATTTAATGTTCGAAAATACGATCACATTTCTCCATTATTCCACGAATTGTCATGGCTACATCTAAAAGAGAGAAGAAAATCGCACTGTCTAATTCTCCTATTTAAGATCCTACATACCTCGATTCCCAATTATTTATCATCCCATTTCCAGTATCTATCCTCAAACCATAACTTAAACACAAGATTACAACATAGTCTCTTACTTAATATATCGCAACATAGGACATCACATCACTCCATGTCATATACCATCTCCACTTCTCGCAACTGGAATTCCCTACCACAAGAAATAAGGGGCTGCCGCATCTTTTAAAAGAAATCTAAATTTATATTTGCTCTAAACTCGACTTCATTATTATCCAGTGTAAGATATATATATATATATATATATATATATATTAATTGGTGTTTCCCGTATAATGTATCATATTTATATTATTATTATTATTATTATTATTATTATTATTATTATTATTATTATTATTATTATTATCGTATCATTATTGTTATTACCCTATAAAATGTTGTTTGTACATGACATTTACATTGCTACATTTATTGTATCTTTAACTGTTTATAATTAGTGTAGTGTATATCTATATTTGTCGACTATTTATTTGTATTAGTGCTGGTTGAGTGGAAGAGAGGGCCTTATGACCTTAACTCTGCCAGAATAAATAAAGTATTATTATTATTATTATTATTATTATTATTATTATTATTATTATTATTATTATTTTAACCGAAAGTGTGTTTTTCGGCTCATTATTGTAACGTCGTTCTCCTCCCTAGACTGGAATATTTATGAACTATGCCAATATCCCTTTCTCCTTGTATTTACCCCCTCTCTCTACTCTTTACCCTTCCCGCTGCGCAATGTCTACGGCGCATCTCCCCTCTACCTCGGAACCTTCATATACGTGGTGCATTGGCAGAACGTTATTATTCAATCATTCAAGCATTCATCGTTCAGTTCTTTGAGCAGATTCAAAGTTTGAATCAGCATCCAGTTCGCGATGCGATTGAAGCTCTAATGGACAAGCTGGTCTGAAGCCGAGAAGCGGCGTGGTTTAGTTGGTCCGGCGGACCAGGGAAGAAGTGGCTCCTGGTTCGGACGTTAGCATGAGTGTGGCGTGAGGTATGGTGTGGTTATTTCTATTGTAAGAATATCGTTATTTATTTGTTTATCTTTTTGTTTAATTGAATGATCGAAATGTCTTTGTTAATTTGTTTTTACTTCAGACAACTTGTTTCTATTAAAGGTCATTTTTTATACAATTTATCTGCTACTTCATTGATGTGCACGTAGTTGTTTTCAATCCTATACGGAAATTCACTCACGTAGGAAATTATTTCCAGCTCCCTTGCTATTTTGCTGTTTAGCTTCCTTGAATGACAATTATTATCATTTTTACTCACTCTATGTATTTGAGAATCATTATTTATTTATGTCAATATATCTGAGAGAGAAAGATGAATCGATTGCTGCCTTCTATGGGCCCAAGGCAAGCAACTTCGTGATTGATAACTTTGCAGGAAAGCAGATCCACGTTAATAGAGACAGCAGTAACAAAACCCGATCCCGGATTTATGGTAGTAGAAGCGTGGTTTCTAACCCGTACAAATGGTAGCAGTAACCGTGGTTTATTAGAGAGGTTAAACTATTCTCCATCACCCCGCCCGCACAAATGGTAGCTGAGCGTGGTTTATTAGAGAGGTTAAACTATTCTCCCTCACCCCGCCCGCACATTATTGTTATTATTATTATTATTATGTAATCAGTAATCGAACTAAACGATGAAGCAGATAGCAAATCGCTTTCCCTATACCTCTACATTCTACATTAAGCTTTGCACTTTCAAGGGAACTTTGAACCTTTGCATAACGAAATCTACTTTGAAATTTCTCCCAGAGAAGTGTTGTGATGTACCAAGGACATATAAAAAACTGCCGTTTTTAATTGCAAGCCACTAAAATCCTGCGCCAAATCTCTTATTTAAACTACAGGGAAGTAATACAACTCGTGACTCAGTCGATTGGATAACCCTCACTACCTGCAGTCTGCGTCGCGTGCCGCCTCACACCACTTCGCTCTTACTCCAGCAAGGAGTAAATTTGCCCCGCACAATGGTTGCCATTGCTGGATACTAGCTTCGACGTCTGGTGCCTTGCAGTTAAAAATACAATTTTTTTCGACACGGCCATTGTACATCACTACGCTACTTTGGGAGACATTTTAATACAAGTTTCGGCAATGCAATGGTTGACAGTTCTCTTCTAAGTACTTTAACAATTTTAATTTGTGCTGTGCTTTTATTTAATATTATTCGCATTAAATTTATTAATTTGAACAGTACATTATTTCTCATCAGTCATTAGATCATCTTCTCTTGTTATACAGAGTCGAGTACATATGGGTTTAATGAACAAATATAATATAAAGTCCAATGTAAAATTCAATGATTTTTTAAAAACGTGTTTCATTGTAAATATATTGTCAATAGTTGATGAGTAGTTCTGAATCGCATTTGTTAATCTCATATATGACTTTCTTCTATTGCTACTAATGCATTCTTTAAAAGCATTGCAAATATGTTATAAGCAATGTTCGATAAGATTTATTGGTCTATCTACAATATATATATATATATATATATATATTTATATTTTAATGTCCCAGTTTGTCCTTTCGGACATTTCTGGTGTTCTCTCCTGGCATTGGTGTAATTGTAATCCACTTCTGAGGTTGGGGCGCCTAGAAGGCGGTGTTACGTTGCCCCGATGTTATGATGGGTGATGATGCGCCATGAGAGTCCCTAATCCTAAGCTTAATCTAAGATGAATATTGTGATGACCATATGTTGTTCGAGGACCGATTGGGACTTACATTTTCCTGACATTTATCTTACATGTGAGGAAAAACCCCGATAAAAGCTTCATCCAGGAAACTGTCCCGACCGGGGATCCTCACCCAGGAAACTGTTCCGACCGGGGATCGAACCCGGGCCCGCTGCCTGACAAGGCAGCACGCTACCAAGAGACCAAAGCGGTTGACCTATCTACAATATATTGCTATCTTTTTGTGGACTGGATATATTAATCCTTCTGTCCATAGTTTTTTTTTTCAAATATAAAGTATCAATGGCATGCATTTAAATAGTCACTCTTTCTGAAATTGACCACTGATATGTCACATGAGAAAGTTTGCGTATTTTTGCATATTTTACTTTATTTCGTTCTTTGAGAGATTTCGTGCAAATGATGAGAGAGATAAGTAAGGAAATTAGGGCAACTTAGAGTAACTAGATTATGTGAGGTGATATAGGATTATGAAGTGCCAGCGGATACAAATGGTGTCGCATAATTAAAATGTAAATGTAATTTAGTTTATACATGACAAACTTAGGTTTACTTTCCAAGCACTGTGTGTGTGTGTGTGTGTGTGTGTGTGTGTATGTTGAACACATAACGTGATGCGCACGCATCAACTTCACGGTCTGTTTGCTGTATCTTATTTGGCAGCAGTCACTCTGATGCATTCCTCCATCATGCGTTTCACATTTGAATATGTGCAAGGGAATGTATTATTTCTGAAATCATGAAATTACTTCACAGCACATTGAATCGTACAAATACCGTGTAATCATTTGAAACTTTGTCTTCCCGCCATGTAATTTGATTAACGACTGATCTTGAATATAACCCACCTCCTCCGCCCTTCAAACAAGATTGTAAATGACTGTGCGTATTTAACGATCGACACAAAATACTCTTTCAATTAAATAACATTAAACAGAATTATAATTTCAAAATATAAATAAGTAAAACGAAAATCTTAGTTTTAAAGGGACCAGACACAATAAGAGCTAAAATAATTCTTGAGGGGAAATCCATCGAACAAGTGAACCATTTTAAATTTCCTAGATTATAAAACCTCCTATTTTAAAAATGTAGATCTTTTTAGCAAACTTAATAAATTTAATTATATATTTGGCACAATTAAAATAATATTTAAAAACACAAGAGAGGAAACAAAACTAAACTTTTATAAAGGTGCGGCAGTCCCCTTACTATTGTATGGTAGTGAATTTTGGGTTTAAACTAAAAGAGAAGAGAAGGTCATAGAAACAGCTGAAATGAGATTTCTGAGAAGTGTAGATGGCTGCAAACTTCTAGATAATAGAAGAATTGAAGATATTAGAAATGAGCTAAATATTTTTAAACTTTTAGATAAAGTAAAAGAATCTATAAAAAACTGGAACGAACATGTTCAAAGAATGAAAGTTGAACGCATACCGAAAATTTTACTTAATTTACAAACAAAGAGGGAGAGGAAAGTTGGTAGGCCGAAAATGAGATGGATTCAACTTTTTGAATGCGAGTCTATGAGACTGGAAGAAGCTACATGGACTTAATCCGTGATTGTTGTTGTTGATGATGATGATGATACAAAATACACCTATAAATGTAATTAAAATGAATTTATATTTATGTAATGATAAAGTTATTAGGACTATTTCAAACTAAAATGGGGATAAAAAGTAATAGTTATGCCTAAAATTTGTTCTAATGAAGATGCAGTCATTTCATATTCTGATAGAAATTAATTTGAATTAATATATGGAATAATTGCTGGAATAAGTGATAATGCAGCAATTAAATTCGGATTAAGCCATCACTGTCAATTGATAAATTGAAATTCTAATTGTAACATAACTGTTATTTTTGTAATGTGAAATAATTCATTTTTAGTCATCCTTTTTAATAAAGTAAGACTGCTATTAACATATTATTTAATTCCATATAATTAATGTTAATTATCTTCCCTTTTTTATAAAATAGGTTCCCATGTTTATTTACAAATTGATCAAGTAGATTCCCTTTTTTTGAACATTCATACACAAGATTGTTCCATAAATCTGTAAAGTACCGACACGAGATACAATATGGAATAAATATTAGTGGATATCTAGAACTGCACTCATCTCATGTTTCTTGAGTGTGATTTCTTTTTAGTGTTTCCTCATATTTAAGTCTAGATAAAGAATATAAGATCAAAATAATATAAAAGACCAAATCGTTGCATATTGTATTCAGTTATAGTGACAGATCATCATGGTGTAATAAGATAAAATCATCGGCGAAAATTAAGTTGTTAACACCTGTTATTGTTTCATCTATAACACAAGTACTACCAACTTACACCATGATGAAGATCTATTACAATAATTGAATACAATATACAACGATTATAATTGTAAAATTTCAGCTAGTAAAACAAAAGTAATCGAATTTTGTCGAACAAACACTCTGCGCACAAAAATAATTATTAGAAACGAAATGATTGAACAAGTATCCCACTTTAAATATATAGGACGTGATATCAGCTATAGATATTATGATGATGATGTTGATCATAAAACTCAACGGTTCCAAGTTATTTGTGGAACAACAAATAGAACATATCATGATAAAGCCAACTTACAAACAAAATTAAAATTTTATAGAAAAATAGCAGTCCCTGTCTTTTTATATGGGAGCTAACCTTGGATCACCTCTACCAAACAAGAAAACAAAATCCAAGCAGCCGAAATTACATTTTTAAGAAGAGTAAAAGTGTGCACTAGAATGGACCAGATAAGAAGCGATATTCGTGAATAACTGCAGATGTACTCCATAAAAGAAAATATATCTAATAACAAGAAACAACGGAGCGAACATATGACAAGAATGGAAAACAGTAGATTACCAAAGAAAATCTGATATTTTCTGAGAGGAACAATATATATCGGACGTCCTCGGAAGAGATGGTCTTAGATTTATTAGTGAAGACAGAACAGGCAATCAATGCCTAACCCAGGCAGTGAAGAAGAAGAAGACCAAATAATTCCCAAACACCATCTGGCTCCCATAATCCATATTATATACGCGGGTCCTCGTAGACTAATGGTTACCTACCATGCATGTCTCTAGTTATGAAGATGGAGGGTTCAACTTCTGCCGGAATCTATTCATTTTTAAGAATGTGAAGGACCTGAGTACGGCTCCCATCAGCAGGGTCACAAAAGCCATGGTCCCGTGTCGTAGAATATCAAACCTGAAAAAAAAAGGCTTCTTAATAGGCTTAGATTTCAATTGCCACTCTAATGATTTGAGATGTAAAGAGCGTTATATGCGATCCATATTTATAAATAACATTGTATGTATCTTACTTTTAGTCTAATAAAGTCCTTATGTATGTATATATGCTTTATTATACTTTATTAGATAAAAGTAAGATACATACAATGTTATTTACAAATATGGGTCGCACGGGCAGTAAGCCGTACGTGCTGTTGAAAGTCCGTTACAGTAAGTTGATATTTAGTAATAATATACTTAACACAAAAAAATAAAACATAATAATATTACAATTAGACAACAATACAATTACATTATTCCTTAACTTGGTTATGTAGAATTATTAAGAATTAATGGTATTGCAATTTGTTAACAGATTTATTTATTCATGAATGAGTTTTGTTCTTATTTCCCGCGTTTTGTCCAGAAATCTACGCACGTTTATCCAATTTTCTGGGTTTACCAATAACTCCTAGAATGCAATCTTTCACGATTTGAATTTAGGAATCTTTCCGGTAATAACTGACGCCTCCAATATTATAAATCGTTGCATTTTCCTAATACATGTATCTCGTCTTCAAAGCTCCCGCACATTGGACATATTCGCATATCGTGATCGTCGCTAATTTTTAAAGATTTCCATGCCCCTAACCTGAACCAAGCAAGCCCTGACCTCTCTTTAAATCCTAGATTTAGTATATAAGATTCTTTTCCCCAAACTTGTTTTAGGTCTCTTTGTAAAAGGAGTGATCGTTTTCCCGCACATGCGGCCAAAATATTTTGTCGGTTTATATCAAAGTACCTCCTTCTTATTTTCCTCCACACATTCTTGCGATTTTCAGTCCCATATATATATATATATATATATATATATATATGTGTGTGTATGTATAGTTTTAATTCTGCTTAGTAATATAATCTGGATGTTCATATTATCTAGGCGATCCACAAGGAGAGAGGTAAAGAAAGGAAGAAATAAAAAGAGAATTATTAATTGGATAGTTAGTAGATATTACGGACAATGTTTTTTATTATATTTATTTTACAGGTGAAATATAACATTGAATATAGCAGGGCTACTGTTAAAATCTGTACAGAATCAATAAGATCAAATACAACTTAATTTAAAGCTAGGAAACTATATATAACTTTCCAAAATAGGTTTTCATTTAAACTGCTGTCGTTATAATATCTATTTTTTAAATCATAAGAATGATGGTGAACAATGTTGAATAAGGAACAACCATTATGCATCCATAATTATGTAAGTTCTCTTTCACTATAATGACTGTTACAGATTGTCTCATAAACACATTTCTACAACCCTACCTCTATAATAATGTTGTTATGGCAATCAACATAATCCATAGTTCACTTATTAGTTATTACAATGCCTTAAATAAAGCATGAGTTAATAAATGAAAAAAAGCTAGACCAGCAAACCCTAGAGATAAAATACTTATTATTAAACCCAGCTGTCTTAAAGTAGAAAGAGCAATAATTTTTTTTAGGTCATACTCAAAATTTGCGCCAAGACCAGCTATAAACATTATTAATCCAGAAATAATTAAAAGAAAAGTGCACTTATTAGTTATTATGGCATCCACAGACTACCATAAAGGTTGGCACAATGCATTTGACGCATAAAAGTATCAACATATGCCCTCTAATAACAATCCGTATATAACGTTTATACAAGGTTCATTCACATCTGAGTTGAACAATCTTGCTAATAAACACCGTATTAAGTAATCAATTGAATTGGCGTTTACCTGATGAAAATCCATAACTCATTTAATTAAATAGAAATAAAACTTAAAGTGTTATGTGATTTTCATATATATTAAAATATAAGTTAGTTACAGCTTTTTCGGTACTTTCTACCTTTTGTAATTAAATTTACAGTGGGAGGAAACTCTATGAGGTATTTATATTAATAAATGAGTTACAGAAAATGTTTTAACATTTCACCTCACATAGTTTCGTGTCTTCACGATACTGATTTCAAAAGTATAGTATTACTTCCATCTTCTGTCAAATTCCAACTGTTGAAATTTCGTCGTTAACATCATCTTCTGAACTGTCATCAGGTGTAGATTTTATGAACTTGGAGATTAAATTATTCTCGTCGGGATACCTTCCTCAGACATGATAACAAATTAATGAATTTTGTTATTATAGCACATAACAACTGTAAATATGCAACAAATATATATATATATATATATATTATATATATATATATATATATATATATATCTATTATAAATTTAAAATAGGCGGTTCATTCAAATCTAGTTGGGAATTTAACAGCTTATTACCACATTTCAATTTATTTATCTCTACAACTTGTAAAAGTTTCAACTAATTTCCTTTATCACAAATATGTAAACTTTTAAAATTTGAATCAAAAGAATGATCATATTGGAATAGGTGGTTTGCACACTTTGAATTATCTAAATCTCTGTTATATGCTCTCATATGTTCCTTTATACGAGAACATATGAGAAAATATAACAGAAATTTAGATAATTCAAAATATGCTAACCACCTACTCTAATATGATCATTCGTTTGAATCAAATTTTAACATTTTACATGTTTGTGACAAAGGAAAGAAGTTGGATCTTTTAGAAGTTGTAGAGATAAATAAATTGTAATGTGGTAATAAGCTGTTAAATTCCCGACTAGATTTGAATGAATCGCCTCACTTAAATTTATAACAGAGATTGTAATATATATATTTGTTGCATATTTACAGTTGTTATGTGCTATAATAACAAAACTCATTAATTTGTTATCATGTCTGAAGAAGGTACAAATTACCGAAACAGCTTCAACTGATTTATATTTTAATACATATGAAAATCACATAGAACTTTAAGGTTTATTTTTATTTAATTAAATAACACTATTAGCTGTTCAGTGTATAAGAGGTGTACAACTTTACATATGGATCGTTAAACACATCTTCCCCCTTGTTTAAGGATTGTATAACAAGAGAAAATGGCGGACTCCATGATCAACTGATTGTTTTCGTATACTATTGATGAATGTTTCTTTAAATTTAATGCAAAATGCAGCGCTTTGACGATTGTTTGATGGATTCACAAGACATAAATAATATTAACAAGACTCTTGGTAGGAATATACAGCATTATAAAATGCCTTTTGTTATATTCAATCTCGATTAATAATATTTTAAACTTGAACACTTATTCACAAAAAAATATGTTGCTGTAAGACAAGATTTAACCTGAATGTATTTTAAATTCTTCTTAATATTATTTTAATAAACGTTTCTTACAGCATTAATATATGATATATATACTGATATAAAAATGTTTTAATTCTAATTATAAAGGTAATAATTTTATTCGTTTACATGGTTTACGAAATAGAGAATTTCAAAATGTCTTACAAAATCTCGATTCAGAATTAGAATATATTGTTTATTATACTGAAATAAGAAGGCTAAGCGTGGAAAAACGTTGAAACGAGTATTTGATCTCAAAAACGAAATACAAATATTTATGGAGGAGAAGGACAAACCTATTGTTGAATGTAAAGACGCAAAATGGATGTGTGATTTTGCCTTTCTGGTGGATATAACAATACAACTGAACGAACTTAATTCACGTCTCCAATTGATCACTACTCTATTTGATCACGTGAAGGCCTTTAAAGCAATATTGCGACTTTGAGAATTACAAATAAAAAACAATAACTTTGTGCATTTCCCAGCCCTACAAAAGTGTAATAATCAATATTCTCAAAAGTATACAGAAATTATTTTAGAATTAGGAAACGAATTTTGCGTTAGATTTCAAGACTTCAAGGAGAATGTTATAAGTTTTAACCTGTTTTCTTCGCCTTTCTCCAGTTAAATAGACAAGGTCCCCGAGGATCTGCAAATGGAGTGCTTTGATTTTCAGTGTGCGTCAGACCTAAATAATAAGTTTAACTATGTCTTCGTACTGCAATTCTATCGCGACTATTTTCCCAGAGAAAAAAATATCCCGGCATTAATAGACATGCATTTCGTTTCGCATCACTTTTCGGTAGCACATAGCCTAAATATGCGAGAAAGTGTTCTCCAGGATGAAACACATGAAGTGCGCAATGAGAACGCGAATCACCGACAGTCATCTGGAGAGTTCGATTCGAGTTGCTGGAACATCAATCAAACCAGATATCGGATGCCTTGTTCGTGAAAAGCAGTGCCATTTTCGCACATAGTTAAAAAAATAATTATTTTAATAGAACACTTTTATTTAAATTTTTAACTAAAATTTATATTACATATACAACGGGTATTAATACGTTATTTATATTGTTCAATTTAGATTTCAGAATTAGATTATTCATGAAAAACAATATTTAATTTTTAAATTAAAAAGCTTTGGTCACAGGAAGATATTTTATTACATTTTAAGCCTGTTTATAAATAATTAACTTTAAAAATAACAACTAATATATGATTAATATTTTAATAAAAACATAACAATATATTAGCTATTTTATATTTGAATTAATTGATTTATCTAGGATCCTATTTAATGCGATAAATAAATCGGATAATGTGGTCCACAAACCAATTCACATTAACGGCAGTGGCCCTTTTCCAAAAAAAGGTTGGACATGCCTGATTTAACTAATTTTGACTATATTTACCAGGTTAAACCGTAGTTTATATACATTTTAGCCACTGACTTGATCAGTAATAAATGTTTATATTTGTTTAGCTAATCGTGTGTAAACATGCTTAAAATCATTCAAATTAAGAACAGTTTATGTCCATAATGGAATATTTTAAAAATAAATAACAAGAACTGAGGTTAAAATACCAGATATCGGACCATATTCTCAAGATGTGAGACTCCATATCTCTATAGAAACATGTTAATGCATATTACGTAATTCATCTACGTTGTACTTCATTCGACGATTCAATACGTAATATGTTATGATAACTCTGCAGAAAAAAGTTATATAAAACTTAAATTATTAAATTACACATGGCCAGGACGTGCAGCTGGGCCGACTGGGTTCCCAAGTTCGAATACTGTCGATCCCAGGGGAGTATTGATGGTGGGCCCATGCCGGAATTTTTCGGGGGTTTCTTCTCTGGATTCTCCCGTTTCCGGAATTTCATCGCACTAACACTCTCCATTCTCCCTTGCCTCCCGTTCATGCCATTAATTTTTTATTTATTAATTTCATTCATCCTTCACCTCATTTCACGCAAAGAAAATTACTTTGGTTGGCAATCTACAGGTTTTGGAAATATGTGGTTGCAAGTATCTAGGGGAGACAAACCACGGTCCTGGCGCTTGACTCCGAATGTGAACAATAAAATAGGACAGAAGGAGTCAATGGGACGGTTGGCATCTCTCTTCTCGGCCATGGGCTCACTCAAAAATGGCAGTATGGTCATGAGAGAAAAACCTGGTGTACCGGGCACTGAAGACGGCCTACAACTCTCATAATACCATAGAGCAGACTTTACTGCATTCATCCATAGTGTACTGGGATAGTGCAAAATATCCTTCAGGTCGCGGTGCTCAGGGCAGTTGCCCGCCCAATCCAAATAAAGCTCTGAGAACTTACTGTAACTTACTTAATAAGATTTTCTGAACTCAAACATTGCAGTTAGATTATACAATCACGCGTATTTCATGCTCGAGATACGTAACGGAAATTCTCAATTATTACGCATTAACACTTCACGTCTGTGGAATTTGAATTATCGTGTGAGCTCATGTATAATGTTATTGTTACATACATCCTGTTTCAGCTTTCAGCAAAACATTGCTGTTTACTTAAGGTTGTAGCAATAATAGATAAATACATCATTAATAATAATAAATACGTTATACGACTTCCAAAAATAATTAATACAACTTAAAAACTCTAGAGAATATGACGCATGAGTAAACATTGCTACGGAAAATTTGTAACTTAAATATTAATATAATACAGAATTACAGAAAAGAAATTTATTCTGATCACTTAGCTCGTACCGCTGTGGTCTCGAGGTAGTGTGCTGTCTTGTCACGCAGCGGGCCCGGGTTCGATCCCCGGTCGGGCAGTATTTCTGGGTGAGGTTTTTATCGGGATTTTTCCTCACCTGTAAGACAAATGTCAGGAAAACTTTAAGGCCCAAACGGTCCCCGAAATCATATGGCCATCATCCTTATCATCCTTACGATTATCATTATCATCATCATCCTTCACCGGTGTGGAAAGCAACGGGAAGCTATCAAACCTACACAATTCCCTAGTAAAGCTGCAAGCATAGCATGAAAATGCTATGATTGCAGTGAAGGACCTGCCTTCGGGCAGAATTACTATGGATGGATGGATTTAGCTCGTGTCCTAAATGGGAGTTAATGACCAATCACATTTCAATGATTTGTTATTTAGAACCAATCACAGTCGTGTTTCGCCTGAAATGTACCGACTAAAGTTTATCATAATAAAGAAAGCAACTCCTTTTTAACATTCTGAATATGTCTATTTAACTCATGTCCCAAACGGGCGTCAATGACCAATCACATTTCAATGATTTTTTAATTAGAACCAATCACAGTCATGTTTCACCTCGAATTTATCAAACAAAGTTTATCAATTGAAGAAAGGCTCCTCCTTTTTAACATTCTGAATAGGTCATAGCATTATTTTGCAGTGACTGACCCTCCAAGAAATACGGCTACCAGATTGTATACATGTATATATAGTGCACGAATGTCAGCTGATAGTGCTTGCGGGAGATAATATAAAAACATTTGTAGCAATTGATCATACCACCAAAAAAAGAAACCACTGTTTGCACCTCCTTAAATGAATTATTTCCCAAGAAATAACGTTGCAGAAAAATATAATTGACATATTTACATCAAAGGGCATCAGAAATTAATTAATACCAATAATATGATGTGTTATACATTTTCTCCACTAGGATGCATTCTTACAATATTGCGATCCTTTGGCAATAAATAGTATGATCTGGTTGCAGTGATGAACAAAGAAGCAAATGAAGCGTACCAATCGTTTCTCAATTGTTTTCAAACATCGCCGTTTACATTAAATATGTAAATATTTTAAAATAACTATATTTAAATAATGATTTGTGAGTAAAACAGCTTAATTTTATTCGTTAAATAGTCCTAACAAATGTCACTCTTAATTTACAAATTCTCTAGACAAATTCACTCCTCACTTCGTGAGTCGTGAATTTTTCGATGATTTGGAAATCACTCGTGGCATTACTTATGACTATTTAACTCATGCCCCAAATGGGAGTCAATGACCAATCACGTTTCAATGATTTCTGTTTTACAACCAATCAGAGTCGTGTTTCACCAAATATTTATCAGTGTTATAATTACCATATTAAAGAAAGCTCCTCCTTACAATATTGCGTTCCTTTGGCAATAAATAGTATGATCTGGTTGCAGTGATAAACAAATGAAGCAGTAGAAGCGTACCTATCGTTTCTCATTTGTTTTCAAACATCGCCGTTTACATTAAATATATATAAATATTTTAAAATAACTATAGTTAAATAATGATTTGTGAGTAAACAGCTTAATTTTATTCGTTAAATAGTCCTAACAAATGCCACTCTTGATTTCCAAATTCTCTAGATAAATTCACTCCTCACTTCGTGAGTCGTGAATTTATCGATAATTTGGAAATCACTCGTGGCATTACTTATGATAAGTCCACCGCTGAGGTCTCGATGTAGCGTGCTGCCTTGACACAAAGCGGGCCCGGATTAGATCCCCGGTCGGGACAAGCTTCCTGGGTAAGATTTTTTCGGGGGTTTTCCTCACCTGTAAGACAAATTTCAGGAAGCTAAGGTCCAACGGTACCCGAAAATCATCCGGCCATTATCATCATCCTTATCATTATCATCTTTCATCGGTGTGGAAAGCAACGGGAAGCTACCACACCTATAATCTCCTAGTAAAGCTGCAAAGCGTAGCATGAAAATACTATGATTGCAATGAAAGACCTGCCCTCGGGCAGAATTACTATGGATGGATGAATTCTGATAAAACTGCAACTGATGTATATCCAGAGAACATAAAAATACTGCGATTTGTTTTCTGTAAACTATTATATAAAACTCTTATTCTCCCAAATAGATTGTATGGATGCTAAACACGTTCACTTGCTTTAAAGAGAGGGAACATATTAGGAGTGTCTGAAAATAAAAATTTTAGGATAATTTTTGTACCAAAGAGAGACGAACTGACAGGTGAACTATTTGATCTTTATGGGTAGCCAGATGTAATAACAAGAGTTAAGTCTTGTAGACTGCGGTGGGCTGGACAAGTGGCACAAGTGGGATATAACAGAGGAAAGCGCCCAGTAGAAAGGCCAAGAACGAGGTGAAAGAATGGAATAAACAATTAATTGATGTAGGTAAATTATACATAAGGGATATAAAGACATTATCTCAGGATAGAAATATATGGAGAGCTTTTGTCTGCCTGACATGAATATACATGTTCGAAAGTGCCAGTTGGTGTGATAGACTATACATAGTGTTGTCTGTACTACATTTTTCATATCCTTAAGAATTAATGTCTATTTCCACATATTTGATACAGAAAGTAATATCTTAATGTATGCGACATTTCATTGCACAATTTTAACACAAATATAATATACAATACCGTAGCATATGACTTAATTATTTACATATTTTTATTTGATTTTATTTATAGATCTAATTATTTATGTAGCCTGCTAGAGTTAAGGCCATGTAGCCTTCTCTTCCAATCACGACGACAAACAATAAGTTACATTGGAATATAGCAATCACAGGTAACCCTAATATTAAATACCAAATGAAGATTTCATGAAAAATATAATATTTATAAGATTAAGATCGGTAACATAATACGAGGGTTAGGGCATAAGTCATGGCAACAATTTTTGTGAGAATTTGAGCGTGGGTGAAAAATCTAAAATATACTTATGTAAGAACAAGGAATAAACAAAATTTAAGGAATTTAACAACACGCCAACATTTTGCTCCTCATGTTTGTTAAGGTAATTGTCATATCAATACAGTTTGCATGTTCCAAAATCATTACATCACACATTTTATTTTTTCACTCCTTTTTTTTTTTTTACTTTCTTCCTCACTTTCTATCTCACGCTCTCTCATTCTACAGGCCCTTAAAGTAGTCTCCTGCAACGTTCACAACACGCTGTAACGATGTGGGAGGCGCCGAATACCATCTGCTTCACCATTTTCTTCACCATGTGTGAATATGGTCATCTGTTGTTGACCAGCATTTTTGATGACCATTTGTGTCCCAAACCGTAAAAAAGAGTGAAAAAATAGAAAGGTATGTTATAATGATTCTGGAACATAAAAACTGTATCGATACGACAAACATCTTAATAAACATGAGGAGCAAAATGTTGGCGTTTTGTAAAATCCCTTAAATTTCGTTTATCCATTGTTATTTCATATGTATAGTTTAGATTTTTTCACCCAATTCTAACAAAAAAAATAGTTGCCATAACTTATGCCCCATCCCTCGTAATATTAATGATAATTAAAATAAAACTAAAACTTATAATAAAATGTGCACAAGCAAGATAAATTAAATTGTTTGGTAGACTGCCCCCGTCTAATGTAGGGCCTACATAAAAAATTAAAAAAAAGAGATATAATAATTTGTCGGTTATACAATATTTAATACAAATAATTAGATATAACGTAAAGGTTTATTTATTATGACGAATTATGCTGATCAATCGGAATTTGATATTTAACTTTACAGGCATGTTTAAAGAAATGTTTACAAGTCTATGTATACAGTAACTAATGAGTACAAGGAGTTGAATTAATATCAAATTTAAGTTATATTAAAGTAAGAAATTTCTTATATAATGAAGGAAATTTACATAATCAAATACATGTCCTGGGCTGAGATCGCTGTATCAGTAGTATTTATTTTTTCATTTAATTATATGTTATACACGCTTTATACTCCTGAGGTCAGGTACATATAGGTTTAATATAGTATGTCATGGATGTCAGTTATGGTGGATTTTACGTTAACATGTCCATCTCTGGTTCTGATATACGCTTACTCAAACTTGAAACCCTCTCGTGTTCGATTTAATATTAAGTGTGCAATAAAAATGCTGAGTAGCTTCCTTCGGAACGTATGTCAAGTCATAGGTGTGCCAATAGATCAAAGTGAGGGTTGTGTCCCGTGCTTGAGGCTCTTGGGTCCAGCCCAAATAAATGGCGGCATGAGTCAGACTAGTTATGATCGTAGAGTAGATTTCTTCTTCTTCTTCACTTCACGGGCTACGCACAAATTGCCTGTTCTGCCTCACAGTTGTTCTGTTCATCTCTTCACTGGCTTTCCTACATTCCTTGAACCTCTTGGCTTCTAGTTGAATGCTGCTCTTGGTAATCTTGTTACATTCATTCTTTCCACACGTGTAAACCATTTCTCTCTATATTCTCTGATTTTCTCATTCAATGGATATATATTGAACTCTATTCTTATATCTTCATTCTTTATCCGATCCAATCTGTGCACCCTTTTGTTCTTCTAAGGAAGTTTATTTATACGGTTTGTGTTCTACTTTGTAATATTTTGTCATCGTCCAAGTTTCGCACCCATAAAGTAATGCTGGACTGCCAATGTTTTACAAAAGAGAAGATTTCGTACAATTAATTCCATCAAGTAAAGACGGCTACTACAATGAAACTAAAATAACATTGTCGTTTTAGGGTCTTAAAACCTGAACCAGAGATGGAGACACAAAAACACAACAAACAGACATAAGAAGACAACTATGATTAGAGGTATTAAACACAACAATCGTGAAATACAGAACAGGGCGGGGGGTCGGAGACGGATCCCCAAAGGGGTAGGGGTAAGGGGGGGGGGGAGAGGAGAGAGGAGGGGTGTACTGGAAGATCACACTTATAACTTCATTACCAAAAAGAATACCAAAAGCTTGGATTACTACTCACCACGAGGAAGAAGACGTTTGGGAAGACCAAAGGAAAGATGGAAACAGCAGCAATTTACAACCGGAACAGGTTAGTATATAAGGCTAAACCATGACGAAGAAGAAGGAAACCTGAACGATTTTTTTCCTAATAAAACATAGAGTAAAGCAATGAGTTAAATGTCGTAGATTTATTAAAACCTATACCTGAAATAAGATTGCTCTTATCTAGAATTTAATTAAATGCAAATTACCTGAACTATTAAAGAACGTCATTAAATAAAATGCCAACTAGCGAACCAAGTAAGCCACATATTCGCAGGTTATATTTAAAAGAGTTCTGGTCATAATATTGTTAACATTATTTGCTTTTAGTTTGATGGAAAACCAGGAAATATCATCAGTCAGGTTAGTCAAAATAGTATGTGTATTATAACAAGAATAAGACTGGCCTAATTACACTGGTCTACAAAATCTAACTTTTTTAATCATCAGAAATTAAAAATGTGTCTCTAGCCCAGTTTTTCATGCTGATAACGAAAATATTTTTCAATTTTTTTAGCACATACAGTTTTTACTATAATATATTATATGTTATTGCTTACTTACTTACTCACTGGCACTATCGAACCCGTAGATTCATGGCCGCGCGGACATAAGCTCTCCATACATCCCTATCCTGAGCTAATGCTTTCCAATCATTCCCTATATAATCTACTTCCCTCAAATCGTAGTTAATGTTATTCTCCCACCTCATTCTTGGTCTACCAACTGGACGTTTTCCCTCTGGCTTTCCTACAAGAAGCTTCCATGCACGACTTTCATTCCCCATACGTGCAACATGTCCTGCCCATTGCAGTCTACGAGACTTAACTGTTCTTATTATATCTGGCTTCCTATAAAGACCATGTAGTTCATTGTTATGTAGCCTTCTCCATTCATCTGTCTGTTCATCTATCTTTGGTCCAAAAATTTTCCTAAGTACTTTATTCTCAAATACTTGTAATCTCCTTTCCTCTCTTAAAGTAAGAGTCCATGTTTCGCACCCATATAATATAACTGGTAGAATAATAGTTTTATATATTTTCAGCTTAACGTTTTTTGAAAGGAGTTGGGACATCAAGAGTCTCTGCAATGCATAATAGCATGCATTTCCAGAATTGAGCCTATGTTTAATTTCTTTGTGCATCTCATTCCTATTTGTGATCATTGTTCCTAGGTATTTGAATTCAGCCACTTCCTCAAAATTTCCCTCATTTGTCATTAGCTGTCCATTTCCATTATATAATTAATTTCTACGTGTGACCATATATTTAGTTTTATTGATATTTACTTCCAGTCCTAATTTCTTAGTGTTACTCAATAGTGTGTGCGTGTTGTCCTTTAGTATCTCCTCGCTATCGGCCAACAATACTACATCATCAGCATAAACTAACAGCTTATTAATACCATTGAGTTGTAATCCTTCCTCATTCTCTATAGACTTAATGGCATGCTCTAGTACAAAATTAAATAGTAGAGGAGATAGTGGATCTCCTTGCTTCAACCCATTCTGGATTTCAAAAGTGTCCGAAAACTGTTTGCCTACACGCACCCTACTCTTTGTGCCATTTAGACACATTCGTATAAGTCTAACTAACTTTTTAGGAATTCCGAACTCCAGCAGGATACTATATAACTTCTCCCTCTTAATTGAATCATATGCTTTTTTGAAGTCTACATACAGTTGATGTACAGTACCATTATATTCCCATTTCTTTTCTAAAATCTGTCTTATACTAAAAATCTGATCTGTTGTAGACCTGTTTCTTCTAAATGCACATTGATGATCTCCTAGAATGTCATGAATATAGGGAGTAAGTCTGCTTACTAACATATTTGTTACAATTTTGTACGAAGTTGAAAGTAATGAGATGCCCCTGTAGTTGTTGCAATCAGTTTTATCTCCTTTCTTATAAATTGGTTCGATAATTGACTCCTTCCATTCATCTGGAAGAGCTTCTTTTTCCCAAATCATGCTAAGCAACCAGCGTACCTTGTCCATCAATTTTTCTCCCCCTGATTTTATCAGTTCTGCTGGGATCTCATCTGAACCTGATGCTTTATACATCTTCAATTGTTCAATTGCCATTTCAACCTCTAATGCACTTGGTTCTGCGACTAGCATTTCTGCTGTCTGTAAATTATCCTCCTCAATGTCCTGTTCTGTATGTACATTTAATAGCTGATTAAAGTAACTTTTCCATCTATTTAATATACTCCTGGAATCTGCAATCATATCCCCATATTCATTCCGAATTTTGTTTGTTGTAGCCTGAAACCCTTTCTTCTCTATACTAATTCCCTTATATAATTCTCTAATGTTCCTATTTTTTGCATTCATTTCAAGATCATTAATCTTCTCTCTCAAATATTCCCTCTTTTTACTCTTTAGTAGCTTGGTGGTTTCCTGTCTCATACTACCCAATTGCTCTAAATTTACCTCATATGGCTCATGTAACCATTTCATTTTTGCTAGCTTTCTTTTCTTTACAATGTCGGCACATTCCTCATCAAACAATTTCTTGTTTTGCCTCTTTTTTAAACAACCAATGCTTTCTGATGCTGACAATTTAATAGTATCTCATATAGCCTCCCATTCTTTATTTATATCAGTTTCTTCTTCATTTTCCACATTGTCATCTGAAGATTCGAGATACTTCAAATCTATTAGCAATTTTGATTTGGTATTTTCTTGCCGCATTTCATCATTTTTCAAGTTTTTTAATTCAAATTTTACAGAATCATCTTTAGCGTTTGTTCCTCTCATAAGCGATAGCCGTTGTCTTATTTTCACTCTAACCAGATGATGATCCGAATTGCAGTCTGTCCCTCTAACTGATCTAACATCGATGATACTACTGTGCCAGCGTTTATTCACTAATACATTATCTATCTGGTTCCGAGTTTCTCCATCTGGGGACGTCCAGGTGTATTTATGAATATCCTTATGCTGAAATGTTGTGCTCTTAACAATGAGATTCTTTGATGTGGCAAATGTGACTAATCTAACCCCGTTGTCATTACTATCTTCATGAAGACTGAATTTGCCTATTGTTGGTTTGAATATATCTTCCCGCCCCACTTTTGCATTAAAATCTCCTAAGAAAATTTTCATATGATATCGTGAAAGGCTATCAAAACCGCATTCTAATTCTTCATAGAACTCATCCTTGATCTTGTCATCTTTATCTTCTGTTATTGCGGCAGGTTATATTGATATCCATGAATGTAAAACCTAAAACAAGAATAAATGATTAATAAACACGCCTTCTGTGGTTTAAATGACTTCTGGTGCATCCCAGTAAAGCATCCAGCAGTAATCTACCATTATAGAATCATTCCAGAAACATTAGTAACTTTCTTACATTGGTAGGTTATGTTCTGGTAAAACCCTTCCTTTTGCTCATATATTCACAAATATATTAGGAAGAATTGTAGATGGGAATGCAGGAAGTTAACTTTTAATGATATATGACACCCAAGTTCTTTATATGGTTGAAGACGTTTGCTGAGACCATTCTTGAAAACAGGAGCTTTGCTCAATCCTGACAAATTACTTAGAAATCCATTTGAAATTTTCGCAAAATGCTTATTGCTTGTCCGTCAGAGTATTACATAAAGCTCATTTGTAAAGATGTCTTGAATGTGAATAAAATATACCTCCCTTTACTTTTATTTCACTATGACCAGGAAATTCGTGTATTACATAATCTTGAAAATCTGCTTCTGTATTGTTTTTACTATGCGCCTTATCAATACCAATTTTATATGTAGAGAATAAAGAAATACCTAATTGGGATTCTTAAGGGGTGGCATTTAAAGTAATGATCTGCTGGTTCATAACATTCCTTAGTTCGACATCGTGTTTAACATAATGCTGATATATGTTGTAGTTATGCCAAACGCTTAGGAAACAGTAAAACCTTGTGACGTCAGCTTGCAAACTATCAAAATGCAAATAACCTTGCGATGTCCACAGATATTCTGCTGGTAACGATACTAATTAAGTGCTTCTAATAGCATTTTCGTGTTGTCATAGATTTCTTTGAGATGCACAGAGTGGACAATTTGAATGGAAGAGTTCAAATTACCATTATGGAGAAGTACAGCTTTAAGACTTGGTGTATGCTCTTGTCGCTGTTCACTAAATAAGGCATTCATGTTATGACTAATTGGACCATTAATCACACTTTTCTTTTTCTAAGTTGTATTTTCTTACATAGAAATGGCAATCTCTGACATAAACCGGTAATATATTCCTTTCTTTCAGTCTAGAAGCAAGTAGGTCAATTAATACAACATATTTTTAACAATTATATAGATAAAACATTCTATCTGATTGTAAGAAGCTTATATTCTGAAATTATTTATACTATTTTCATATGTATGCCAGTTTATCATCTCCTCTATTCATCTAAAAAGCTATACGTGCTAGGGAAAAACTAATTACATATTTGAAATCAGCACATCAATTTTAGTAAATTTCTCCTACTTTTTTTCTGATATTTTTGTTGTTGACGGTGTTATTTACATACCGAAACGGTTTGATAAAAAAATAACTTATTTACAGCGGTTTTACCTCCTACGGTCATTTCTCGTTTAGGATTTATATATGTATCCAACAGACTGAATGTTAATATTATTAGCGAATTCCAATGGAATGAAGCTAATGCGATTATCCTCATGAAACGATTTTTTAACCTTTTTATAGATCTTCGCCAATCCTGTCTAGTAGACACCGATAGTGATCATGACCAAACTTCATTTGCATATATATATAGTCCACCGCTGTGGTCTCGAGGTAGCGTGCTGCCTTGTCACGCAGCGGGCCCGGGTTCGATCCCCGGTCGGGGCAGTTTTTATCGGGGTTTTTCCTCGCCTGTAAGACAAATGTCAGGAAAACCTTAAGGCCTAAACGGTCCCCGAAATCATATGGCCATCATCATCATCAACACCCTTATCATCATCATCATCCTTCACAGGTGTGGAAAGCAACGGGAAGCTACCACACCTACACAATTCCCCAGTAAAGCTGCAAGCATAGCATGAAAATGCTATGATTGCAGTGAAGGACCTGCCTTCGGGCAGAATTACTATGGATGGATATATATATATATATATATATAATATATATATATGACATGAAAAGAAAAATAAATGCCTGAGTCGGGATTTGAACCGGAGTCTCTAACCTCTGTATGTTTAGGGCTCTAACCATCTGAGCCACTCAGGAATTCTATCACAAACATTTATTTTTCTTATATATGTAGCATTCTCAATTTAAACGAGAGATAGCGGGATATCGTTCTAACTGATATTTTGTAACCACTATAACAAGTAAGCATATTTAAAGAAGTAACCATATATATATATATATATTATATATATATACATGCTTACTTCTTTAAATAAATATATATATGTATCTAGAGGCCAAGAGTTTATGTGTCTATTAACGCTCTAGAGGTTGCATTTTTTCATCTAAATGAAGCTTGGTATATTAATTAAAAAAAGTAAGGTCGAATTCGTTAACAAACAAAATCGGACGATTAGATTTAAAAGTTGACCAGTAAGTAACATTTAAAAAAATCTAGCAATCGTAATTTTTTATGTTTCACGACGAAACTCAGTAATTGCTATTAAAGTAAACGAGGAAGATATTCAGGAAACATGAGCAAAATCCGACCATTACAAGTGATTGTTTATCTGAAAATCTATATTAATAATGTATTCAAAATCCGCCGTGTTGGCTCCTCGCAGTGTATACCGTGCAATGTAATCAAGTATTAAATTGCCAATGAATGCTCTAACTTACATTATTTTTATTTATTTCACATTTTTAATAATTTATTGTAAAGATGAATCCGTATATGTTATTTCAATTGGTATCAAATTATACAACAATATGCGAATATGTGATGTTATGCATTATTTGTTTTCAGTGCAGTTCGGCATTATATTAGCTGGCGGGACCTTAAATTCAACTTCCTGAGGAATTAGTTTGGTTTTTTTAACTGCGAGAAACTAAAACGTTAATAAGAATCTATTTATTTTTTTTGAGTAGAGGTATGTATTATTCCAATATAATGAGTAAAACTACAAACCAAAAGTAATTTTGTTTATAAATGTATAATATTTTATAATTACTGGCATCAGGCTTATTTATGTTTCGTTTCAGCTATATTTCCGTTAGAAATACGGCGCCATGTATATTGTATTTTTGAAATGCAGACAAAAGGCGTAGATTACGTAAAACAATAAGTCAATATTTCGTCCAAAATCGCCGAATGCCGGACGAAATCATAGCTAAGTTGGAAGAGAAGACGGATGATGCGCCCAGACCCAAAAACGCTAACAGATTTCTTGATCAAAGAAAGCCTCATGAAAGGAGTTGGCTACGAGTAGGCTCGAAGGGAAGAATTTCAGAAGCGTATTCGGGAGATCTCAGTTCAAACCGATACCGAACAACCTGAATACTTTTTTTTTTTTTGGATTTTCTCAGTCATCGAGGCAAAGTATGGGCAGGAATTTCAGTACCAGGACTCAATTTCATCATGTGCACCATTTCATACTATTATATAAAAATTGTAGAAGCGATATGGCATGACATATTAAAGCGTCTGTATATAACAATTAAATTAAATTTTTACCTTCCTTTAGAATGTTAGAAATATATTAAAACACACACATTTAAACCTTCATCACAAACTTCAAATATCCGTAAACATATAACGTCCTTGTTGATCATATCAGACTTTCTTGTCAAATAAGGTTGAATACATTGCGTGTAGACAGGGATAATAATAATAATAATAATAATAATAATAACAAAAACAATAATAATAACAACAAAAACAATAATATAATAATAATAATAATGACACAAATGACTGAAACATTAAGGCGTGACAGGTCTAAAAGACTATTGGTCTGCCAACCGTCTTTTGAGCCTCACATCTATATGGATCTATGTAATTTATAGACGCGGATGATCAACCAGCCAGAAGTGATGATGGTCAGCATTTCGTGCCCCACAGACATTATATTTCTTTTTTCAACCTGGTTCCGCTACTTGCTGTTCCTATCGAAATTTTTCAGGATGCTGGATGGGCACCGGTCATAATTCGAAGAGAAAATGTATTCTCCTATCGCGAATCTCATAGCAATGTGCTAAATCATGCTTCTTCTTCTTCAATCAGGGATTAGACTCTTAAGCCTGTTCCAGCTTCAGCTGTTCTCCAACCAGCTTTTTCGTAGTCTTCTCAAATCACTTCTTCCTTCATATTTGTAATCATTCTTGTAGGAATACGACTATAGCTCATTCTTTCTAGGTATTCAATCGATTAATCTCTATAATGATGAATCCTTTCCTCTGATTATATTACATTTAATTATTTTCTTATATCACATTTTTAAATTTATCTAACCTAGTACAACCTTTAACTGATCTCAACAAAGTTTGTTTCTGTAGCCTTCAACTTATTAATGTCATTTCATGCATTGGTCCAAGTTTCTGATCCGTATTGTAGAACTCGTATTGCTGTCAACGTACAGAGAGCTTCATTTCAGTTTTCTTTCTAGTTTTCCCTTTCAACTTTCTATCTACAGTACCGTATATATGTTGGAAGTTTATTTTTACATTCACTAGTATAGATATATAAGTTATCTCGCATCCTAAATATTTGAAACTTGTGACCTGTTCTAACGAAGTTAATAAATTGATTTTTGTAGTTCATTTTCGTTTGTACTTATTGAAATCTGATCATCAACAAACATCATCGTCTTATAGTACAATTTGAGGCAATCTCAGTTGTTTTATAATTTAATTCTACAAGAATGTCATCCATGTATAATAAGAAATGAAGCATGATACTTTGAACATATACCGTGTGGCCCAAAAGTTTGTTGACAAATGAGAGAAGATTGGCTCATGTTAAAATGTTAAAACTAACCACACTGATTGAATTGTCATATTCATGGGTTTCATTTCAAAGCTAACGTAGATGTTCAAACTGATGTTCATCCACCTGGAGACAATGTCTCACTCGATCACGAAATTTAGCACTAATATTTGAAAGTGAATCTGGTGAAATATGTTGAATGACATTACGAATTCGGTCTTTCAAGTCTTCCAATGATGCGGGCTGAGTCTTGAACATATGTTGTTTTACATATCCCCAAAGAAAGAAGTCTAGGGGCATCAAATTAGGTGACTGTGCAAGCCAAAGGCCTTGGGCCACCCCGTCCAATCCACTGATATCGAAATTTCCTATTCAAATTGTTTCGAGCAATTACAGCATAGTGAGCAGTAGCTCCATCTTGTTTGAAATCACAATTGTTGCCATTTTTTCAATGGTAGATCATCTAGAAAGTCTAGTAGAGTAGAGTAGAGTCCAGCTTCACTGTAAGACAGTTGGTTCACATTGCCTTCAAAGAAATGTGGGCCCACAACTATACCACCAACAAGACCACACCACCATTACTCTGGAGGCACCTGAGTCATTCACCTCAATGTATCCACACTGGATTTTGCCTAGACCAATACCGAGCATTTTGAGTATGGGCATGATCGTCCAAATAAAATAAACACTTATCACTGAAAATAACTAGTTTAATGAAATCATTATCATTGTCCATTTGATTGGTGGTCCAATTGCAGAAATGACGTCTACGTAGAGGATCGTTGTCATGCATTGTGTGAACATGTACAATCTTATACGGAAGAAAATGTGATGCTTTTAAAATTAGACGAACGTATACTGAACGTCGGAATAAAGGACTTGGTTTCTTTTGTGCAACGTAGGAAACAAACTTACAGCATATAAACATTTGCCATAATCTTTACCAAGACAATAATACATATACCACTACTCTCCAAAACCTAAAAGATGAAAGTTTACAATGTGTGAGAGACCTTAACATTGAACCTAGTGACATCAATATTAATACTCCAAGTCTTCTACCAGATGCAACGAAACTCAGGAAACAACTATAAGACAAAGAAGCAGTTTTCTGAAGTCAACTTCCTCATAAAGGAAAAGACGTTGTTCTCTACAGTGAATATACACCAGCAAATCAATGGATTCGTGATCATAAGGGATTGTCTTGATCCGAATGGAGAGAAGCAATTAAAATGCAAACCAATGTATCGGCGGTGCATCCTTTGCCGGGCACGTCTAGGGACTATACCCTCTGTAGACGTTGTCGCAGAGAGAACGAACCGTTGCACACGTCCTTTGGGGCTTGTCCGTTTGGAGAATCACTGAGAATCATTCGGCACCACACTATTCGAAACATTATGGCAGAAGCCTTGCGAGATAATCGATACACAGTTTATGAGGAAGTTCATGGTGTGGCCACTAATGGGAGATCATGTTCTAAAATTGGTATGATATTAGTTCTGAAAATCATCAATTGCCACTAAAAAGTTCTCCTTCCAAGTGACTATTTGTATTTGATATTCACTTAAGTCAAGCTTTGAATATTTTTTGGGAACATCAATATGGGTGAAGTTAATAATTGCTCCATGGTTTACTATTTTACCTCGGTATTCTATTGGATGAGAATGACTTACATGAATTTGTAGTCCTGTCATTTTAAAAATTTTTACCACAATGTTTACATAAAATTTGATTATTTATAGATTCATGTGTTAATTTATCATTTGTAGCCCTTTTATATTGATTTACCGAATCCTGGTTAGAAGGAGATTAATATAGATATTAAAATATGTAGATCAGTCCATACGAAAAAATATAAAGAAAATATAAATATGAATGCCTCTAATCATTGGCAACAATCAACAATCATTAATAATTAAATGAAATATTTTTATAAATGTTTAAGATTTCAAAGTTTCTCATCGTTTCTATAACGAACGACTATATATATATACTACAAGTAACTATTTTACAACAGGTGTGGCAGGAAAACGTTCCACTCAAGATACTGCAGGACTCTCTCCTTGGTCAATAAAAGGCATTAATAGTTATATTTCTCACTTGCACTATGTTATCACTAATACGTTAGATTTAACTTCTTCCTCTGTTGAATCATTAGTCTGATGATTATCAAATGGTATGTTCATAAAATATTCAAATACTTTCGTCGCTTATTATATTATCATTTAATAAGGTATTCGTCTTTACTTTATTATTCTAATTACCGATATAACTTTTAATCGGCCTATATTATCACAATTATATTTGGATTTATCAACACTCGGCGAGTATCACCATCGAATGTGTAAGTACATCTCTCAGATATACAAACACAAATCCACTATTATTATTCATTGTTGTAATAATTATTTACTTTTCATTTTAATGTTTCATTGTTACCATTGTTTCCAGAATAAAAATAGCCCTAAAATAGCGCATTCTTGTTATTGAGAAAACTTCCATTTTTCAACCGACTTTTGGGCCACACGGTATTTACCTTAAGTAAAATGATTTTCGTGGGACATAATAATAATAATAATAATAATAATAATAATAATAATATTGTTAATAATAACAATAATTCACATTTTTATAGATGAAGTTATATCATAGCGTCTTATAATATTTCTGTATGTTCTAAGTATTTCTGCTGCTCTGTTAAATAAAGTCTGAAGTTAGATTCTTTCTGTTTTACATTCTAGTAGTTGGAATAGGATATAATAGTGGCACTGAATACATAATTAGCTGAATTAAACGGAGAAGCTTCACTTGTTCGCTCGAGAAAAACTTTTCTAGAATACAAACTAGTCCCAGTGAAGGCATCTGTTCTAATATATTTAACTTGCAGAGTTTAAAAGAATTACTTATGTATTTCAGTTAGGTCGTTTTACTAAAATTACATTATTACTTTAATTTTTGTTTTCTCTTAAACTCTTCTGTATAGTGGGGTATCAACGTATAGATATGGCGGCAAAATTCATTGTACTAAATTATCATCCGTATTAAAATTAAAATTAAAATGTAATTTGTTAGTGATTCTAATGTATATTTCATTAAGCATTTTAATCGACCTTAAATAAGAACTGTGACATCGACGTTGGATGAAAAATATACTTGTAGAATAAATATATTAGGAAATATATTTCAAAATAACCAGTCAACTGGTTATAGTTAACAAAATAAGTTCCATTCACGTCTCTTAAGTACTGAGTGAAACTTAGACCAATACTCACCATCTTTCTAAAGTAATGTTCCGGTAAATTTGACGAATGCAAGAATAAAGATTACCCACAAAAACATTGGAATGCTGTCCACCTGGAAGAAGAAATAACAGAAGACCTCAAAATTTATGGATACAAGAAATAAGAACTGGAATGCGAACAAGAGAACTGGATGAAATGCCAGCGGACGGATTGGGACCAGTGGAAAGGGAAATAAATCTTTAGGCTCAGAAAGATGTGTAAATATTGAAAATCTGTACGTATGTAAACAAAATGATCAATATAGTTCTGTACGATTTTTTCTGCAAATAAGTACATTTGCGGCCCAATAGTAGGCCTATATTACAATATGAGGTTGGGAAGTGGTTTCTACGCAAGCGAGGATATGATTAAAAACTGAGCCATAGCGATAGCGATTATATAAAACATTTCACAAACGTGTGTTGTACATTATTTTTTGCGCGATGGTGTTTTCAATATAATAGAGAATATTAAAATAACATATTTGTTGAAAATATTTCCGTTCGTTATAAACAACAGACTAACGTCAACGGATGGCCAATGTTTATACGGTAAATGCCGAAAATAATTTATTTGAGCCTACAGCAGGCCATGACACTAAACAGTCATAAAATTGTGGCAAGTACGAATTTACGGTTTTATATTATTTGAAATGAAGTTCAGTTGAATTAAAATGCAGTGATTTGTTTCTTATGGTGTATATTAACACTACCTTTTGGTTATGTATCTGTATATACATGGGGGCACGCTGTAGCGTAGTGGTTAAGACACTGGGCTACAAGCCGAAGGGGCGAGGGTTCAAGTCCCGTTGGGGTCAGGATTTTTAAACTGACCCAAACCCTCTGGCGGCACTATGGCCCTGGGGTCGACTCAGCCTCTAACGGAAATGAGTGCCAGACGCTTGTTCTGGGGTAAAGGCGGCCGTCACGCAGGGCTGACAACCCGGCTGACATCAAGTGCCGATTGTCTAGAAAAAGTGGGAGCCTTAACCTCCTACTACCCCAAAGGCCTCCTGAGGCCTGTTGTGGGATCACTTTACCTTTTATCTGTATATACATTGTATATAGTATACATAAAGGGCAGTGGTTTCATTTCCCGCATGAGGTAGGTAATATGTAATATCACAGTATAGTTATTTAGGTTATGTTCCGCGCGGCCATTAACCTACGGGTTCGATAGTGCCAGTGAGTAAAGAAGTAAGTTATTTAGGTTGGCACCCGAAATTTAGGAAATTAAACTTTCAATAATGGTCACAATTGCTGTCAGTACGACATAACGCAGTCTCGCGCAAAAATATATGACATTTCGATTAAATTTACCACTAGGAATTCATACTTTAAATCTGCGCACTTATATTCATCATATACGATATATATATATATGTATATATATATATATATATATATATATATATATATACACCTTTAAAATGCATTACGAAGCATCGTTGAGATCGCTATGTAAAATAAAAAAAAACACAAAATTTCGACATCGCCATATACAGAACATATACCGTTTCAAACAGTACCACCAAAACAAATACCAAAAACATTTTTAGTGAATTGTAATAAACTTTTGAGAAGTTGACATAAAGAAATTTTACATCTTCCGATAGATGTCCCTGATCACATGTTATATACTGAAAAATCGGAATAAAGGACTTTGTTTATTTTGTGCAACATGGGAAACAAAATTACAGCATAAAAACATTTGCCATATTCCTTAACAAGACAATAATACATATATCACTACTCTCCGAAACCTAAAACAGGAAAGTTTGCAATGTGTGAGAGACCTTAACATTGAACCTAGTGACATCAACATTAACACTCGAAGTCTTCTACCCGATGCAAGGAAACTCAGGAAACAACTAAGAGACAAAGAAGCAGTTCTCTGGAGTCAACTTCCTCACAAAGGAAAATGCATTGTTCTCTACAGTAAATATACACCAGCAAATCAATGGAATCGTGATCATCAGGGGTTGTCCTTTTCCGAATGGAGAGAAGCAATTAAAATGCAAACCAATGTATCGGTCGTGCGACCTTTCGCGGGCAGGTCTAGGGACTATACCCTCTGTAGACGTTGTCTCAGAGTGCACGAAACCCTTGCACAAGTCCTTGGTGCTTATCCGTTTCGGGAATCACTGAGAAACATTCGGTACCACACTTTTCGAAACATGATGGCAGAAGCCTTGCGAGATTATGGATACACAGTTTATGAGCAAGTTCACGGTGTGGCCACTAATGCAAGTAATAGACAAATGGATATTATTGCATTTAGACCATCGTCTAATATTGGTATGATTTTAGATCCCACAATCCGTTTTGAGATTCATATTGGCCAACCTGAGGAAGTTGACTCTAAAAAGAAATGCATATATGAGCCAACAGTTGATTATTACAAAGATAAATACCAATTAGATAGTGTAACTCTGTTAGTATATATGAATGGGGCAAGAAGTACTATACCAGGATTCTTAGCTAAATTTTGGAATTTCTTAGATTTGGACAGAGTGTATTTTTCGATAATGCCATCGCTGTCATTAGAGGATCAATTTCAATTTTAAGAAACCATCTTTACAAAATATCTACTTTATAATATGTATACTTCAATAACAATTTGAAAAATGTTTAACGTATTTACAAAATGTATTTCATCAATTTTGAAAATCAATTGTCTTTATCACTTTGTCCTTGAGGCAATCCTCTAATGAGGAAAGTTGTGTATAATAATAAAAACAGGAGTAATACAATTGTTATCCACAAACAATATTGATACTCGCCCGCAACAAAAAAAATCAGTACAGTTACCAGCAACATATATAATGATGTAACTGTTACTATACAAATAAAACTATAAAACGGAAGTAAAATGCATAAAACTTTTCGCTTTTAAAATTCGATACAACGCAAAAAAAAATATTAGTAAACTTATGATGAAGCAAAAAAAAAAAAAAATATATATATATATATATCCCGTCCAGGCATTTATTTTTCTTACCATACCATATATATATATATATATATATATATATATATATATATCATAAAACAAAGTAAGGAAATTGAGTAAAGTAATATTAGGTATAATGTTAACCTTTATATATTTACATGTTGAAACGCGAAAGTTGGCAAAAACCTAAAAACAAAACACGACAAAGACATGTGAATCGCATAGCAACAGAACAAATTAAATAACATAATTTAAAATGGAGGAAACTACACCTGTATAAATAAAAGTTCTTAAAAACTAAAATTCAATAGCTTTGAAAATGTTTGTATTGACAGAACAACAAGAAATTTTGAGTACAAGATTTAACGAATATTTTAAGGACTTTAAATATAATGAGAATAAATTAAAATTTGCCAAAAATGTAAGAGAAAAAGTTTACAAATTTAGTGCAATCAACGATGTGTTTTGTATACTACACAAAACGAATAACGGTAATTAATATCCTCGAAGATGTTTCAAGTATTAAATGAAACCAAAAACATACACTTACTCCATGAGAACACACCCAAAGATCCCAACCTTCTATAGAAATTTATAACCACCAACATTTAAAACCGTTTTATAAGAGGAAGATGGAAAATATATTTCCGAAAGACCTTCAAATGTTTCATCTTGTTGAGAACGACTAAGATCATAAATACCAATTTTATATTTTTTATCTTACATATAATTTAGGTTTTTATCTTTCCTTTCATGTCATAATTGACCTTCATTGCTAAAAGTGAAAATATTAATTATAACTTCTAAATAAACAAGTGTTACTGTTATAAAGTAAACATTCTCTTTAAAAAATGGTTACTTGTTATAGTAGCACTAGATGGCAGTTCGTCCGATGTCCCGCTGCCAATCGTGAATTGAGAATTAAATATAAGTAAGAAAATTAAATGTTTGTAGAACCAGTCGGTCTTCGGTCTGAGCCCGTCCAGAATCGAGTTGCTCAAAAAAGCACTAGGCAGAAAAAGAAGAGACGTACAGGGCCTAGATCGGGAAGAAAAGGTCTCGCAAATCAAGGACCTATGTGATTCCCATAACTCACATGAAACCAAACACGCGACCATATGCACTCAGAGAGCCACTGATTAATCCGTTGAAAAAGAGTAGACCGGTCCAAACCGCCCACTCTAGAAGGGATTCCCAAATCATGAATGGAGTCTTTGACAAATTAGTAGACCCAGACTTATTATTCATTTTTAATGAATTGAATTATGAAAAATGCTCTTTCTTAGTAGAGTGTATGATAAATGTCTAAAATAGGATGTGACCTAGCATACCTTCCAAAGGTGATTCCGCCGGCTAATTCGCCATAGAGCCGAACAAGCTGATCATTTCGACTTTTATATTGTTTCTTTAAATTTATTTTCCAAATTATTTTATTATATTTCATTAAATTCCAGCCATCTGCTAAGATTTTCGGTGGTTTCCCTTAGCGCTAAGACAAATGTCGGAGTGATCCCCTAGAGTCCACCAGTAAATTATAACTTCCTAAAATATTTTCAAAATTGAAAATTTCGCAACAGATCAGCGTAATCCGGAAGGAGCCGTTTCTGGTTTGGCCAACAGTCCTCCAGATCTTGTCCCTTTGGGAATTGGCGGCGGCCGTAACGGCTGCGGTTTTCCTTTAGGCGATCTAGATCTAGAATTCAACTTAGAACATTAATTACGACCAACGTTTCAAGGCTTGCTAATGTCCGACCACTGGATCTTTGTCTCCTAATCTACGGCTAGTTGCGACTGGCGGGAGGATTATCACTTAAACAACGACGAGTAAATTAATAAATATCAATGGCTGAAGAGCGCATTTAAGTCCCTATAATAGCCCGAAGTGACAGGTCACGGGCCCTGCATGTTAATTCCTCTCAGCTTCCGAGTGGGTACGTAGGTTAAACTCAGTGTTTGCTTGGCTGGCCGGGTGGAGAGCGTGTATGGGTACATAAAGGGTGATCCTGCACTTCCAACGTGTGTGTGTGTGTGTGTGTTCGTGTTAGAATGAACGATTGGCGAAGTTGGAAGCGCACTAAGTACCCCCGCACACATAAACAATAATGCCACAAATAAAGCATGAGTTAACAAATTAAAAAAAATCTAATCCAGCAAATCCTAGAGATAACATACTTATTATTAAAGTTAGAGTTCTAGGGCTAATATCCCGGCTCTATCAATTATTTATTTTTTTCATATTACACACACACACACACACACACACACACACACACATATATAAATAAATATATATATTGTCCACCGCTGTGGTCTCGAGGTAGCGTGCATCCTTTTTAGATTAGATTAGATTAGATTTATTTAGCCTGGTGGAGTTAAGGCCATGTGGCCTTCTCTTCCACTCACCAGGACAAACATATATTACATCAGAATATAACAATCTTAATTAACTCTAATATTAAACACTAAGTAAAAATTTGATCAAAAGATAATATCTAATATACATATTACGATCTATAATACAACCAGTTAATATTAGTTAAAATTAAGACTAAAACTAATAATAAAATGTATACAAGCAAGGCATATTAAATTGTCCCTGTCTAGTGTATATAAAAAACAAAGGAAAATAATGAGATATAGAAAACTAATTTTACGATTATACAATATTTAAAACAAAACAAATACAAATATTTGTTATTCTTAATATTATTTTCATAAATAATTAAATATATTAATATTGCTAAAAGAATATTATCAGTGAGGTGTATAAGTTAGTTTGTTATTAAATAATTCTTTAGTTTGTTTTTGAAGGATGTTATAGTTTGACAGTCTCTGACATAGGACGGAAGGGAATTCCGTGTTTTGGTAAGGGACACCGTAAAGGATAATGAATAATATACAGTGTGATGAGGCGGGATATAAAGGACAATGTGCTGATGGGATCGAGTGTCAATATTATGTGTGTCGGATAGTCTGATGAAGCGACGTGATAAATAATTAGGCGTTGATGTGTGAAGTAGTAGTAGTAGGACTTTATTAGACAAAAAGTAAGATATTTACAATATTATTTACAAATATGGGTCGCACGGGCAGTAAGCCGTACGTGCTGTTGACAGTCCGTTACAATAAAGTAATAATTGGTACTAGTGTAAAGAAAAATAAACAAAAACAGCAATAACATTACAATTACATAAAGAAAACACAATAAAAATATTACCATTAAATAATAACACAATAGCATTATACACTAAAAACATTAACATTACAATTACATAAAGAAAACACAATAATATTACAATTAAGTAATAACACAATAGCATTATACACTAAAAAAACATTAACATTACAATTACAATAGCATTATACACTAAAAACATTAACATTACAATTACATAAAGAAAACACAATAATATTACAATTAAGTAATAACACAATAGCATTATACACTAAAAAAACATTAACATTACAATTACATAAAGAAAACATTAATATTCCAATTAAATAATAACACAACAGCATTATACACTAATTAATTTATATATAATTGTTAATAATTAATGGTACTGCATTTTGATAACATATATTTATTCATGAATGAGTGTTGTCCTTATTTTTCGCGTTTTGTCCAGAAATTTACCGAGGTTTATCCAATTTTCTGGATTTACCAATAACTCGTAGCATGCCAATCTTTCCCGATTTGAATTTAGAAATCTTTCCGGTAATAACTGACGTCTCCAATATTCTAAATCATTACATTTTCCTAATATATGTATCTCATCTTCAAAGTTCCCGCACATTGGACATATTCGCATATCGTGATCGTCGCTTATTTTTAGAAATTTCCATGCCCCTAGCCTAAACCAAGCAAGCCCTGATCTCTCCTTAAATCCTAGGTTGAGTATATACGATTCTTTTCCCCAGACGTGTTTTAGGTCTCTTTGTAAACACAGTGAGCGTTTTCCTGTACATTCGGCGAAGGTATCTTGTTGGTTTACATCTAAGTACCTCCTCCTTATTTTTCTCCACACCGATGTTTCAGGGTCCTCTTTCGGTAGAGAGAGATATATACTATGATGAGTGGTACATGATAAATAATGTGTGAAGTATTTTATAGAGAAGGGATAAGGAATGGACAGTTCTACGATCTCTTAGACGAACGCAGCGGACCCGGGTTGATTCCCGGTTGGGACAAGGTTTCTGGGTGAGGTTTTTTTTCGGGGTGTTTCCTCACCTGTAAAAAAATGTCAGGAAGCTTGAGGCCGAAATGTTCCCCCAACATCATCTGGCCATCATTATCATTATCATTAGCCGGTGTGGAAAGCAACGGCATGCTGCCACACCTATAATTCCGTAGTACAGCTGTAATGCATAGCATGAAATATTAATACGACGTGAAACGAAATGTAAATGCCTGAGTCGTCGGGATTTGAACCCGAGTTTCTAAACTTTGTACGTTTAGCGTTCTAATCATCTGAGCTACTCAGGAGTCCTAACACAAACATTTATTTTTTCATTTATATATATATATATATATATATATATATATATATATTATTTTCATGTATGGGGGCACGCCGTAGCGTGGTGGTTAAGACACTGCGCTACAAGCCGGAAGGTCGAAAGTTCGAGTCCCGGTGGGGTAAGGATTTTTAAACTGACCAACCCTCTGGCGGCACCATGGCCCTGGGGTCGATTCAGCCTCTAACGGAAATGAGTACCAGACGTTTGTTCTGGGGGTAAAGGAGGCCGTCACGCAGGGCTGACAATCTGGCTGACACCAAGTGCCGATTGTCCGGAAAAAGTGGGAGCCTTAACCTCCCACTACCCCAAGGGTCTCTCGAGGCCTGTCGTAGGAATACTTTACACTTTATATAATATATATATATATATATATATATATAGTATTCTCAATTTACACGAGAGATAGCGGGATATCGTTTCAACTACCATCTAGTGGCCACTATACCAAATAAGAATATTTACTTCATAGCAGTAAGGCTTGTATATTTAGATGTTATAACTAATTTTTTTTATATTTGGCAATGAAGGCAAATATAACATAAAAAGAAAAATGAATCCTGAGTCGGGATTTCAACCCGAGTTTCTAAACTTTGTACGTTTAGCGCTCTAACCATCTGAGCTACACAGGAATCCTAACACAAATATATATATATATATATATATATATATATATATATATATATATATAGTAATCAATTAAGTCGGTGGTTACTTGATGAAAACCCATATCTATTAATTAAATAAAAATAAAACGTAGTTTTATTTGATTTTCATATTTATTATATAATTCAGTGACAGCTGTTTCGGTACACTGTACCTTCTTCAGACATGTTAACAAATTATGAATTGTGTTCCAACTGATCTAAGCAACAATGCAACAATATTTATTTAAATTTTTAAATTTAACAAAATGGATTCATTCAAATCAAGTTGAGAATTTAACAGTTTTTTTCCGATTGAGGGTCTTTCCACTTTTCAGCGGTTGCCCTTTTACCAGCCGGCTGCTGGCCCTTCACATCCACATGTGTCAATCACAGAGGTAGATGATCAACAGCCTGTGTAGGGGTGACATGTGGTTAGCATGTCGAGTCCCCCAGCCGTTATAGCTGGTTCCTCAACCTGGAGCCGCTACTTATTGTAGCTACCCAATTGCCTCACGATGCTGGGTGGGCACCGGTCCCATACTGGCCGAAATACCATGAGAAAATTTCTTCCCCCATGGAGACTCGAACCAGAGCAAGTCCCGTAGCTCTGCGCCAAGGCTTCCTACCTTAACCGCTCGGCTACGGCGCGGGACTTTAACAGCTGTTTACTTATTTTAAATTTATTAATTTCTACAGCCTCCAAAAGATCTAACTTCTTACCATTATCACAAATATGTAAAATTTCAAAATTTGAATCGAAACAATGATTAAATTGGAATAGGTGGTTAGCATATTTTGAATTTTCTAAATTTCTGTTATATGCTCTCATGTGTTCCTTTTTCCGAGAGATAAAAGGTCTACCAGTTTGTCCTATATAGACATTGTCACATGTGCCACACTTCGATTTATATACACCTGATAATTTTTCTTTTTTTGTTTTGGTTTTATTGTTTTTTATTATATTTTGTAGAGTTTATTAGTTTATTAGTTTTAAATGCCACATTAATGTTGAACTTTTTAAAGTTGAACATTAATGTGGCATTTAAAACTAATAAACTCTACAAAATATAATAAAAAACAATAAAACCAAAACAAAAAAAGAAAAATTATCAGGTGTATATAAATTGAAGTGTGGCACATGTGACAATGTCTATATAGGACAAACTGGTAGACCTTTTATCTCTCGGATAAAGGAACACATGAGAGCATATAACAGAAATTTAGAAAATTCAAAATATGCTAACCACCTATTCCAATTTAATCATTGTTTCGATTCAAATTTTGAAATTTTACATATTTGTGATAAGGGTAATAAGTTACATCTTTTGGAGGCTGTAGAAATAAATAAATTTAAAAGTAGTATAAAACTGTTAAATTCTCAACTTGATTTGAATGAATCCCCTTTGTTAAATTAAAAAAATTAAATAAATATTGTTGTATTGTTTCTTAGATCAGTTGGAACATAATTCATAATTTGTTAACACGTCTGAAGAAGGTACAGTGTACCGAAACAGCTGTCACTGAATTATATAATAAATATGAAAATCAAATAAAACTACGTTTTATTTTTATTTAATTAATATATACATATATAGTATTCTCAATGTACACGAGAAGTAGCGGGATGGATATATATATATATATATATATATATATATATATATATATATATATATATATATATAATTTGAAAATTCACGAGATCCTATAACAAACAAGTGTCATATGCAGATGGATGAATGCAGTAACAGATATTTTGAGGAACAGACTAATGCTGTGTGAAGGATGAGAGAAAGATGCAGTGCTTCATTGTTATTCTGAAAGGTGAACATTTATCCCGGGACTAAGTTAGCTTTTTACAAACATGTCTACATACTACACAACTCCGTCTTGTAAATATAACTTGACCTAAATCCTCTCTTCATATCCAGCAATCACTCATACTCTAACTTCGTCCCCATACTTCTTCACTCAGTGGTCAAGGAGATAAATAATTTAGAGTCTCCTTAAATTCTTTACACTCCCATTCATTCGTGAAATTAAAAAATATAAATAGGTTAACAAAGAAACTAGAACTGCTTCATATATAACTAACTCACTGGCAACATCGAACCCATAGGTTCATGGCCGCGAGGATATAAGCTCTTCATACATCCTATTCTGAGCTTATGTTTTTCTATTATCCCCTGTATAATCTACGTCCCTCAAATCATAGTGAATGTTACTTTCCCACCTCATTCTTGGTCTACCAACTGGGAGATTTCCCTCTGATTTTCCTACAAGAAGCTTCCATGCACGTCTTTCATTCTCCATTCGTGCTACATTTCTGCTTATCGCAGTCTACGAGACTTAACTGTTCTTATTATATCTGGGTTCGTATAAAGACCATGCAATTCATTGTTATGCAGTCTTCTCCATTCAACTGTCTGTTCATCTCTTTTTGGTCTAGATATATTCTTAAGAACCTTATTCTCAAATACTCGTAACTCCTTTCCTCCCTTAAAGTAAGAGCCCATGTTTCACATCCATATAATATAACTGGTAAAATAATAATTGTATATATTTTCAGTTTAACGTTTTTTTGAAAGGAGTTGGAATATCAAGAATCACTTGCAATGCATAATAGCACGCATTTCCAGAATTAAGCTATGTTTAATTTCATTGTGCATCTCATTCCTATTTGTGATTATTGTTCCTAGGTATTTGAAATCGGCCACTTCCTCAAAATTTCCCTCATTTTTTATTAGCTGTCCATTTTCATTATAATAATGTATTTCTATGTGTTACCACATATTTACTTTTGTTGATATTCATATCACTTAATTAAAATGTTAAATTAATACTGACTATTTAACTCATGCCCCAAATGGGAGTCAATGACCAATCACGTTTCAATGATTTCTGTTTTACAACCAATCAGAGTCGTGTTTCACCAAATATTTATCAGTGTTATAATTACCATATTAAAGAAAGCTCCTCCTTACAATATTGTGTTCCTTTGGCAATAAATAGTATGATCTGGTTGCAGTGATAAACAAAAGAAGCAGTAGAAGCGTACCTATCGTTTCTCATTTGTTTTCAAACATCGCCGTTTACATTAAATATATAAATATTTTAAAATAACTATAGTTAAATAATGATTTGTGAGTAAACAGCTTAATTTTATTCGTTAAATAGTCCTAACAAACGCCACTCTTGATTTCCAAATTCTCTAGATAAATTCACTCCTCACTTCGTGAGTCGTGAATTTATCGATATTTTGGAAATCACTCGTGGCATTACTTATGATAAGCCAGTCGTTCCTCAGTTCAAATCCTGGTGCCGACCAAATTGGTAGACATATATATTACTTTTTTTTTAGAGTATAATGCTATTGTGTTATTATTTAATTGTAATATTATTGTGTTTTCTTTATGTAAGTGTAATGTTATTGCTTTTTTGTTTATTTTTCTTTACACTAGTACCAATTATTACTTTATTGTAACGGACTGTCACTAGCACGTACGGCTTACTGCCTGTGCGACCCATATTTGTAAATAATATTGTAAATTTCTTACTTTTTGTCTAATAAAGTCCTACTACTACTACTTTTTTCCTGATATCTCAGAGCAAATGATACAATGCAATATTTAAATACCATAATTAATTGCATCATGTTCATTTTACAATAATTAATTAATTATTAATAATACCTTATATTTTGCAGGAGCCGCAAATGTGACCAAAAAAATCAAAAGCATTTTAAAATAATGAGATAAAAAAGCGGATATTTAATATTACATATAACATATAACACAAATAATAATAATAATAATAATAATATAGTAATAATAATTTATATTTATATACAGATTATCAATGTTTACACATAATCCTGTGCCTAAAGCTTTATTTTCCATCTCCACTCGTCTCTACCATCCACTCGATTTCCTCCAGTCTTCTTGATTTTATTCCAGATCTTATTTCTTGCATTCACAAGTTTCGAGGTTTTCCTTTCCTTCTTCTTCCAGGTGGACACCATTTCAATGTTTTCTTGGGTAACCTTTCTTCATACATTCGTCGTACATGTCCATATCAATTTAACTGTTTGTATCATATATAATCTACTGTTGAATATCTAATATCCACTTTTTCTCGTATGAGATTATTTTTTATTTTTTCTAATTTTGAACATCTTGCTGCTCTTTTCAAGAAATCCATTTCCATCCACATAAGTTTTTGTTCCAAGTTTTTGTTGAATTTTCAAACTTCAGATAATAACAGGTTAATAATAATAATAACAACAATAATAATAATCATATCCATCACCAAGGACTGTGCAAACGTAGAGAATTCCGAGGAAAATAGAATTTTTAGTTTAATTCGTCTGGTTTTCAGAATATACCTATATTATTTTTTTAGGTTTCGGGAAATTCTTCTTCCTCTTCTAGTATGAGACAGTGACAGGGTGCTGCATACTGGAATCTGTTATATCTTGGAGATAATAAGCTTCATAACTATCGTTACTAGTTTTTGGTCACTTATCCTATGCTCTCTGGCGGCGTTTGTTTTTGTTCAGTATAGACGTAGTTTTAGAGAAATAAGAATGGTACAATTCTAGAGCAGGACATCGGAAACTGCAGTGCTGACAGGCGGAGCTGTGAAAAGGGCCCTATATTGCTTACAAGTGGGTTCATGTGATCAAGGAAGGAAATTAAACATTTTTGGGAGAACTCAATTGGAAAAATTCAATTTGTATTGCCATTTTATTAAAGAGTGTAGCACTGCAGTGAAAACAAAGCATGCATAACCGTAAGTTACTACCTGTTATCATATTTTAGTATATAACTTGACAACCAACAAATAATTTCTGCATAATCATTATTTATGACTTTATTAAAAATATTAAATAAAGTAAACAAAGGTATCTAGCTTATAGGATACATTGAAAATCTGATATTTAATTAAATTATGTGGCATATATTGCAACGAAGAATCATAGCGCTTGTTATAGGCAATTTTTTGTTTATGTATTTATTTTCAATTAATCCTCATCTATTGGTGGGAGATCTCTGACTTTTTGAGAATGTCTTCCTCGTATAAAACATCACATTAAAAGAAAAAGTTATTCATTTCACATTTCTTAGCTAGGACTACTATAAAATAATCAAATGATAATTTATGATGTTTATATAGCAAAACAGGTAGAAACTTTTTTTCAGAGTTTTATTTTCCGAGAAAACTGAACGATTGCGACTCAAAAGTCAATAACACATCTTAATTCTATTTAACTAACGGAATTTGAACTTAAAATCTCTGCACTTACATTACTTCCAGTCTGAATAAATAATCGGAGATATGCATTAGCTTTTAAATGCAATCATAAACAGACGATCGTTGAGGAATCCTATGAGGACGAAGAGATAGCTAACTCTGTCTCAAGGGAATTGCTCACTATAGTTCCATGATAATAGAGACATAATATATGTGAAAATGTGTACCAGTAATGGATATGAATATGAAAATGAATACATTTTTAAATTATTTTAAAGTGTTCGCCATGTCTAAAAATAACATGGCTGCTAATAAAGATATGATTTTATTAATCAATTTTACTTTAGTTGTGCCTCTGGATTATTACATGCCCCACACCACAGGAACCTCACATGGACACAACTTCTAAGGAGAGGTTTTGTTACTTTGGTTTGCACAAGAAGGGTAAAGGGGAATAAGGGGGAAGGCCAATCAAAATCTGAAATTGAGATATTGGAACCTTCCGGTAGTTAATTTGGCAAGCTTTTAAAAGTGTAATTGAAACAGGACAAGTTGGGGATGGATAAAATAATTGCAATTCTAATATCGCCATACAGGTTAAGAAGGTTCAGTAAAATCTTTCCCTGAAAAATTCGATGTTTTTTACATTCCCCCTACTTCCCCTATACCCTTAATGCTTATAATAGTACGAGTTCATGGAGAGACTCCCTGGGATGAATAATACGAGATAACTCGAACATTTAAGACAAAACAACCGTTCACTTATTCATTCATACAATGAAAGCCGAATGTGGTATGAAAGATTATGATGATCGGGGACCATATGGACCTTAACGTTTCCCGACATTTGTCTTGCAAGTGAGGGAAAACAGAGATAAAAACGTTACCAGCAACTGTCTACCGATTGGGGATCAATCCTCAGCTTGCTGTGTAGGAGGCAACGACGTTACTCCGTTTGTTTCACGAATTCATAATATTATATGGGACTATTACGAAATAATGAAAACATTTATTTGATCTTTATGACACACACACACACACACACACACACATACACACACTCACATGCACACGCACAAGTATACGCACACAAAAACGCACGCATACATACACACACACACACACTAAAAATAACTCATTAACCATTTGTTTTAATATATAAATTGATACGATTTTGCAATTCTATAATAGTAACATTAAAATATATAATAAAACTGTGTCACTGGAACCTACATACCCAATCCACCAGTCACAACAATTGAGACTCATGAATTATTGATATTTCTTCTTCTTCTTATTATTATTATTTATTATTATTATTATTGTTATTATTATTATTATTATTATTATTATTATTATTGTAAGGATTCAACTTTTTGGCTCGTTCCGGCTCCAAGTATTATAACTGCTGTGTCCATATCTTTCTTGGGCGTCCCCTATCTATTTCTTCTCCTCTTCGTTGATAGTTTAGACTTTTCCAGGGCAATCTGTTGGTATCGATTCTGCATACATGTTCATACCATTTTCACCTATATTCTTCTATTTTATCTGTCAAACTGAAATATATATAACAACAATTCTCGTCAGAACATAGGATTGAACAAAATTTATAAAAATCACACCTGTAACAATGAAAAATATTCACTTTTTATTTTCAATTTAACTGGAATCAGTAGCAGTGAATTTACACATTCTAATTATTGACAAAATAACACTGACTTTTATTCAGATTGACATTTAAAAATGTCCACCCATGTGGTCAAGAGGTAGCGAGCTACATTGTTGCGTAGTGGGACGGGTTCGATCTCCGTTCGGGACAAGTTTCTTGAGGTTTTCCCTAACTAGTAAGACAAATGTTAGGAGATTTTAATGCCCAAACGGTCCCCGAATACCACTTGGCCACCATTATCATATTCGTCTCATTAAATTATGTTTAAGCGCATTATTACTATCATCATCACCTCTTGTATAATTGGGTCAGTGTAACCCCACCTTCTAGGCTCCCCAACCTCAAAAAGTGGGTTACCAGTACGCCATGTCAGGAAACACAACCTGGTGGCATTGATTTAAAAAACAATCGAAATAAATCAATAAAGAACAATTATTAACTGATTTATTTCAGTTCGTTTTCGTTTGTGAATCCAAATTTCTTTGTGCGTAACTAGTTGAGTATTCACCATGCTGATGATGTCTCTATGTCAGAAGTTCAAGGAGGATTTCAACGGGAGGGTCAAACCATTGTATTTTGCGCTTTATGTGATTCAGGAATCATATTGGATTATAAGTGAAAGCGAGAGCGTGTCCTACAACACATTTCTACTTCGAAGCATCAATATTTGTACTTGATAATAATGTTTTCTTTATTTCTTTGACTTAGTTTAATCTCTCCATTTATAGGTACTTTTACATGCCCCACGTCACCCGGGCCTTGTATGGACACGACCTGCCTCTAGAGGATTTTTAATCTCTTGATCACAAACATGCTTATTTTTAATTAGACAAGGACTTGGAGGGTCTCTTGTGGATGAGTTATTAGCTCAATGTCAGGGCCATCTCCAATGCAACACGGACATTTCAGATAAGAAACACCATTCACTCATATACTCATTTGAAACAAAGCGAAAATAATTTGGAAGATTGTGGTGGCCAGATGATGTTCGGAACTCTTTTAGCCTTAACGTTTCGTGATATTTGTCTTACAGGTGAGGGGAAATAGCCGAAAAAACCTCACGTCCCGACCATGGATCAAACCCTGCCACGTTGCGTCTGAGGCATAGATGTTATCACTAGTCACAGTCATCGACTAAAAAAAAGCTCCTTCGCTTTACAAATAATATAATTTTATTTTTGTACACGTTCAATTGTTTTTTTTATTCTGGTATTCTCTCCTCGCATGGCATTATTGTTACCCACTTATGAGGTTGCGGCGCCAGGAAGACGGAGTTACGCTGCCCCGATGATATATGATAGGTGACGATGATGGTAACGATGCGCCAGGAGAGGCTTTAATCCTAAACTTAATTAATATGTTTATGATGATAATGATGGCCAGATGATTTTCGGGGACCGTTTGGACCTTAAAGTTTCCTGACAATTGTTCTACAGGTGAGGAAAACCCCCCCCCAAAAAAAGATCACCCAGGAAACTTGTCCCGACCGGGGATCGACTACGAGTCAACTGCATGAGAACGCAGCACGCTACCTCGAGACCACAGCGGTGGACCACTTTCAATTCTTTAAATAAATAATAGGAGGAATTTATTGTCCTTTTTTGGATTATTATTGCACCTTCCACCCTTCCTTTCCTATACTATAACGTAAAGGAAAAGGAGAAGATGCAAAATAATTAAAAATAATTAGGTGGACATAAAAGTCAGGAGTATTTCAGTCGACCGGTTGTGACTAGTGATAATGTCTTCGACTCAGCGCAATGGGGCAGTATTCGATCCCTTGTCGGACCCATTTCCTAGGTGAGTTTTTTCGTTTTTTTTTCTCACCTGTAAGGCAAATATCAGAAAAATTCATGGCTCAAATAGTCCCCGAACATTATCTAGCCATTATAACATTAGTCTACATTATTTTTCTGCTGGGTTAGATATTTTAACTGAACTTACCTAATTAGAAGTCACTGGTTTCAAATATCTGCCTAGAAACACTCTATCACGTCACAATTTTTCACAAATCATAATTACAATAATAAGAAAAAAATGCTCACTTTCTGAAATTCAAGCTGCTTGCTAAGAGCCTTAATCTGATACAAAGTGATTCATATAACGTTGAAAAAACTAAATATTACAGTTCAGAGGCAGTCAAGAATTTCCCTAGTTACTAAGAAATGATCGCTTCTTTGATTCCCTGGAGTAGCTGGAATAAGAGAAATCACGCTACAAACACCAACAGTAGTCACCAATAGTATGAACGTTGCATATGCCTTCATATCCCTGTTCCATGGTCTTGATATCTTGGTGGAAGCGCTGGCTCTACTCTCCGCTTACATTGCCAAGATTTGAGGGAAATGTGTTCATGTGGCTATGCAGAAAATATAGTTTTACACGCATGTTTTCTCCCAACCTCTGGCATTTGACAGAAACGTTTCAACTAGGGCTTCAAATTCATCTGCCTTGAAGTTGTCGAGAAAGTTCTTGACAGCATCAGAAAATGCACATGAAGCATTCTTCTCTACGGAGTTCAATGGCAATATATCGGCTGTCATATTAGATAATGAACAAATTCCTTATACCGACGTCGTTAAAGACTTACGTAGATTCTAATTTAAATTGGCATGTGCAAGTAAAACCAACATCTAAAAGATCTTCTCCATAATGCATTCCCTAAAGCGTCTTAAAATTTTTCTCCCTACAGATCTTAAAGGAATTTTAATCCAAACCTTAGTGATGCCGCATTTTGACTACTGTGACGTTCTACTAACTGACATAAGTGACGGATTGTTGGACAAACTGCAGTGTGTCCATAATATGTGTATCAGATTCATATTTAATGTTCGAAAATACTATCACATTTCTCCATTATTCCACGAATTGTCATGGCTACATCTAAAAGAGAGAAGAAAATCGCACTGTCTAATTCTCTTGTTTAAGATCCTACATACCTCGATTCCCAATTATTTATCATCCCGTTTCCAGTATCTATCCTCAAACCATAACTTAAACACAAGATCACAACATAGTCTCTTGCTTAATATACCGCAACATAGGACATCACATCACTCCATGTCATATACCATCTTCACTTCTCGCAATTGGAATTCCCTACCACAAGAAATAAGGGGCTGCCGGACATTGGCATATTTTAAAAGAAATCTAAATCTACATTTGCTCTAACCTCGACTTCATTATTACCTAGTGTAAGGTATATATATTAATTGGTGTTTCCCGTATAATGTATCATATTTATATTATTATTATTATTATTATTATTATCGTAAGTATTATTATTATTATTATTATTATTATTATTATTATTATTATTATTATTATTATTATTATCCTATAAAATGCTGTTTGTACATGAAATTTGTACATAGTTTTTAAGAATGCTCATTTTCATATGAAGTCTTATTTGAGGACCATAAAAAACAGGTTTCAGCTTCTCATGTGTAAATGCAGGGAATTTAGTGCAGGTGTAGTTGAAGCAAGTACCGTTTTTATCCAGGGCCTTTACATACTGCTTCATTAGACCCAACTTCATGTACAGTGGGGTTTATAAAATTTTCTTGCGATCAAGAAGAGATTTATGCTTGATATTCTTGTCGCGTTTCTTATCCTAAATGTTCGTATAGTATCGGAGATAGCCCTAGCATTGAGCTAATCAGTCATACACAGAGGCCCCCCATGTCCTTGTGTGATTAAAAAGAAGTATGTTTGTGAGCAAGAGATTAAATTCCTCCAGGGGCAGGCCATGTCCCTGTAAGGCCCGGATAGCGTGGGGCATGTAACAGTGACTATAAATGGAGAGATTAAACTAAGTTAAAGAAAGCAAAAGTCAAAAGTTTTGGTTCAAGAGAAGATTAGTTTTTCGCTTGATTTTCGATAGTGTATTCTTGTAATACTCTTGCTCTAAGTACTTCTTCTGCCTTTACTAACATTTTGTAATGTTTTTTAACGTTTTTTAATGATACTTATAACATTATTTTACAATTTTTATGTATTTATTTATTTACGCGAAACACGGTCACATTAGATAATATTGTGATACTCATTTGCTATTTTCCCTTCTCTTCCTATGTAGCCACCATTAAAAATAAATTACACTATTTTTGCTAGGTCTATACGAATGTGTCTGAATGGCACAAATATTAGGGTGCGCGTAGGCAAAGAGTTTTCGGATACTTTTGAAATCCACAATGGGTTGTTTAATTTTGAACTAGAGCATGCCATCGAATATTTAGAGGATGCGAAGGCCTACAGTTCAATGGTATTAATAAGTTGTTAGTTTATGCTGATGATGTAGTACTATTCGCCGATAGCGAGGAGATACTAAAGGCCAAAACGAACACACTATTGAGTAACACTATGAAATTGAGACTGGAAGTAAATATCAATAAAACTAAATATATGGTCACATATAGAAACACATAATATAATGGAGGTGAACAGGTAATGAACGGTGTGGGAAATTTTCAAAGAGGTGGCTGAATTCAAATACCTATTAACAATAATCACAATTAATAGGAATGAGATGCATAAGGAAATTAAACATACGCTCAATTCTGCAAATGCGTGCTATTATTCATTACAGAAACTCTTGACGTCTCAACTCGTTTCAAGAAACGTTAAACTGAAAATGTATAAAACTATTATTCTACCAGTTATATTATATGGTTACGAAACATGGACTCTTATTTTAAAGGGAGGAAAGGAGATTACGGGTATTTGAAAATAAATTTCTTAAGAAATTTTTTGACCAAAGAGAAATTAACAGACAGATGAATGGAGAAGGCTACATAACTGTGAAATACATGGTCTTTGTAGGAAGCCAGATATAATGAGAACAGTTAATTCTCGTAGACAGCGATGGGTAGGACATGTGGCACGAATTGAGAATTAAATACGTGCATGGAAGCTTCTTGTAGGAAGCCAGAGAGAAAACGCCCAGTTGGTAGACCAATAATGAGGTGGGAGAATAACATTAAATATGATTCGAGGGAAGTAGATTTTACAAGGGATGATTGGAAAAATTAGCTCAGTATAGGGATGTATGGATAAATTATGTCCGCGCGGCCATGAACCTTCGGGTTCGATAGTGCCAGTGAATTAGTTAGTTATTTTTGCTAGGTTACTATTATTTTTGTTAAGTTAGTGTTAGTAGTAGTGTACATCAAATTAATGTGCATTTCTGTAAATAATATGCATACAAATTACTTTGTTAGGTTAGGAAGGAAGAAATTAGTGTTCAACCATTTGAAATAAACATTTGGGACTTTATTTCGAAGGTTGGTCATACGATTTCACAGCCACGTACTGCCATCTAGCGACAGCTCTTTAAACATTCTATAGGACTTCAAAGATATGCGGTTCCACCTAGGGATAACTCTATAAACTCATACACTATGTGCACTCTTATTAAAAATACTGTATGTCGAGAAAGCTAAATGCAGTTTTTCCAAAATTTTATTTTTTTCAAGTAAAAATATTGATGCTTCGAAGTAGAAATGTGTTTTAGGTTAAGCTCTAAGCGTTCATTTATAATCCAATGTAATTCAAGAATCAGAAAAAGTGCAACAAATAATGGTTGGGTCCTCCCGTTGGTATGCTGCATGAACTTCAGAGATTGTGACACTTTCGGCTTGGTGACTACTCTAATGTTCTGCACTAAGGAATTTAGATTCACAAACGGAAGCGAACTGACAAAAATTCAGTTAACTTATGTTTATTAATACTTTATTTTTAAACGTTTTTAATAAATGCCAACTGGTTGTCATTACGTCATTTCTGTTATTTTGCACCGGTCGTAACCACGTTCTGCTACCATTAATTGCACCGGGACTTGGTGCTGGATCAAACCATTGTTTTTGATAAATATTTTGAATAGAAAACATAGACTGCTCAAATTAAGATATATTTGCCCGGGCCCATAAAAGGCAAAGATTAATTCAACTTTCCTTAATAAATTATCAAACATGTAATGTGTAGTAAACCACAAACTATAATCGAGGAAGCTTTAAGGAAAGAGGAACTCACACACGCTTGGGTAAGCTTTGGAATTTTACTTTCATATCTGACATAGGCTAGCTACTAAATAAATAGGCCATAAGTAAGTAAAATAGACAACTAAAGTTTTAATGCGAGTCAAAAAGATAGATATAACATTGAAAACAAATGAATAAATAATTAATTTAACAAAGAAAATAATGCTATCATTGATCATCTATACAAAAATAATATTAATAAATATACATACATTTACACTCACACTAGTCCAGCCTAGGGTCCTTGCGGCCCCACCCTGACCTAAAGGACTAGCAAACCAAACTAGCTCTTCTGAGCTATACTGACCAGACTCCGACGATAACTCAACAGATGATGATGCGATCATCATCACCATCACTATGTATTGGAAATTGTGTCACTTCTCAAACATTATCCCCTCTATGTCCGTCAGGGAAACATCCATTTTTATGGAAGTGTCCCCGACCGACATACGGGAACCGTTCAACGGTGAACAATAACCTCCGGCTATCTTTAGGGATTTCCAACCCTCTTTAGCCCTTTTGATTTAAGTATTTCGTCGTTGATGTTTAATATGTCTTGTTCGAATTTTAATAGTTCATCTTGATTGTAGTAATATATATCCCCTGCTAACGACAACTATCCGTAGTCCGGTATCAAAGGTCCAGCGGTTGGGCACACCAATCCTGCATTCAGTTTCTAGGTGAATTTCATTGATGTTCTAGTTGATTCACTGAGCTGCCAACAGGAAGACTGCCACCACCACAGAAGCCGCCAGCCCTAAAAAGGGCAAGGGCGGGAAGTCAAGTCGGCATTCCAATCAGAAACGGCTCTTTTCGGATTTAGCTGTTCTAATTTAATAATTTTGAATTTAGAATATTTATTGGACTTTGATGACTTTACTAGCAGATGCTAGGGGACCACTCCGGCATTTGCCTTAACATCAAGGGAAACCACTAAAAACCTTAATAGAGTGGCTTGAATTTAATAAAATTAGATCCAAATTGAACAGCTTTTTGCTCCAATTGGAGACAATTTAAGATGTAACAGGGCACTTCCTATTTTCATCATGGGTGCACATACACTCTATTAGAAAAGTGTGTGATTTATGATCCAATTCGATAGATAATACTATCGAATCTGGATTATTTACTAGTTCCTTAACTAGTTTGTATAATACTTCATTAGTGATTAGACAATCTCTTTTTGTGAGGCTAGTTTGAACCGGCCTACTTTTGGTTAAAGGAGCCATGGCAGTTTGAGTGCCTATGGTCACTTTTTTGGTTTCAGGTGGGATTTTTGGCCCACCTAAGACCTTGAATGGCAAGGCCTTTTGTTCCCGAGCCTTCTTGGTCCCGGTACGTTTTCTTCTTTTAGCGTTAGTGACAACGCTACGGATTGAGTTCTTGAAGGTCTCAGGCCGAAGAACTTCTGGCTCTAACCGGTCTGAGATTTGGGGTAAGACAGCTGAAGCAAGCTCCACCATTACTGTCTTCTTTGGGGTAGCCGGGATGACCTGTGCTACCGTCTTCTTCATACGCCGATAGGGCTCGATCTTCACCTTGAAGTGAATGAGCCTGCGTAGTTTGAATAGATCCTCCACCTCTGGACCATCTCTCAGAGTGACCACAAACATGGGCAACGGGTTCCTGGTCTTTCCGGATGTCACATTGACAACCTTTAAGGCCCGGAATCCATTGGCCTTCAAGTCACTCTGAATGTAAGATGGCTCAATGGTGTCGTCTATTCCTTTTACAACCACTCTTCTTGTAGCTGTCGCTTGTTGCTTCTTCTCTTCCTTGTAGGGGATCTTGTTCTTCTTAAGCAGTTGCTGGTACTTTTTGTAGGCTATAACTGAATTTAGCCTGACCCTTGTACCGAGCCTGGTGTTCTCGCAAATGAATGCGCCAGGCTCGGATTTGAAGAATTCCTCGTTCACTGCTGCCAATAAATAGTTATAAACCCGAAGTACCAGCAGGGAAGAGGTCCATATCTTCTTTGGGAGCGAGTCCGTCGACTTCGAGCCTCCGCAGTCCCCTCCATTATGATGCGATGTTAGAAAACACAGCTATTTATGAGAGTTCACAAGGAGAGGGGGGAATGCGCGATAGAACACGGAGAGTACTAGGAAGGGAAGGGGTAGGTAGGAGAATATTTGGCACTGTTCACCAAGATCACACACGAAATGGAGACGCGATGACGTATAGGTTGCGCAGTATGACGTAATCCCTGTATGGAAATGTTGATTTCGGTACAATTTTATCCTCGCATGGCGTATTTAAATCTCACTTCTGAGATTGGGGAGCCTGGAAGGCGGGGTTACGCTGCCCCGATTATATGAGCGGTGATGATGATATGGAATTCATGATAAAAAGGTTGAAAAACACATATGAATCATGGGGTCTCACAGTAAATTTACAAAAAACAGAATATCTGACAATAAATAGCAATGAACGAGAAAATTTAATATTGGAAGAAGGAATCCAAATAAAGCAAGTGAAACAAACTAAATATTTGGGAATAATTATGGATAACATTGAAGGTATAGGCAAAGAGAACATAAAACATAGAATTGAATTGAGTAGCAAAATAATATCATCGTTAAATTCCATATGGTGGGATAAGCATATTTGGAAAGACACAAAAAAATATATTGGTAAAACATTGGTGGAATCTGTTGCAATGTATGGAAGTGAGGTATGGACAAACAATAAGTACTACAAGAATAGACTTTAGCTCTAGAAATGAATTATTTACGGAGAAAGTGCCAGAAAGTCTAGATTAGAACATGTCACAAATAAGGAAATTAGAAATATAATGGAAGCAGAAGAAAGCATAATTGAAAGAATTGAAGAGAAGGAATTAAAGTGGTTAGGACATATCTTAAGAATGGAAGATGAGCGATGGTCAAAGCGACTATATGAATGACATCCGAACAGAAAGAAGAAAAGAGGGAGATCAAGGTTAACATGGAAGGAAAACATGAAGACAGTAATGCAAGCTAGAGGGCTAAGCATCGAAGATGCCCAAGACCGTAGGCTTTGGAGGTTTGGCACGGGAAGACGGCAGCAGCTGTAAAAACCCGAAGATAGACAGATGATGATAGACCAGGAAGTGCCTTAAACTGAACTTAATCTTATGAGACGAATATGATAAAGATGGTAGTGATGGTATTATGGGATCGTTTGGGCCTGACATTTGTCTTACAGGCGAGGAAAAACCCCAGGAAACTTGTCCCGACCGGGGATAGAATCCGGGCCCACAACGTGACAAGGTAGCACGCTACCTCGAGACAACGGCGGTGGACATTCTTAAATATCAATCTGATTAAAACTCAGTAATATTTTGTCAACAATTAAACTGTGTAATTTTATTCCTACTGATTCCAGTTAAATTTAAACAAAAAGGGAACACTTTCCATTGTTGCAGGTGTGCTTTATATGTAGCAAAACTATTAAAATGCATATGGAATTGCGTTGAGGTGAATAATCGCTAGATAAAAATTAAAATATTGACTGTTAATATCTTAAATACAACATTTTAGCACAGTTGTGGACAACGGCATCTGCCGAAAGATGTATAATTAAATTGTTTTCTTATATAAATAATTAATGTAGAGGAATTCTGTATAGTCCGGTCAAAATAGACATTTCAAATTACAAAAATGCGCATAGAGCTGAAAATTTGGTACGAATGTTGGGAACACCATTATAAATGAAATGTCCCCATCGATACCACATCTGAAAAATAAGTTATTCAAGGTCAACATTCACGGATATGGTTTTTTTAATTTTTCAGCCAAACGGCAAGTTATATTATACAAATAGGTCAGACAAAATTTGTAGATTATGCAATCGTCTACACAAATTGTTCTGATACTTTTTTCATAAGAATCACCATTCTTGAGATATCGCGATTCGAACATTTGAAGAAGTCGCATTCTACATATTATGCACACATTTCCGCACCACCTATGAGGTAATATACTTGGCACAATTTTTTTTAATGTGGTGTCTTCGATAGGTATACTCCACGATCTATTGTGATTAAGTTTTATTAGGTAATATTCTATTAATTAAAAAATGGTATTATTGGGAATGATTTAAGTGACAAAAATTGTTATTAATTCCGGGTAACGTTAATCTAACTGATAACCTTCGAATTCTACTTCGACAGTAATGTCTTCTTCGATTTATTTTTTCTTCTTGCTGGATGTTTGTTAATTGTTCTGAGAAGATGCATCAGTTGTTTCCTCATTGAAATCATATAAATCTCCATCTGTTCCATTTGATTCAACATTGGAGTAAGATTGGCCTTGACAATTAGTACATACTGGTTAACAAAATAATCAGCCTTTTTCCAGTTAAATTTTGCACTACAACTCTTTTTGCAATTGCAAAAAATGCTGTTTAGAATATTTGTGAAGTAGGTGGGAGTAACGTTTGAATTGGTTCCAAAGTATTATCTACTAAATGACCCAATTGCAATTTTGATTTGAAATATCTAGACTAGCAGCAGTCTGATATTAATACATACTAGGTTTAATAGTTCTAGTTTAAATTGTTTATTTTTGTGTTCCATAAGATAAGTCAATGACACCGGAATATCGCTGTTAATATTTTCAAACATTCCACTAGGCGGGGGGAGGGTTAATTGGTATTATCAAATACTAAAGATTGAATGTTCTCTCGAATGATTGCTGCTCAGCTCTGATGATTCTAAATAGTTCATCCTTTTCATTTTGACTTTTTTCTCATTCCAAGCTTGGTTAAGAAAATCGTAATGATCATACTTTAACTTCAATCGAATCTTAATTGATATATTATCTAAAGCTGCATTTTTACAAATATTTTGTAATTCTTCCAATTTACATTAGTAAATTCATCTTGAGAACGACTGGTTTTACCCCCAGTAGTGGGTATTAAGAAGGAATTATAGCAATTATTATGGTACCTCGGCAGCAACTAAATCATATTCGTACTGAATACGTGCATTAATTTGTTTTTTTCTACGTCATCAGAACGAGTCCGAGCTACCTTCAGAATGGATTCTTTAAATTCAAGTATAGTAACTTTATGAATTTTAGTCTAACATTTTGCGCTTTTTTCTTCTCAGCCTCTTCAATCGCTTCATCTCCACAAAATAAGCAACATTTTTTAAAACAAGAAACGGATTCACTTACGCGTGCTCTAGTACGAGGTGGACTGATTTCAGATGTACTGGCTTGTTCCATCTCATGCGGTCTTTTAACTGCACTCTTCAGAGTGTACATTTTACGGCACTGCACATCAATTGTCACAGATTTCTTCAGGTTTTCAGAAAACCCATAATTTCTTTCAACACTTGAATCGATCAAAGCCTTCATTCCAAGATCAACAATAACTGTTTCATTTTCAGTCAAAGGTTTGCTACAAACAAAGCAAAATTGCGACATTTTTTTTAAATTATTGAAAAGTACAAATTGTTTTTAAGAAATATTATTAACAAGCACGTGTATCAATAGCCACGTATATTCACTGTAAGGGAACTCTACACTAAAAGTCTTTCGTTTATGCCTTCCAGAAAAAAAAAGAACAGGTACGATAATAGAATAGAATAGTCGGAAGATGTTGCTTAAGGTTATATGGCCTAATTAAATTAGGGACTGAGTCTCATTTTACGTATACTATGACAATCATATAATATATAATTTGTATATATAAATTATTCAACCAATATTTTTATTATATTAAATATGCCATGCTCTATAGGAGGTTAACGTGCGGTTGAAAAGCGTGCATATTATTGTTTTCGGTGTTTCAAATGGTGATATCTCAAGAATGATAATTCTTACGAAAAAAGTATAAGTGCAATTTTTGTAGATAATTGTATTGTTTACAACTTTTATCTGGCCTATTTTTATGATAAAACTTACGTTTGGCTGAAAAATGCAAAAAAAAACATATTCGGGACCTTTGACCTTGAATAATTTTTTTGCAGATGTGGAATCGATGGGGACTTTTCACATTTCATTCATAATAGTCTTCCCAACATTCGTACCAATTTTCAGCTCTATGCGAATTTTTGTAAGCCTACCCCTATTTTTTAGCTAACTTGACCGGGCTAGTAGGGGAATTAAACACAACAATAGTGAAATACAGAACAAACTGGAAAGAACACTTAGCAAGGATGACTGAGAATACAATACCAAAATCAGTATACAACTATTCACCACGAGGAAGAAGAAGTTTGGGAAGACCAAAGAAAATATGGAAACAGCTGCAATTTGGAGCCGGAAGAGGCTAATAAATAAGCCTCAACCGTTTACCAAGAAGAAGAAGAAGAATAAGAAGATCTTACATATCCTACATTTTGTTCCAGGTTATCATTTCGACATTTCTGGTGTTCTCTCCTGGCTTTGGCTTAATTGTAACCCATTTCTGAAGTTGGGGCGCCTAGAAGGCGAGGTTATGTTACCCCGATGATATGATGGGTGATAAATGATAATGAAGCACCAGGAGAGTTCTTAACCTAAACTTAACCTAAATTTCAAACCATGGGCAACCACAGGAATAATTCCCTTTAAGGAAATATTCCTATATTTTGACCGGAAATCGAACCCGGGACCTCATGAACAGTAGTCAGAAACGCTGACCACTAGCCTATGAAGCTGGTCGGTATCATTGTATAGATTCAAGCAAATAGATAATTTTTTTTTATCCTACACAGGGATGTAGTAGGGCCTACATTTAATGTGTGTGTGTGTGTGTCATAAAAATGAAGTGAGTGATCTCATGTTTTAAATAATTTTTCTTTATTTCGCAATACGTATGTAATATTATTAATTTGTGAGATATATTCCCCGTGTCCACCGCTGGGGTCTCGGGGTAACGCCATTGCCTCCTACACAAGAAGCCCAGGTTTGATCGCCGGTCGGTATTAGTTTGCTGGTAAGGTTTTCTTCACTTGTAAGACAAATATCGGGAGACGTTAAGGTACAAATAGTTCCCCAACATCATCTGGCTATCACAATCTTCCTTATCGTATTCATCTTCTTTAGGATTAATGAATGACTTAATGGTATGTCTTGTTTTAAATGTCTGGGGTATATCGGAGGTGGTCCTGGGGTATAGAGCTGATGATTTATACAGGGAGTCTCTTCATGTCCTCGTACTACTACAAACATTTGTGTAATCCAAAGTTACAAATCTTCTTCCGAGCTGTTGTCTTGCTGTGAGGCTCGGGTCGTGTGGGGCATATAGAAGTGCAGAGGCCAAACTAAGGTAAATATGAGGAGATATATTTAAAATTAATTAATAAACTAATACCTTTCTTAGTAGCCATATTATTTTCAGAAATGGCGTACACTTTAAAATATTTTTATTTTCATATTCATATTCATGACTTGCACAGATTTCCTCATGGATTATGATTCTGTTATCATGGAACTATAGTGAGCAATTCCCTTGAGAAAGAGTCAGCTATCTCTTCTCTTCATCCTCAGATAATTCCGTAACAATCATCTGTTTATGACTGCATTTAAAAGCAAATTCATATCTCCAGTTTTGTATTCAAGCTGGATGTGTTGTAAGTGCACAGATTTTAAGTACATTTCCTTTAGATAAATATAATCAAGATGTCTAAATTGACTCATGAGCCTCAATCTTACGGTTTTTTTCGGAATACAAATCCTGTAGAAACGTTCATTCCTGGATTACTATAAAATCATCGCAAATATATATTTTATTTTATTACAGTAGGCCTAGATGTGGAATGTGAAATGGAATAACTTTTTCATTTAATACGATGTTTGCTTGACACGAACAGGCCATATTAAATACATGTTAAATGTAATTTTGACATAAACAACGTAATACAAGTATATTTAATTTCTTTTCTTTCAATTCAGTCACAGGATTGATGATCGGGGCAAGAGGTACTATACTATGATTCTTAGCTAAATTTTAGAATTTCTTACATTTTGACAGAGTGTATGTGTCTAAAATTGACATCGCTGTCATTAGAGGGTCAATTTAAATTAAAAAAAAAACTTTACAAAATATCTACTTTATAGATTATACTTTAATTACAATTTGATTTTTTTAATATATTACAAAATGCGTTTTATCATTTTCGAAAATGAATTGTCTGTATCACTTTGTCCTTGTGGTAATCCTCAAATGAGGGTGGTTTTATATAATACAGAGTGTCCCATTCAAACCTCCCACATTTTATTTAACCATAACTAACAAAGTATGCGGAATTATGAAACGAGGCGAGTATTAAACGAAACAGAAACTCAAAGAACTTACGTTGCTACACACTAAAACACCTCTATCGTGCTCGAATTTCTTCAATCTTTTCTTCTGAAACACGTGTACGAGCATCTCCTGATTTTTTTTAGCGCTTCCTGTCAATAGAAAATTCTCAAGCTATACCTTAATGGTCTTCCCATCAGATGCATTTCCTCTATATTCTCTCCGGTAATTTCTTTGCACTGTAATTATCGACTTCGTCTCTGAATACCAGAAAACAGTTTGTCTTCGTTGCTGAGGAGTCGCCATTTTGTTTTATGTCATTGCTGTCCAACACGCAACAGATGAATTAACTGCGAAAATAAAACAAAAATTATTTTTGTTTCTCTTTCTTTTAATATCAACCTTATTTCATAATTCCGCATACTTTGAGAGTTACGATTAATTAAAATATGGGAGGTTTGAATGGGACACGGTGTATAATAAATCTTAACCCTAGATTTGAAGAAAAATTTAGATCGTAAGGCTTACTTAATTTCGTTTCAGATTAATTCAATTTTCATAATACCTTATTTTGGAATTTAAAACATTTTTTATTATTTTTATATAAAGGAAATCTTGTTTAAAACCTGTCCAAATGTATTATTGCTAGTCTGTATAAGCAATATATCATGTGGTGATATCGAATATAGAACCAAATTTAAATAACATTTAATGTCATTCCTTTGTGTTTAGAGTTGTTTATTTTGAACGAGTTAATATTTTCATACGTGTATTGAAACGCACTCCACAACTCCATCATTTTTCAGCAAGCACTATGAAACATAAGATTGTAAATTAAAAAAAAATACTTCTTAGTTTTATATTCAGACGGGGAGGGAAGGCTGTTCTGAGCACCACGATATGAAAGATCCATTCTGTTCTCACAATATACAGGGCTATTCAGAAAGAAGGAACAAATTTAAAATATTTATTTCTTCCAAACTACAAAAAATAGAAACACAATTCCAAATTTACTGGAAAAGAAAAAAAATCAAATTTCACTATTTTATGCATTCAATATGAGCACCATGTGTTACACGATAAATATTAAAACAGTGGCTCATTTCTTGCCACACACGAATCAGCTGGTTTATAATTATCGAATTCACAACTTCAACACTTCGATGTCGCAGATTTTGAAGAGTGTAAAGCATAAGGGGGATAAAAAAATGGTATTTTACGTATTCCCACTGATACAAATCACACGGGGTTAGGCCTCGTGACCTGGGAGGCCACAGGTGATGAAGTTGATTTTCGCTCCTCCTCTTCCAATCCAAGGTTCTATTGTATAGCATACAAACAATCAACATGACAAGCAACAGCGCCAATGCGGCGGTGATAGAAACGTCAAACGTTTCTCTTTCCAGGAACGGTGGAATGGTGTTCCTATTTTTTTAAGTTTGGAAGAATTAAATGTGTGAAGCCTGTTCCTTCTTTCTAAATAGCCCTGTATAAAGGATGAATGGAATGAATGACTACTCTATAGTGTTATGTATGTTGTAGCTCATGTTTCAGGACCGGCACATCAGATTTTTCTCTCACGACCCATACTGCCATTTTTGGTTTTGGCCGAGGCCACGAGGGGAGACTACGACCCTCCTATTAGCTCCTTCTGCCATGTTTTATTATCCAGGCTCGGAGACATGAGTCAGCATAATTGCTGCCCTCTAAAACCGTACCTCGATTACATACTTTTAACTCATGTGGGTACCAAACAAACATTCCTACGTAGTAAATGAAAAATGAAATGGTATGAAGGGGAGGAAAGTGGCAATGAAGGGTGTTGGTTGGATCAAATTAAAAAAAACATCCGAGAATTAACAAAAAAATTCCTGTATGGTCTACCATCAATACCCATCAGGAATTGCCAGGATTCGATCCTGGGATCTCAGTCGATGCAGCCGCGCGCGTTAGATACGCTTATACTGAGATTGGAACTTAAATGCTACATTCAATATAAGTAAAATATACATCTCTGGCAGAGGAAATGAATTTATCTGTTCAGTTCTTTAAAATTTGAACAAAATACTATCATAAAAAGTTCCATCTCCATCGATACGGACTGCCTGACAAATGGGACTTCATACATTACCTAGCCGTTTCGGTACAAGAGAGGTAAGGATTACAGAGAGGTATTGGTGCTGGGCCATACCGATTTTTTTGGCGAGGAGTTCTCCAGTTTCCCGAATTTCTTCCCACCAATTTCCCTTCCCTTCACCTTATGTAATTTAATTTCTCATTCATGCATTTCATTTCATTTCACCCTTCAACTCTTCTCATATTAAGAAAAACGTTTGGTTTGCAATCCACAAGTGTTGAAAATGTGCGGTTGGTGCATCTAAGGGGGCACCAGAGTGCTGGCCCATAACTCCGAGCCTGAGCAATGAAAATGAGTGGAAGGGGCCAAGGGAATGGTTGGTTTCCCCCCTTGCGGTCATTGGCCCAATCCAAAAATAGTGGTATAGGCTATGAGAATAAAATCTTGTATGTCGGACATAGGAAACTATAACTTACGTAACAACGTTAATAAAGAAATATAGAACAATATTAATAATATTACTAAGTGGATAGAAAATGGACTATGTACATATGAAGTGAAGCTACTTATTTAAAAATTGTAGGAGTTTTTCTCCAATCACGAGTGATATATATATAGATAGATGAAAAGAAAAGAAAAATAAAAATGCTTGAGCATATATACACATATATACTTACACATACACACATATGTGTAATATAAGCAGTGACCTTAAAATATTTAGGGATATACATCAATAGTAGTAATTCTTCAGGCTATCAGTACGTTGAGAATATGTGAATGTTTACACAACTGGAAAAGCAAAAATATCCACGTACAGAAACAATATATAAATATGTTATAAGACTGTATTAACTTGCGATTGCGAATGTCGAATAGAGACAAACAAATAGTATATAGATATATAACTGGGGGCACGCCGTAGCGTAGTGGTTAAGGCACTGAGCTACAAGCCGGAGGATCAAGGGTTCAAATCCCGTTGGGGTCAGGATTTTTAAACTGACCCAAACCCTCTGGCGGCACTGTGGCCTTGGGGTCGACTCAGCCTCTAACGGAAATGAGTACCAGACGCCTGTTCTGGGGGTAAAGACGGCCGTCACGCAGTGCTGACAACTCGGCTGACATAAAGTCTAGAAAAAGTGGGAGCCCTAACCTCCTACTACCCCAAGGACCTCCGGGTCTGTTGTGGGATCACTTTACTTTACTAAAAATTTCCTAGTGCTGATATGTTCATTATTGTTCAGTTTGATCAGATGATCGTTTATTATGTAGTATTACTGTAATTGTTTGTATTTAAATGTAACATAGGCCCTATGTATGTCCTGGTGAGAGGAAGAGAAGGCCACATGGCCTTAACTCCACCGGGCTAAATAAATCTAAAAAATGAAGAACGATCACTCAAGTCATTGTTAATATTATTCTCCACCTTATTTTTGGCTAAGTAATTGTATTTCTATAGGACGTTTCCATACCCATCTTCCATCCCTATTTGTGCCAGATGACCTGCCCATAGCAGTCTATGAGTCTTAACTCTTCTTATTACGTATGGTTTCGATACCGATTATGTAATTAACTACTATGTAGTTATCTTCAGTCTTTTCTTCTCTCTTTGGTCCAAACCTTTTCGTAAGAACTTTCTAACCATTTCTAACTACTCCCGTAATCTTTTTTCCTAACTTAACTTAGGGGACCATGTTTCATTTCCAAATAATAAAAACGGATTTCTCGTCAAATTATATAATAATAATAATAATAATAATATTATTATTATTATTAATAATAATAATAATAATAAATGTGCGTTAATATAAAACAAAACTGACCAAATGAAAGTAGGAGAAAGAAAATTATTTAAATAATTATATTGAACACTTTCTTAAACATATTTTCTATGTGTTGCTTTTACAAAATAAGAATTAAGTGATCATATTGACAGAAATATATTTAACAAGAATATTATTTCACATTTTTGGTCTCAATCTTTTTATAATCAGAACGTAATAGTAACATTTAAAGATTTATTTTCAAAAATAGCTAGAAAAATAAAAGTAATGTATCTTATTACTAGTTAACACTTTGCAGCATTATCTTGTTCTATAATGATACACGTATCCACTATGATTAGTTTAATCTCTAACGTGACATCTGACCTAATTAAACTGAGCAACAAGAAAGAACGTGTAGTAGTTTTCCCGCGTTGAGAACATAATTCCAAGGAGCTGTCACCTTCCGTTGTTTTTGAGATGCAACGGCTATAGAAGTCCCTTCAGAGGATTGAGGAAAGCAGCTGTAACACTTAGTAAACTTGTACTAATAACACTTATTGGACATTTATAACTTTCATTTTATTTAATCAATACTTTGTTAAACGATCAGGTTATGTATGGACTAATAAATGATGATTTATAATTTTCATCATCATCATAGTACATTCACGAATTTAGGCCATTTGTTGACCTGTTTCGGCCTCAAGAGAAACACCATCCAGAAGTCTTTTGAGAGGACGTCCTGGTCTTCGTCTTCCTGCAGGTTGAAATTTTAACATTTGTTTGGGTATCCTGTGATCTTCCGTTCGATGGACATGTTGCATCCATCTTGACTTACAATCAAAAATTTTGTTTTTTAAAGGTTCCATGTGTAATTCTTCTAAGATGTCCTCTTTTCTTTGTGATCTAGTAGTGTATATCCTGCAGTCCTCCGAAGGTATCTCATTTCAGCAGATCTAAGTCTCTGTATATTCTTCTGTTCCAACGTCCATACTTCGCTACCATACAAAAGAGTAGGAAGAGCAAGTGTTTTATACACTTTCAGTCTTCTATTCGAAAATGACGGATTTTTGCTAACAATGCGTGTTTTATAATATCACCTAAATAATAATTGTCATAACAGAATATTATTTTATGTTTCTTCAAAATCTCACTATATAACTTATTTTCACACTTTTTAATACCATTGGCACAACTTTCATGTATTCACTTATGACATATCGTTCAAGTCTCTTTAACACATTCACATATAAAATTGTATTTATGTAATGTTCTCCTTATATTAATTTAACAGCTGTACAGCATTTAATTTAATATATATTAATATTTTATCAATTTTATAATAAATACTAATAATACTTGGAGCTCATTGGTCACGTCCGAACTCTGTCAGATTTTATTATCGACTCTCTATTTTAACAGTAAATTTGTTCGTTTCTGGAAATCATCAATTTCTCGCCGTATTCAAATCTGATTGGTCATTCAATTAGGCCATATGTCTTATTGGCTGACTCACTCTCTAATGTCCAATCCTCACAAATTACCAATACTAAACAAAATATTTAAACGTTGTTTTGTAACTTAAACGTTATAGAAGTTAAATATGAATTGCTTTTGTTACAAATCTGAACAACAAATAAATATTTCTTCTAACATAAAATACAAAACTAATAATATTTATAAAATAAAACAATAACCCCTTATTATTACTAAATGATAGTACATATCCGTCTTTGCATGTGCTCTCAAGAGAGTTAAGGTATACATGAAGTCAACTTCTCTTCCAAGAGTTCGTCCACACCTCCAAGTCTGAAGAATCATGCTCCGAAGTGAATTGTTCACCAGTTGATGATGGTTGCATTAAGTCCTTGATCTGCCACACAACCAGGTTAGAATTCAAAATCGGGAATGAAAATGGTGACAAAATATTTAATCTAGATTCACCTTATTTCAGGCATGGGTGTTCTTTTACGTATCTTAAATGTACAACAGGAGACCCACGGCTACTACCCTTATGAAGAATGTTATACGCATAAATTTATGCCCTGAAAGATCCATCGATGCCAGTACAATTTGAATTCGCGAACCTCGTAACTAGAGGCGAGAATTATAATCAGTAGTCCACTAGGACTAACATGTATAATTGCATGTTTCTACGTAACAGAGAGAGACTAGCGGACTGTAGGGTGGAGACCGCTCGCTTGGCAATGATGTGATGTGATACTATACGGCCCGGTTGGTTTCGAGTTGCTGTCCCCTGAGTTGGGAGGCTAATGAGCTGGGAAGTGACGTCAGTGACACGTCAACTGTGCATCTTGCAGCCGCTCGGGGAGTGCTTTCAACATCCTTCCAATTACAGACAGGTGTCAAATGGTTGCCGGATAACAATATACCATATTTTCGAGAAAATAAATCTCCCTTCATTATAAGACCCTTGCAAAATACGAGTATATTGATCATAGTTTTGTAGTAGTTATTTAGACGTCTAGATGTTCAAGTTAAAACACAGTCGAAGCGAGTATTCTAAGAGCAGCAAGTTACTAAACATTTTGTAATGTGTGTCTACGATATTCTATCTATATTTGAAATGTACACTAAGCAAAAAAAAAAAAGAATTACTGGACTCTTGATCTCGATCATGTTCAAGTTTTAAGGCGGGATTCACACGAGTAGACTAATTGCACAGTGCACAGTAGAGCTACCATGCTACCATATGTTTCCCTTCCTCCAATGAAGAGCATTCCTTGTGCTCATTAAGCCAGCGAACGCTTAGGTCGGTGCCATATGGCTTGATTCGTATGCAAGAGGTCGAAGGTCGTAGGTTCGATGAGGTCATTTTTTTAATTGTTACAATGCTAACTATTTTTATTCCGTCTATCCACTGTTAAAAAAAGAACTATTTAGAATTATTATTATTGTTATTTTTATTATTATTGTCCATTATCTATGGGCTGTTATTAGGCTGGAATTAAATTGAATGGTGTAACTTTATCCTCACTAATACGTAATAAGAAAATAAATACATAAATATATGAAGCTATATTATCTTTCAATATATACGTTTATAGCATTATAAGTAAAGTGTTATACTGCACACACAATTAAATTTATACCGGTAACTAAATATTGATATAAAGTTTATGAAGGCAGGAATATTACTTAAAATAGTATAAAGTGGACGTAGATTACGAGGCTGAAATTATATATTATAGGATGTATTTTGCGAAAATACAAATAAATAACAAAAAAGTCATTGTCGAAGGACTGGGACTCTGGCTGCCTTATTTCTTCATTTTTTCGTAATTGGTTTAAGGATCTAAGCTACTCGAAGGTCTGATAGTAGTCATCCAAATACTGGTTGTCTTGTTCACTTTTACACTATGTATGAGAATTGTCGCAATTTGAGTAACATTGTATACGTCGAACACTCGTAAAAATCTAGAAACATGTTTCCTTCACTACACTCTAACTATTTAAGACGATTAAAATCAAATACAGCTTCTTTAAAACATTTAACAATGCGTTACCTCGTGAACCACAGCTTTAGCTCTTCGAGCATTGGCTGGGTCATAACAGGGACTCTGCTTTTCTGAAGCCGCTCATTTTTTTTCTAAGTGTACATACTTTCCTAGTGAGAACAATACAGACCTCAAGCAGTTTGTATCTTTCCGCCAGTGATGTCCCTTTGAAAATGTCATGAAACATAAATTGGGAAATATGATATAAATATCTGGGTACTCGTTGATGTAAATATGTATTACTCTTATTATACGCAAATATATATAAGAAGGAGATCAGATAATTCTCCAGAGAAAATTAAGAATTATAGTTGTCCAAAGACCTCGCAAAAGTCAAGTGGTAACGACAAATGATTGTATTCCATGATGTGACTTGAAAGAAAACCTCTTATCTCAAATCCTGTAATGTAAATGATTTCTTCGATATGATTGATGACTGGTCTGTAAATTCTCTATTAATCTGGTTCATTTAAGCGGCCCCTACACGCTCAAAATTTACGTCAATATATTGCACAATATTAGATATTGTACAATAATATTGTTCATCTGTAGATCACATTGAAAGATTGCTCAATATATTGAGTCAATCAAAAGCAGTTTGATTTTTATTGTGCAATATAGTAAATATTGCGTCGTCTGTTGACAATATTGCGCAATACTAAAGCCACACAACTTGCTGTCTTCCTATTATTCCACATGTTGACTGCACAAGTATCACCCGCGAACTAATTTATTGATCAATAATATTGCACCATGTGGGTTGGACAAGTAATACTATAGTACAAAATAGTGTGCAATATATTGACGTAAATATTGATCGTGTAGAGGCCGCTTTAGAATTCTAAATACAAAAATTAATCTTAAGAATCATAGGTGTCTAATGCTACAAGTATAGGATACAAACTGCTTCATCCCTACGTCATTCTGCCAAATCACATTTGTATAGAAGGGCTTAAAATACACAATGTACAGAATTTAGATTTTGCATCAGATGAAAAAAAAAAGAAAAACAAATACGTTCTATCGCACGTTCCTGAGAAAATGGCATGACAACTGACCTCGTGCTATCAAAGAAGATGTAAAATTCACTGTCTTAAAAAATAGCATTTAATTGCTTCAAATGTTTACATAATTAGTAAGATTTTGAATCAGTAATCTGTAAAATGTAATACTTGATAAAAATTTTACAATCCATATATAGATTTAAAATATTGATATGAAATCTCACTATAATATCCTTCGAAATTATCGTTTACTAAAGCATGAAGTCTAGATTGTTTGCTAAGGGTGGGTATGAGTTATTTCATAGGCCTACATTAAATTGATAGTTACAAACGTGTTTCAAGCTGTAAATCTTGCTATTAAATTGAAATTCTTTAGTTGAACTTCGTTTTATTTCACTTGAATGTAAGAGATTATGATTTTTCATATACAGGGTGATTCACAATAAGTATTATAGACTTGTAGGGGTTGTAGAGGGGATTTAGAAGATAAAGTTTTGATAAGGAACCCATGTCTGAAAACGTACCATTTTGATGTAAAATAAGTTTGAAGATCGGAACACAATTGGCTGATATCGCGTGTCTTGTGTTTCAGTATAAGTATTACAGACTTTTAGAGGTTGTATTACAAGTTTGATTCCATATGGCGACCCTGTTCTTCGTTCCACAAAGAGTTCTGCGACGCATAATCTCATACACGTGCCCTACAAGACCTGGTGTGTGCTCAATTATTTCTTCTGCCGCCAGAATTTGTGAAAGATCTTCCTCCGACTCGATAGGAGTAGTAAAATCCCAGCACTTTTAAGTCACGCTTATGCAGTCACCTGTTGTCTAATATTTTTTTCTATTTATTTAAATTTATACCATGTCATTAATAATTTTGATCTTTTTTATATATCTTGTACATATGGTATTTAATTCGTTAAAGCTAGAGTAAATAAAAATACATTATAAATAATAATGTTATTGTATAGATAACAATTAATCGTTTATGTTTATTGTAATTTAATGTAAGACTTTTTTTTTGTATTTTTTAAAAACCCTGGTTTAGTGGCAGACTACGCCTTAAGACTTTAACTCTGCCAGGCAAAATAAAACTACTATCATCATCATCTTCAAGGTATGGGCCTGTTGGCCCCTTTCCGCTCCCCGGCGCACTACATGCCGCAGGCGCAGGTCGTCCTTCCAACGACGTTTTGGTCTTCCTACATTTCATCGGCCTAGAGGCCTATAATGAAGCAGCTGTTTTGTTAAACGATTATTTGGCATTCTTTGTATATGTTCAAACCAATTACGTTTAGTTGTGTGTATTCTCTCGTTTATATTAGAGATTTGTAGTTCATCTCTGATATCGTGACTTCTCTTTTGATCTCTTAGAGATACACCTGCAACTGATCAGAGAAATCTCATTTCTATTGTCTCAATTTTATTTTTATCAGATATCGTTAAAGGCCAAGTCTCAGACCCGTATGTTAATGTTTATTTGAGTTTCCCTTGTGGTCTTATTTCTCAAATATCTTCTTATTGAACCACATATCTGTTGAAATTTTCCTAATTTCTTCTCCATGTCCAAATTTTGCTGGTACGATATCATGCATCTCAGATACTTGAAACAAGTTACTTGTTCAATTATGTTTGCTCCAATTACAATTTTTGTCCTTTTATGCTGAGTTCCAATATATGCCATTGACTTTGTTTTCTCTGTTGATATATCATCATCATCTGCCTTTCAAGTATTAGGCCCAGTGGCCCGTTACGGTCTCCCGCCATCTCCAAAAAGGTCGACCCACAGATCTTCTGCCTCGAGGAATGTAGTGAAGAATTTGTTTTGGTATTCTGTGACGATCCATGCGCTGAATATGGGCTAGCCAATTGTTTCTATATTCTTCGAGGTATTCAGATATAGGTACGATGTTTAACTCTCAGGATATTGTTGAATTTCTTTGGTGGTCTAGAAGAATAAATAAATCTAATCTAAAATCTAAAAAAAGAATATAACCTGCAGTTCGTCGCAGAAATGTCATCTCCGTGGCGGTCATCCTGAGTTCTGATGGTCCAAGCTTCACTGTCATAACAGATTATCGGTCTAGCGAGAACTTTATAGATTTTCATTCTTGTGTGTCTCTGCACTTTTGATGGTTTAAAAAGTTGGTTGATAATTCTTAAAGCTTTATTATAGTTTTGTATTTTAAACGATATATCACATTCCTCATTATAAGTTAGATTATATCCTAAGTATTTAAATGAATTTACTTGCTCTAACATTGAATTCTGAATACAAATTTTACTTCTTACTGGGAATTTCCCTTGAAAGGCCATAACTTTAGATTTTTTCTGTTGATATATTTAATTTATAATCGTTTATTAGTTTCCATAATTTATAAACTGATCTTTGTAGTTGATTTTCTGAAGAAGCTACAATGATCTGGTCATCCGCGAATAAAAGGCAGTTCATTTTCATACCGTTTATCATAAAATGTTCATCTAAAAAATTTGCCATATACTAATGATATCATTTAAATATATATTAAAAAGTATTGGCGAAAGAGCCTTGTCGAAGTCCATCGTTGATTTCTACGCAAGTTTCTCCAGGACCATTTCCTTTATCTATACGATTTTTTGTATTTTCGTATAAACTTTTTATAGCTTTAATTAGATGAGGTGGATATCCTTTATTATTTTGGATATCCCATAATTTAGAGCACATAATGTTATCAAAATCCTTCTCATAGTCGATAAACAAGATGTGTGTCTCAAGATTAAATTCTCTTCTTTTTTCAACGTTTGGAGTGAAACGATACAGTCAATTGTAGAGCGGCCTTTTCTGAACCCATGTTGTTCATTTGAAGTAATTTCATTACTTATCTTTCCGATTCTTCTAGATAATATGTTAGCATAGATTTTGCTACATGTTCCCAAAAGGCTTATACCTCTGTAGTTATTTGGGTTATGTCTGTCACCTTTTTTATATGGGGATAACAATAGCTTCACTCCAATCTTCAGGTACACAGCCATATTGCCAACATATATTTATGAAGTTTAATATCCTATATATAAGAGCTTGAGATCCGCATTTAATAAGTTCGATATTGATTCTATCAATTCTAGGTATTTTTTTGTTTTTGAAACTCTTTATTGTTTCAGTAAATTCTTCAATTGTTATGGAATCAACACTTAAATCACTTTCCATAATTAATATGATACTTCCTTCTTTGTCATTATGGCTCCATAATTCTTTATAGTATAGTAGCCATTTTTTTTCATGAATTGGATTAAAATTAAGTTTATCCTTTTCATCTTTATTTATCTCTCTTAAGATTTTATAAGCATAATTTTGTCTACCATGAAGATTGTTTTCCATATCAGAAATATATTTATCCCAACTTTGTCTGTGTAGCCTCCGAGTTTCTCTCTTAACAATGGCACATTTCTTTTCATATTCTATTCTGTTTTCCGTACTTTCATTATGTAAATAGTTCAAATAAGCTTCTTTCTTTTCTTCAATACATTTTGCTATTTCCGAATTCCAAATTTTAAGACCACGCTTTTTATATATTTTCTTTCTTTTACCGAGTGCTTCTTCTGCAGCTTGTAATATAATTGCTTTTATCTTCTGCCATTCTAAATTTATATTTAGGCTTATTGGAATTTCTTCCATTAATTGATTTAATTTATTATTATTATTATTATTATTATTATTATTATTATTATTATTATTATTATTATTATTATTATTATTAATATTATAGATGTCTGTAATACTTATTCTGAAACACAAGATACGCGACATCAGCCCATTGTGTTTCGGTCTTCAATCTTACTTTATATCAAAATGGTAAGTTTCCGGACATGTGTTCCTTATCAAAACTATATCTACTAAGCCCCCTCTACAACCCTTAGAAGTGTGCAATATTTATTGTGAATCAGCCTATATTTAATCGTGAATTTGTCAATAGTAACTAAATGTTAAATTGATTTTGACTTCTAATAATCAAAATACAATAATGAAATCAGAAAACAATTGGAGCCTATATGTGTATTGCTAGATACAACGTAATACGAAACTCCTGAAATAAATATTTCAACAATTTTTGGCAAGACGGGAAACTAAGATATTAAAAAAATAAAAAATACACTGTTTTAGCAATAACTTCCATCTGACTTTCATTAAGGAATGGATATTTTATTTTCACTAATGGCCGTATTGATGGAAAACAGTCAAAGTTCTTGGAATTATCTTCACATATATTACAAAACCTTTTCCAAATTAATTTCATTACTTTCTCTCTATTTCGCTTTATGCTCACATAAATAATTATAAGAGTATATTACAAACAGTTATTTTATAATCAATTCTTCACGATCATTGACGGCTTCACTTTACGTATCTCGTTGTCTGCACACATAGGTAACGTTTAACGGTTTTGACACGGCTATATTATGTGCGACTGTAGGAACATTCTGGAACCTGTTCTAGATTTATCTAGAGTAGAAGACAGGAGAACCAGTTTTTCCATAATGAAGGTACAGACGCATGTGAAAATTCCCATGACCACTGCTTCTGGAGTTGAAGCTCATGAGTCCTTCTCTAACATACAAGGCGAGACCTGGCTGTTCAGTGTATCACGATAATTACATAAAAACGATGTTTGATTGTAGCTTCTCCAAAACAATTCTACAGTGTTACAGGACTCACGACCAATGTTCAATAATTGTAGATCGCATAGGAAGAATCATGCTTAATACACATACACACCATGCATTATTTAATATGAGAGCTAAGGAAGTAACATTATGAGGTATTCTTAGTAAATAAGTTGGTCATCTAACCTCATATTCGTCGATTTCCTTTAGGACGCGTTTCAAAACATCTGTTTTATCTTCAGCTTGTGCACACTGATCACCTCTACAAGTTCAAGTGCGGATCATGAATTTTGGAATTCCCGGGGAGAGATATATGATATACAAGTTCTTTGGACTACAAAAATAGGGAGTAGGAGTTGTCATCCAGGGCCGACAACGTAGAAATATTCAGCCTGGACTAGCTGAAGATAGAACACAGATGTTTTAAAACGCATTCTAAAAGAATTCTACGAATATGAGGTAAGTTGACAAGAGATGTAACTTATTTATCTTAGTTGTTATACAGCCTCATATGCCCTCACTCTAACCTACTTCCTCTTTGATTGAGGTGTACATATTTTGTCACTATCGCTTTCGCCTGATTTAACGTGCCTTCCTTTTTTATCTGAGAGAATGACTGAAGTGTGGTATATGAAACTGGAGTTGATTTCTGGAATCAACGTGCGATTCGCCACATCAGACAAAATCCGACAGAATTGGAATATAGCTGTGATGATATCAAAAATATAATAAGGCACAGGGCAGACTGAACACATATTGTAAACTGTCAGATTGTGCCTTTCAATAAAATATATTCCATTTACACCTGCAATTATTTTTTATTCAATTTCCCAAATTTACTAGGCGAGCACCTTGACTATTGCGCATAATAGTTTGGGGCTATATCATCCTTAACAAAACACAATCCTCTGTGTATGACCTATCATTCCTAAATGTTTGTCTGTTAGATCTTGTTCTATTGATTATAATGCACCCCACGAATTACACAGGAAAGCAGTAGGATAAAAATAAACTGGATTGACGAAATTTAAAGCAGCGTATGTGAGAAGGAATTTTAGGATGGACTCTGGAATAACATTCAAGATTGGTGTTCGAGAAATAATTTGAATTAATAGCAGAATGATGTATAAAATTGAGATAATTGCGAATTTAATAAATAAAATTATATGAAACATTCGATATTGGTATCGTGTAAACAAAAAAGTTTACGAATTGAAGTGTTATCAGTAATAAGTAAATCGAAGCCTAACCGGAGATGTTTTCAAATAACCCTTTTCTCTTACACTTTCCTGAAATCTCTGCATGTACGTTCTAATAATCCGTATTACTAATGTAAATATTCTTTATCTCTTTATATGTTTCCTTCTTATTTGCTGTCATGACATCTATTCGTTATGTAACATTTACCTTATTGTTAAAAAGATGATTTCAAGTTAACAGCTCTTATAAGAGAAAAAACGCCTCTTTGAGTTCAAAGACATTAATAAATTCCTTTCTGCTTCACGTTTTAATGTTGCATGACCCAAACTTGTGCTGCTTGCTGTCTCTGACGAGATGGAAAAACTTTTCCCATTGCTGCAGAAATAAAAAGAGAAAGAAAAAAGTAATTTAATTGTTATTAGATGTACTTGAGGTCACAGAAACAACACGAAAATGTTACTATTTTTTTAATATAGCAGAGGGATGCTCGTTTCAACACGACTATTTCATGTATTGTAAAAATATGTATTTATAAATATATTTCTTTAAACTTATAAATACTAATGGAATAACGTTTACAAATTAGGGACAATAGCACTAAGAAACCATGTAGATTGTGATTCATTATGTTTCTACCTTTATTTTCATGGTATTTGTGGCACAGAGATATTCTAGATAGACATAAAAATAACAATCATATTTCCTTTCATTTAGAGGCTAAGTATATGTAAACAATAAACAAACTGATGTGATTTTAATGTAAGTTCTTTGCGGGATATAACAAATACAAAACACAATAAGTACCCATTAATTTAGGATAGTACATTATACTGTAGTAAAAATTAATTTTAAAATATTGATTGAAATGTAGCTTTTGAAAAAAAATTGAATTGGCATTGTTGTAACTAATCAACTTTTATGAGATTCATATGTTCCGTTGAGGTATTATTCAAAACTAAAATATAAAATTATGGGATATTCACCTGAAAGGTCCGTCTCCTCAACTTTTTAGTTATATAAATAAAGTTGAGGAGACGGACTTTGCAGGCGAATATTCCATAATTTAAAATTTTAATATTGTTATAACTAAGATATAGCTTTGCTTTTTGGAATATTTTCTGACAAAAAATTAAACTGCTCTTTTACTTAGAGAACATCCGAACCTATGGGTTCGATAATGCCAGTGAGTAAGTAAGTAAGTAAGTAAAGAAATATCAATAAAACGTAATATATGTTCACACGTTGAAATTCATTATATAAGGGAAATGGGCAGCTGATGATAAATGAGGCAAATTTTGAGGAAGTGGCTGAATTCAAATACTTAGGAACAATAATCACAAATAGGAATGAGATGCACAAATCAATTAAACATAGGCTCATTCTGGAAATGCGTGCTAATATGCATTACAGAGACTCTTGACTTCTGAACTCCTTAAAAAAAGAAACGATAAACTGAAAATATATAAAACTATTATTCTACCTGTTGTATTATATGAATGCGAAACATTGACTCTTACTTTAATGAAGGAAAGGTGATTACGAGTATTTGAGAATAAGTTCTTAGGAAATGTTTTGGACCAAATATAGATGAACAGACAGGTGAATGGAGCATACTACATAACAGTGAACTACATGGTCTTTATAGAAAGCCAGGTATAATAAGAAGAGTTAAGTCTCGGAGAATGCGATGGGCACAGCATATGGTACGAATGAGTAATGAAAGACGTACATGGACATTTATTGTAGGAAAACCAGAGGAAAACGCCCAGTTGGTAGACCAAGGATGAGGTAGTAGAATAACATTAACTATGATTTGAGGGAGGCAGATTATACGGGGAATGATTGGAAAATATTAGGTCAGGATAGGTATGTATGGAGAGCTTATGTCCGTGCGGTCATGAACCTACGGTTTCGATAGTGCCAGTGAGTTATTTAGTTATGTATGTATTAACCAAAAATCATCGAATTCCGACCATTAGAAGTAGGGTTTACCTAAAATTTGAAATTAAAAATTTACTCTAGCAACCGCCAAGTTTGGTTCGTTGCAGTGTATACCATATAATTAATTAACCATCAATATTTAATTGATTCAAGCGTAGCAGCACACGCCGGGTATTAGATAGTATAATATACTTTGTCATATAAGACTTGCACTTATAGATATAAATCTATATATTTTTAGCATTTTAAAAACAATGCCCTGTAAGAGGCCATTATATATATATATATATATATATATATATATATATATATATATGGTCTTGAGGTAGCGTGCTGCCTTATCACGCAGCGGCCCCGGTCGGAGCAGTTTTTCTGGGTGAGGTTTTTATCGGGATTTTTCTACACCTGTAAGTCAAATGTCAGGAAAACGCTAAGGCCCAAACGGTCCCGGAAATCATATGGCCATCATCACCATCCTTATCATTATCATCATCATCCTTCATCGGTGTAGAAAGCAACGGGAAGGTCCCACACCTACAATTGCCTATTAAAGCTGCAAGCGTAGCATGGAAATGCTATGATTGCAGTGAAGGGTCTGCGTTCGGGCAGAATTACTGTGGATAATGTTATTTTACGTTCTGCAAATCTACAGGTGAGCCTAGTGTTACTGGCACTTCCGAAGGAACCCATACGCACGATTTAGACTATATTAAAATCCGTCTATAAAACTTCGATTTTAATCCGTTAATCTCGAAACTAGAGGCGAGCAAGTAAGTCACTGGTCCAACAGGATCAACAATATATTCCATGAATAATACCTGTCTTCTGTCAGTTATTGCTTTTTCAAGTATTTTTCTTTGACTTTCTAAATTCATTCTTAATAAATTATTCTCATCATTTGTAGACACGTCATCATCATCCGGGCCATGTCGTTTTTAGTTGGTTTTATTACAACGTAATATTAGGTTTCTCCATTAAGCAGTGGTGTACCCGAGATCACGCCTCGTCACTCCATGTAGGGTTTATGGTGGTGAATCTGAACTAGGGCAGGTTTTTCTCGGAGCTTATTTCATTCTACCTTGCCAAAACTTTATTTCCTGCTTATATCGTCAGTTTAATTTGAATTCATCTTTCTTCACCTATAACTGTGCAATAGGCCTGATAAGCCGGAATTATCATATATTATAGACCTTCAATAACAAGGGGCTTCATCGCATCACTCGATATCGCATTAAACTAGATACGGATAGAGAGGGTTTGTCTTTATAGTTAACAGATTTCTGTCCTGTCTCATGAGCATTAGAGAAAAATGGCTCGACGTTTGTCAAATTGATTTTAATTAAGTACTTTTTAAGCCTTACATCAACATAAATGAAAAATGGTTTATACCAATTTACTTAATCTTATATACTGACATGTATAAATTAAAATTTAATAATTATATATACGTTCTATAAACTCTTATTCCTCCTCATCCATATAGGTCTTAGGTCTATAGGCCTGTTACAATCTGAATGATGAATTTTGTGTTCAGCGCTTCCTTGGACGGCCTAGAGATCTCTTCCCTGTTGGATAATTACGAAGCATGGCTTTGGGAAGTCTGTCTGAACGTATTCGTCGCAAATGATTCATCCAGTTGTTCTGGTATTCATGTATATACTGATTCTAAATGCAATTCCTTCTAGACATCATCATTGCGTTTGTAACCCCAGTTGGAGTACACTGCAGTATATCTCATGAATCTTATTTCAATAGAAGTTATCCTGCTCTCCTCTCCTTTTCTCAAAGTCCATGCCTCACTGCTGCAGCAAAGTGCAGGTCTTGATGAAATTTTGTACAAAAGTACTCTGGTATCTCTCTGGACTGTAGAACGTTTCATTACTTTTTTTTACTCCCATGGCTTTATTAAAATTAATACTTGTTTATATGTCTACGCAATTTGAATCGTATTCTGCGTCTACATTTAGTAGCTGATTAAAGTAACTTTTCCATCTATTTAATATACTCCTGGAATTTGCAATCATATCCCCATTTACATTCCTAATTATGTTTGTACCAGCTTCAAAACCCTTCCACTATATTCTAATTCTCTGATGTTCCATTTTTAAATTAATTTCATGATCATTAATCGTTTCTCTAAAATATTCCCTCTTTGTTACTCTTTAATAACCTAGTGGTTTCCCGTCTCATGCTACCCAATTGTTCTAAATTTACATCATTTGGCTCTCGTAAACAAATAATTATTTTTTGCTTTATTTTCTTTACAATGTCGGCACAGTCCTCAACAAACCAATTTTTTTTGCCTCTTTTTTTAATAACCTACAGTTTTTGATGCTGACAATATAATAGTAATACTTATAGTCACCCATTCATTATTTATAACAATTTCCTCTTTGGTTTGCCAAATTTCCACCTGAAGATTCCAGTATTTCAATTCTGTTAGCAATATTAATCTAGTAATCTTGCCTCGGATAATTATTTCTCAAGTTTACTAATTAAATTTTTATAAAATCATTATTAGCGTTTGTTCCTCGATTTTCACACTAACCAGATGTTGATCCAAATTGCAAGTCTCTCGCCCTCTCTCTCTCTCTCTCTGTGTGTCTCTCTCTCTCTCTGTCTCTCTCTCTGTCTGTCTGTCTGTCTCTCTCTCTCTCTCTCTCTCTCTCTCTCTCTCTCTCTCTCTCTCTGATCTAACTAACATATGCTACTGTGTCAGCATTTGTCCACTAAAACATTACCTATTTGGTTTTAAGTTTCGCCATACGGTAATGTCCAGTTGTAATTATGTATTTCCTTATAATATAATATTACGGTGTAAACATTAAGATTCTTTGATGTGGCAAAGGTGACTAATCTAACTCCATTATGTTACTATCTCATGAAGACTGAATTTGCCTATTGTTGGTCTAAATATATCTTCTCGTCACGTTTTTACATTAAAGTCTCCTCAGACAATTTGCATCGTAAAAGACTACAAAATACGCGGTCTAATTCTTCATAGAACACATCCTTAATCTTGCCATCCTTCTGTGGGACTATATAGATTTACTACTACGAAATCATATCGTTTATCCTTTAGATTTATGTGTGATATCCTATCGCAGACAAACTTAACATCTTGGATATCGGAGTGGAAATTACACGTAACATTTTCAAACAAGCTACTTTTTCTATCCCATGTCACAGATACATTCGAAAAAACACAACAATTGGACATCCAAAACAGTTGTATGTAACATTATCATCAACAGTTCGAAGATAAATTAATAAACAAATAACAGACAATAATATAATTTCCAAATTTTATTAATAATAAGTTGGATTTAGTAAGAGGTTTATGGAATTTAAAGTAGAGTGGAAATGCTGTAAACATATCCATAGAAGTATTAAGAACGAGTTTAAACGTACATGGAGCGGAGTTCTGATAATAACAATGGAACAAATAAAAATCATAAATTGAGGAATCGTGACTACCACTCAGTATTTAGAAGTGAACTGAGAGCAATAGATAGTGCTCTAAATTCAATTGCAAGGAATACAGATTCAATATATATCCGGATCCTCACAGATAGTAAGAACTTATACAACACCTTGAGGGGTACCAGGGCAACCATGATGTAACAAGCATACAAATATTGAAACAAGTCTTAGAACTATCTCAAGAAACTGAAATACATTTCCAGTGGATTCCATCACATGTGAGTATTCACGTGAACGAAATAGCAGAATGTTTGGCAAATATGGGAGTAGACACGCAACGACGAAAAACAAAACAGCTAACTTTCACTGAAATCTATTTAAAATTAAAAACGAAGATAAATAAATGATGCACATTACCACCACAACGAAAGTGGAGATTCCATCAGATAGACAATGCAACGGAAAGAACAGACAGCTGTAGCAAGACTTAAAATAATAGACAGCAACAACACAATCCAAATCTGCTTAAAATCTAAATAAAGGAAGCATCACTACATTTTGTTACATGTTGCATAGCGACGTTTAAATTGCGCGGACGAGTCGCGCATGGCGAGTTAGATTACCCGCACAACCCCCGAATTGTTTGGAGTGTGTTGCCGGACGTTTCCACCACCATCTCCTTTCCTCCATTGAGAAATGCATCGAAGTATCTCGGGATTTCCTCGCTCTATATACAAGGGCGTAGACAGGAGACTGCAGTCAGTATGCGATAGCGAGTCTTGTGGTGAATTTATTTATCAGTGAGTGGAAAAGTGTTCTAACTGAGATAACAATTAAAATAAGATTGTTAGTGATTTGTATCTGTGAACAGTAGTTTATTGATAATTGAAGAATTAAATAAAGTGTTTAATGACATTTTTAATAAATTAATTGTGCTTATTTACGGCTAAATAAACTAAAAGGAAAATCGAGGTCATCCCGGCACAATATATTTTTCTAGGAAACTAATCTGATTGTGGTTCGAATTGCTATCCGCTGCGAACGAAGCAACGATACCACAGCGGTAAGTTTATTATACTTAATACAAGAATAAATGTAATGTAAACTGTACGTATATAGCGAAAGGTTTGGATTATACGAATATTTACTTCATGGTTCATATCGGCACATAATACGTGTATACCTTTCTTTATTGTGTACATGTAACTTGATTTGTTTTTAACATACATTTTATTTCACTTTTAAGACGCGATATTGATAATTAAGTTTAAACCGCAGTTTCAACACATGCTAAAAATATGTTAATAAAGCCGTTAACACTGTCTGGAAAACACGATCGAAGTAATAAGAAGAGATGTCTTGCTTTTCTTCCAAGAGAGAAAATTATTTGCTTTTCATTGGAATATTGGGCAGGAACCCAACAGCTGGGAAAGATATTTATCTCTTCTTTCTAGAATTTAGCATTCCGGTGCTTCTTTCCGATACGAGGAGAGTCACGATCAAGGTAAAAGTACAGTTTCTCAGCTACTAAATAAGAAACCTGAATGGAAAACAATGATATTTTAGTAAGAGTTAAACCCACAGATTATCTATTCTAGTTACCAAAGTCTTTTATTCGAATGTCATTCCTTTCTTTGCGAACACGGACAAAATACAGAGTGATTAAGGATTCAATGTAAACTACAGAAGTTAGTGTGCACTGGATTGTACAATCACGCAAATAAGTTAAGCCCATAGAATCTCTTCAGGGTAAGGGCCTCTAACTTTGGCAGGGATAGCTCGATTATTTTTCACACAGGGAGCTATTCCATGCGAATTTTTCTTGATTGTTAAATTTAATTTTTTCTCCTCTACTTTTGCAACCTTGGTTATGATGCACGTTTCTACATGCTATTACACTTTGATACCCCCCTCCTTAGAGTTCTCCATCGCACTCTGTCCTTGCGATTCTTGTCGACTTTGTGTCCGCTGGGGTCTGGAAGTCCTCTGCCCATCTACACTTACATACATAAGGACTTTATTAAACTAAAAGTAAGATACATACAATGTTATTTGCAATATGGATCGCACGGGAAGTAATCCGTACGTGCTTTTGACAGTCCGTTACAATAAGCAGATGTTTGGTAATAATATATTAAAAAAAAGAAAGAAAACACAATAATATTACAATTAGATATCAATAAAATTACATTATGCATTAACTTATTTATGTAGAATTATTAAGAATTAAAGGTATTGCAATTTGTTAACATATTTATTCATTTCTGAATAAGTGTTGTTCTAATTTTCCGGGTTTTGTCCAGAATTCTACCCTAGTTTATCCAATATTCTGGGTTTACCAGTAACTCATAGCATGCCAAGTTTTCACGATTTTAATTTAGAAATCTTTCCGGTAATAACTGATGCTTCCAATATTCTAAATCGTTACATTTTCCTAATATATATATATATATATATATATATATCGTCTTCAAAGCTCCCGCACATTGGACTTATTCGCATATCGTGATCGTCGCTAATTAAAAGAAATCCATGCCCTAACCTGAACCAAGCAAGCCCTGATCTCTCTTTAAATCCTAGATTGAGTATATAAGACTCTTTTCCCCAAACTTGGTTTACGTCTCTTTGTAAAAACAGTGATTTTTTCCCGCACATTCGGCCAAAATATTTTGTCGGTTTATATCTAAGTACCTCCTTCCTATTTTCCTCCACACATTGTTGCGATATCCAGTCCCTTTTTCCCATACCCAACCCATCCCAATCTTTTGGAGTTCTCTTCTAACCTCGTCTGCCCAGAATTTCCCATTTGCGTTCCTAATTTGTTGGTCGTAACAAATTGCTCTTAGCATGGTTTGTTTACCTTGGATTAGCCGCAACCAGTACTTGAGTACACGAATTTTGCAGTTTAAGTCGTCCTGAAATTACCCAAATTCATATAAAATTCCACAGTTAGAAACGGCCTTATTAAGTCCTGTAATATATTTTAGAAAATGCGTATTTAGTATTTCCGTTCTTTGAAAACCCCAAATCTCAAGTGTATTACTGGCCTCAACATCGCTCCATACGTTTTTTCTAACGTACTAACTGGAATATCGGGCACTCTACCCAGAATACTGAGAATACTATTAAAGTGTCCCCTCCCTTTGAATAATGCTATATCAATATGTTTCTTCCACTTTCCGTTCATTTTCAACGTCGTACCAAGATATTCAAAATGTTTCACGTTTTTAAGTATTTGATTAGGATAGTCCCTCTTGTCATTCCCAGTTCGCAACTACTACATTGTTAAAGTGTAGGCCCATCTATCATCCTTCATTATAGCATCATGGCATCCCCATTTCCACTTGAGTTCTTGTGCCTATTTTTTCCACGCATTCCATCTTTGAATTTGCTCTTAGTTCTGAGTAGGCGTCTATCGAATAACTTGATCAAGATTCTTCTTTCCGTTTTTTCTCTGGCATAGGCCTATTTTTAGTATTTTGAACTGTTTTTTGCGTTCAGGCTTAAGTCTGACATCCATATATTAATATTAATATAACACAGTTTTGCATTATATCAAATTTTAAACTTCTGCTAATTGATCTGTCGTGTAGGATATGTTTGAAGCTGTGGAATTTGTTCCGTGCCACGGGAATCCGTCTACCTATTTCTTTCCCCCGCTGACCTTCATTGATACCATCTGACCCAAACGTATGTTCCACTGCTTTAGTATGTAAATAGTTATAAATCATGTAGGTCTAAAAGGTTAAAGCGTATATACCTGTATATATATATATATATATATATATATATATATATATTATATAATAAGTCAATAAAAGGCCCAAATCAACAAATTAAAATTTAAAAGAGCCAACTAGTTTCAGTAGAGAAGCTATCATTTTCATGACAAATTATTGTCTATAGAAATACAAATTTAAATAGGTACACAAAATAACAATTAAAAGTTTGACGAAATTGATAATTTTAAATTACTTTGTGACATCAAACATTTAATCCTCTACTCTTTTAATTAAAGAAAAGAGGGCACTGACTGGAATTTAACTCTATTTATTATTCATAATTTTATGATTTATTTATAAATTTCTAAACTTTCAAGAACGTCAAGGAATTAGAAATTAATGACCGATGTAACCAGTCTGAGCTTACTTTTTATCAATGCGCGACCATATTTCGAAATATGTTGAGCAACCCCAGATTTGTCAATTCTATTCAACTGAAAATGGGCAATATGCTCTTCAAATCTGACTAAAATATATCTTCTTGTTTATCCATCATATTTCTTATCACAGTTATACATCCGATCTCATAAATACCGAATTTTAATTTTGTTATTTTGTTTACCTATTTTAATTTTTTCTCTTTAGTCAATAGTATTGAAAATGATAGCTTCGCTATTAAAACAAGTTGGCTCTTTTAAATTTAAATTTGGTGATATGGATATTTTTATTCACTTCTTATAATATACATTTATCATAAGTAATGCCACGAGTGATTTCCAAATTATCGCTAAATTTGGAAATCAAGAGTGGCATTTGTTAGGACTATTTAACGAATAAAATTAAGCTGCTTACTCACAAATCATTATTTAACTATAGTTATTTTAAAATATTTTTATATTTAATGTAAACGGCGATGTTTGAAAATAAATGAGAAACGATAGGTACGCTTCATCTGCTTATTTTGTTTATCACTGCAACCAGATCATACTATTTATTGCCAAACGAACGCAATATTGTAAGAATGCTCTCCAGTGGAGAAAAAATGAAACACATCAAACTGTATATTAATTCATTTCTGATGTCGTATGATGTAAATATGACAATTATATTTTTCTGGATTATTACCTGGGAAAAAATACATTTAAGAAAGTGCAAATAATGGTTTATTTTTTTGATTGTATAATAAATTGCTACAAATGTTTTTATATTAACTAATGCAAGCGCTATGTGTTGACATCTATGCACTATATATACAATCTGGTAGCCGTATTTCTTACAGGCCCAGTCACTGCAAAATAATGGTCAGACCTGTTCAGAATATTAAAAAGAGGGAGCATTCTATAGTATGGTAAATTTAACACTGATAAATATTTCGTGAAACACGACTCTGAATGGTTGTAAAACAGAAATCATTGAAACGTAATTGGTCATTGACTCCCATTTGGAGCATCAGTTAAATAGTCATCAAGATCAATTTTCTATTGCATTAAAACCTGTATATATTTACCTTAAATTTTGTTCATACAATATACCATTTTTTTTACTAACTGTACGTTTCTGTCCTGTTATCAAAACACGGAATCCAAAACTTTTTATTGTTGTCGCCACCGTTCTAATATAAGGACTCTGTCGTAAAATGCCGAATTCAACTTGGACCCCCTAGGACGTGCTACAAACAATACCTAATCGGTCTCGGTTGTCTGGTGGTTACCATGCTTAGCTCTAGTTCCTAGATTTCCGGTTATGAACTGAGCCGTGTTGGACAGGTTTATAGAGCGTAAAAATTCTGAGATGGCTTCCTTTGAAAAGGACGTCAAATCGTGGGTTTCGTTTCGTAGATTTATAGCATGTAAAATAACCTCATGACTAAAATAGAGGGCTGCGTCCAAATTTTATAGATTTTTTTTCGCAGGTTTGAATTACGACGGTAATAACCTGACATTTTGAAGACCGTTGTTAATAAAAATAACAGACATTATTTCGAAAAAAAGCTGCAAATATTCACATAGATTCTATGGTTAATTCACTACGAATCGTGTTAAGTGGAGAGAAATGAGAGGCAGACTAAGTCAGAATGTTAAATCATCGATAAATTCACGAGTTACGAAGTTACTCGTGAATTTGACTAGACAAACTTGAAATTTTGGCACAACCTTGCATTCAGATATACGTAATTTGTTTTCGTTCACTCTGGTGTTTATAACCAATCGTTCGAAATTATTTGGTTATCTGGGAAGTGGTTTAATTATCTGTTTTCGAAAAATGTAGGTGATTCTATATTCGCTAGAATACTTTTATTTATTTTCCCATTAATTTCAGTACAGATTGAGCCATAGGAAAGCGTGACCGGGTTTACGTAGCTAGTAGTTAAATAAAAGTAAAGAGAAAATTCATGTCTGTCGTTGGATGCTCGAGTAAATCAAATCTGGAGATCCTGGATTCAAATCCTAGTCCAGACATTTTTTATTTGTATTAACTTATGCGTGCTGATGGTACGACCGAGTACTTTAACTTCAGTATTACATATATATTTAATACTAACATTGATTTTTCTATTGTTTCAGGTAAGTTTCATCCAAACATTAACTGTACGTGACCAAGAATTTGTTACTGTAAGTAGTATGTTCTAATTATGTTAAAGGTTATTACTGAAATTGTAATAATTATTTAATTTACAAAGAACCAAATAAATTTTTACGAAAGAGTATGATATGTGTATGGCCAAAGCGTGGGAATTTCGAAAAGAATTCGCAAAAAATCTTGCAATTAAATTGTATTTCACGCGATATGATATAATTATTTTGATAAATAATTGCAAATTATTAAGTACATATGCAAACTTCTCCTAAGTTTGGTTGAAAATGTACGCTTGTTTGAGACTGTGGGAAACATCGTCCATGAACAATTACAAAATCCGGTTAATCAGGAGGCGGAATATTTTGTACTAAAAGAAATACCTGTAAAATATAATGATGCAATGGGGGAATTAAATATGTACCTACGTATTTACAGAAAAAGGTAATTAATATAGACATTATGTGTGTAATATCTAGTCATTGTGTATATTATCTACCATATTTGATGTGGTCATTAAACATAACGACTGGCGCTTAAATGTAATCGCCGATTAATCATACTAACCGAAATCATATACATTCAGTAGCAGTCTTGTTTGTATACATAGACTTTATACGAAAACTCTTAATAAATATTATATACAACTTTCCTCATTAGATGATTTCCTCAAGGACAAAGTGATACAGACAATTAATTTTTGGAATTGATGAAATACATTTTGTAAATACATTTAAAAAAATCTATTTTAGGCCGAATTAATGTAAACATACGATAAAGTAGAAATTTTGTAAATATGGCTTTTTAAAATTGAAATTGATCCTATAATGGCAGCGCCGGCAATTTTAGAAAGATACATCCTGTCCAAATCTAAGGAATTCCAAAATGTGGCTAAGAATCCTGGTATAGTACCTCTTGCCCCGATCATCAATCCTGTGACAGTTATACTATCTAGTTGTATTTATCTTTGTAATAGTCAATTGTTGGCTCATATATGGCTTTCTTTTCAGAGTCAACTTCCTTAGGTTGATTAGAAAGAATTTTATTCTTATTATTCGTAATGTGTAGTAATTCTTGCAGAACTGTTAAACATAAAATATTAAAAATGTATTTGATTTTTAATATATGCTATTTACATAAATTTGAAGAAAAAAAGTATCTCATTTATGTAACATTCTTGTCTGCACAGAAATAAATTAAGGTCATAAATAAATGTCAATTTGTAGACAATCTCAATAGTTCAGTCTACGAGGTTATAGAGTCTTTTGCTTTTGACACCACTTTGAATCTATTGTTCAGGTTTTGGCAAGTTTTTGGCTTAATTTCATTCCATTCGTTTAGAACTACATGTTTCAATTCTTCTATTGACGAAAATTTCTTCTTATAGACTCTTATTTTGAAAATGGATAACAGGAACACAATGGGATTTAAATGGGGAGATTTCAAGAAACATGTGATGAACGTTCCAGATGTCCCATCCTCGATTAATATCATGTGTATGCTTTTTGTCTCGATCTTAATAAAATGTGAGGGTGCTCCACATTCCCATTTTAGTTGCATTTTATTTCACATGTTGCTTCAGAAGGCCTAGATAAACCCATTTGTCCATATTGGCGTTAATAAATTGAATGTTACACGTTCAATATACTGATATGCAGCCACAGATCTCCATACTTAAAATTTGGGATAGTGTTTTCATTTTTGTCGGCTTTATTTGCTTTTCATTAAATTCTATTATCATAATGAAACAGTATGAGTCTCAATAGATCAAATGACCTGATTTCAAAACCCCTGGTTCCTGTTTTCATCTATTTATTAAATTTAAATATGGCCAATTTGTTCTTTGGGGCACGCCGTAGCGTAGTGGTTAGGGCACTCAGCTACAAGCCGGAGGGTCGAGGGTTCAAGTCCCGTTGGGGTCAGGATTTTTAAACTGACCCAAACCCTCTGGCGGCACTATGGCCCTGGGGTCGACTCAGCCTCTAACGGAAATGAGTACCAGACGCTTGTTCTGGGGGTAAAGGCGGCCGTCACGCAGGGCTGACAACTCGGCTGACATAAAGTGCCGATTGTCTAGAAAAAGTGGGAGCCTTAACCTCCTACTACCCCAAGGGCCTCCGGACCTGTTGTGGGATCACTTTACTTCAGGGGCACGCCGTAGCGTAGTGGTTAAGGCACTGAGCTACAAGCCGGAGGGTCGAGGGTTCAAGTCCCGTTGGGGTCAGGATTTTTAAACTGACCCAAACCCTCTGGCGGCACTATGGCCTAAGGTCGACTCAGCCTCTAACGGAAATGAGTACCAGACGCTTGTTCTGGGGTAAAGGCGGCCGTCACGCAGGGCTGACAACCCGGCTGACATAAAAAGTGCCGATTGTCTAGAAAAAGCGGGAGCCTTAACCTCCTACTACCCCAAGGGCCTCCGGGTCTGTTGTGGGATCACTTTACTTTACTATTTGTTCTTTATACTGGATAATGAATTTTTTCTTGGTATTAAACCATGATAACCTGATTTACGTAAGACGTGCCGTACAGATGAATTCGACATTTGTTTATCTGAGACTTTCTCTGTCATTGCATGAACTCCACGTGTTTTTAATATTTTATTTCATTTAACTTGAACTAAGAACTTCTGTTGCTTTGCATTATTTATTGGTATTGGCAAATTTTTTATATTACTTTGATACTTGAATCTATCAACTATGTTGAATGTGGTTTAATAACATACCTACATACAGGCCTATTATTTAAAGAAAATCCTCTCAAATCTAAATTTGCGATAATATATTTCAAATCATCACTAAGTTATTTTCTCTGCTCCATTTTTGTTTCCCTTGAAGAAAATGATTATTTTAAATAATACATGCTCATCGCTTGTACAGTCGTAGTGTGCATGAATATTATAAAGAAAGCATGTAGTATATAATTTACTATTATTAACTTCAAATGTAAAAAAAAACTCGTTACATGAAATCTGCATAATTTTCAGTAAATTGTATTATTAAAAAATCGTATATTTTAATATTTAGATGTTTTAACTTCTCTCTTTACCTACGGTGCATTTGTATTAAAATAATTTTATAGGTTATTAATAATGAAAATGGAAGTTGTAGCATTTAATACTTAGCAAGGTGAAACAAGATTTTTAATGAGCGTTTATCAGGAATTCTGTTTATGGAAAACAACGAATAACAAGAAAAAAGTTAATGAGGAGGTTGCGACAACATTTATCTATCTATCTCTATCTATCTATCTATCTATCTATCTATCTATCTATCTATCTATCTATCTATCTATCTATCTATCTATCTCTCTCTATCTCTCTCTACCTATCTCTCTCTCTCTCTCGCTCTCTCTCTCTCTCTCTCTCTCTCTCTCTCTCTCATCTATGATCTAACATATGCTACTGTGTCAGCATTTGTCCACTAATACATTACCTATTTGGTTTTGAGTTTCGCCATACGGTAATGTCCAGTTGTCATTATGTATTTCCTTATAATATAATGTTACGGTCTAAACATTAAGATTCTTTGATGTGGCAAAGGTGACTAATCTAACTCCATTATGTTACTATCTCATGAAGACTGAATTTGCCTATTGTTGGTCTAAATATATCTTCTCGTCACGTTTTTACATTAAAGTCTCCTCAGACAATTTGCATCGTAAAAGACTACAAAATACGCGGTCTAATTCTTCATAGAACACATCCTTAATCTTGTCATCCTTCTGTGGGACTATATAGATTTACTACTACGAAATCATATCATTTATCCTTTAGATTTATGTGTGATATTCTATCGCAGACAAACTTAACATCTTGGATATCGGAGTGGAAATTACACGTAACATTTTCAAACAAGCTACTTTTTCTGTCCCATGTCACAGATACATTCGAAAAAACACAACAATTGGACATCCAAAACAGTTGTATGTAAAATTATCATCAACAGTTCGAAGATAAATTAATAAACAAATAACAGACAATAATATAATTTCCAAATTTTATTAATAATAAGTTGGATTTAGTAAGAGGTTTATGGAATTTAAAGGAGAGTGGAAATGCTGTAAACATATCCATAGAAGTATTAAGGACGAGTTTAAACGTACATGGAGCGGAGTTCTGATAATAACAATGGAACAAATAAAAAACATAAATTGAGGAATCGTGACTACCACTCAGTATTTAGAAGTGAACTGAGAGCAATGATAGTGCTCTAAATTCCATTGCAAGGAATACAGATTCAATATATATCCGGATCCTCATAGATAGTAAGAACTTCATACAACACCTTGAGGGGTACCAGGGCAACCATGATGTAACAAGCATACAAATATTGAAACAAGTCTTAGAACTATCTCAAGAAACTGAAATACATTTCCAGTGGATTCCATCACATGTGAGTATTCACGTTAACGAAATAGCAGAATGTTTGGCAAATATGGGAGTAGACACGCAACGACGAAAAACAAAACAGGTAACTTTCACTGAATCTATTTAAAATTTAAAACGAAGATAAATAAATTATGCTCATTACCACCACAACGAAAGTGGAGATTCCATCAGATAGACAATGCAACGGAAAGAACAGACAGCTGTAGCAAGACTTAAAATAATAGACTGCAACAACACAATCCAAATCTGCTTATAACCTAAATAAAGGAAGCATCACTACATATTGTTACGTGTTGCATAGCGACGTTTAAATTGCGCGGACGAGTCGCGCATGGCGAGTTAGATTACCCGCAAGGAACGTGTGTCTTCTTCGCACGCAAAGCTACGAGACTTGCGCTAGTTCGAGTCTTAATGGGAGAAGAAATTTTCTCACGGAATTTCGGCAAGTATGAGACCGGTGCCCACCCAGCATCGTGAGGCATTTGTGTAGCTACAATAAATAGCGACTCCAGGATGAGAAGACCAGCTATAACGGATGAGAAACCCGACATGCTGACAACATGACACCCCTACACTAGCTAGATGATCGCCTACCTCTGTGATTAACACGTGTGGATGTGAGGCCAGCAGCCATATGGTAGGCCAAGGACTTTCTCCGTCTGCCGCCCTTTAAATTTTTGTGCCATCTTCGCTATTCTCGAGATAATCTATGTTTAACTCAACAAACGTAATTTCATGAATATTTGTATATAAGGTATAGAATCCAAATATCGCCCGCATAAGTTAAATTGCAGTTTGAAGATTGACCATAGCCATATAATATACAAAAGTGACCATAATATGGAATGTTACATTGCAAAATTACATAAGATTCAGATCAAAGTTGATTATTAGCATCGCAATATAATAGTATCGTTTTTATTCATAACCGGTTTTACATTTCTCTTTTTAAAAGTGTTGAAAATATCACCGATTGATATATCAATACAGTACATTAGCTGAAATTTAAGATATACAGGTAACATTTGGTAATATAAATGATATACAGAATAACTTATCGCAACATATTACGTAAATTAGGTTTCCTGTTTTTTGTTTTGTCAATTTTTTCATGTGCCGACTTGAAACACTAGTTACATCGTAATCAAAATGCCTCACATCTATCATCTGAAAACTATCCATAGTAAATGAGAATATGTAGTGGACGAGATATTAGGAACTACCGATTTCCGATTGCCCTTTTACCAGCCGGCTGCTGGCCCTTCACATCCACATGTGTTAATCACAGAGGTAGATGATCAACAGCCAGTTTAGGGGTGATATGTGGTTAGCATATCGAGTCCCCCAGCCGTTATAGCTGGTTCCTCAACCTGGAGCCGCTACTTATTGTAGCTACCTAATTACCTCACGATGCTGGGTGGGCACCGGTCCCATACTGGCCGAAATACCATGAGAAAATTTCTTCCCTCATGGAGACTCGAACCAGCGCAAGTCCCGTAGCTCTGCGCCAAGGCTTCCTACCTTAACCGCTCGGCTACGGCGCGGGACTATTAGCAAATACACTACTGCAAAACAAGGATTCTTCCTTGCTCAGTGCCAATGAATTTAACGAAATAAATATTATACGGGAATATTCCTCGTTATTTGTACTATTAGAGGTATGTTATTTGAAAATGCATATAATTATATACACTTGTACGTTAATAACTTAATGCAAATATCTTGATTACGGGCAGAAAGTGACGATTCTACTGGAAGTTTTAAACTCGGTCATGTTTTACAAACCAGTAAAAACTGAACATAGAACAGTTAGGTGTGCTGTCTATCAAATTCTGAAAGTTTTTAACAGATAGCTGCACATGTTAAATGAAATACAATAATAGCAATATTGGGTAAATTGGCGATATATGGTTAGAATACCTTATCACCAAAACGTTTTCCCATTCATAGGATATTCGTAGGATAGCGAAATGCGAATTCTATAAATCAGGAGCTGGTGTTCATATGATAAAAGAATACGTAAATATTTAAGATTTTTTTTGATTGCTTAAATCTGGAATATTTCGAGGCCGTGTTTTCGCCGCACAGCTGCTAATAAAATAATGAATGCAAGTGTTCTTGTATGACTAACGTGTTCTAAAAAAATAATCGGAATACTCAGTAGCTGAGGAATAAGTGAAATATTCTACCCAAAGTAGACAAACTAGCATAAATTAGGTGTAAGGAGTTAAAACTTGAGTTGGGATTCAATGAGAACAACAGTCAGCCGAGTACATACATAATCGAAATAAACAAATGTAACAACTATTTTTTGGACATTATATTTATACAAAAAATATAAATATGAATAAGTGTAAAAATGTTTTATAATTGTCTGATATTATTTTACCATATTGAAATAACAAAACGTTAAAATCAATTTATTTTAGTGACTTTACAATGAGACAGATTTTAAAAAATGAGAATATAATGACACTGTGCATCAACTATACATATACTTAAAAAAGCCATATTATTCAATTATGAGCGTGAAATTATATAATATCCTGCTGGAGTTCGAATTCTTAAAACGTTAGTTACACTTATTCGAATGTGTCTAAATGACACAAAGAGTAGGGTGTGTGTGGGCAAACAGTTTTCGGGTAGTTTTGAAATTCACATTGGGCTAAGCAAGTAGATGCACTATCTCATCTACTATTCAATTTTGTACTAGAGAGTGCCAACAAATCTTTAGAGGACGAAGGGCTAAAACTCAATGGTATTAACAAGCTGTTAGTTTATGCTGATGATGTAATATTATTAGGCGTTAACGAGAAGGTATTAAGGGCCTACACTTACACTCTATGGAGTAACTCTAAGAAATTGGGACTATAAGTAAACTTCAATTCAACTAAATGTTTGTTCATACACAGATGTATATTATATAATGGAAATGGGCAGTTAATGATAAATGAGGGAAATTTTGAAGAATGGCTGAATTCAAATATCTAGGAACAATAATTACAAACAGGAATGAGATGCACAAAGAAATTAAACATAAATGAAATTCTGGAAATGCGTGCTATTATGCATTACTGGGAAGCTTGTCTCAACTTCATTAAAAGAACGTTACACCGAAAATATATAAAACTGTTATTCTCCCAGTTATGTTATATGGAAGAGAAACATGGACTCTTAATTGAAGGGTGTAGAAAATATTACAAGTATTTGAGAATGAAGTTCTCAGGAAACTTTTTGAACCAAAGACGGATGAACAGACAGGTGATTGGAGAAGAATACTTAACAGTGAGCTACATGATCTTTATAGGAAACCAGATACAATACGAACAGCTAAGACTGCGATGGGCATGACACGTGGCACGAATGGGGAATCGAGGAGGGTTTCTTGTTGGAAAACCGTAGGGAAAACGCCCTGTTGGTAGACCAAGCATGAAGTGCGAGAATAACATTACCCTTGATTTAAATGAAGCGGATTATACAGGGCATGATTGGAAAATATTTGCTTAGGATAGGCCATGATCCTACGGGCTCGATAGTGCTATTGAATTAGTTAGTTAAAATTTATAACTCGTATATGTTCGTTGATAATAAAAACGTTAATGCACATTTTAGACCTATCATTGAAAAGTGTACCAGATTTGGGAATGTAATGAAACGATTTGTCTCATATTTTGTATTGTTAATTTTTACTTATTTATTATAAAATATTTTAAAAGTTCATGAGAAGAAATAATAGTATGAATGTATGATGATGTACTGCTTATAATAATTTTGGAGATACACAAACCAACGGTTAAAATGTTAACTACAAAAATATGAGCTACGAGGTCTTTATAGTAAATCAGGCATAATGAGTGTGTGTGTGTGTGTGTGTGTGTGTGCGCGCGCGCGCGCCCGTGCTTATTTTCTAATGTCACCCACTATAATTTACGTTCATTGAGTTCCGTGCTAGGAGGATAGATGTCGTTAATATAGTAAATTTTCAATTTACACAATACTTCACGTAGATGATGTATTTTTAAGAACAGAGAAGAGTCTAGTATGTGTGTAAGTTTGTGTTTGTGTAGTTAAGTGTATTGTATGAGGTAGGATAATGAATAGGAGGGAGAAGGTGAAATGCAGTGCCTGTATGTAGCATTCTCATATCAACAAGTACCAAAGGGGCCTCCATGTGTAATGTCTCCATCCGATGGACGAATCATGATCGACGGTACTATATGCCTTCTCAGTATATGGTGAGGAATATTTAATAAAATGCACAATCTAGCGATTGAAAATTGTACAACACCTTCTGTCCCCAATAATGAACATTTTGCAATTAAATTAATTTAATAAGAAGTTAAACTTTTCAACTACACCGGGTATTGAACCCGGACCCACTACTCAAAAGCAGGCATGTTGCCATCTGAATCACCACGGTGGAATTACAAGAAAATTTAATTCTCATAAACTGCGATGGGTAGTAATTGTCCGATTGAGTAATAAAATAGGGGCATGGAAATTTCTTATAGGAAAGTCAGAGAGAATTAATCGGTAGGTAGGCAAGAATGAGGTGGGAGAATATATTAACCATATTTTGAGGGAACTAAATTATACAGGGAAAGATTGGAAAACATTAGTTCATTTTATCTCGACCCCTGCTCTCTCTTTTTGTGGTCCAAAAAACTTCTTCTTCTTCGGCTTTCCCCCACTTATAGGTTTGCCGTCTTCAGTTTCCATTTATCTCTATCATTCCAATCTCCCTCTTCCAAATTCCGATCATCCATTATAGTTCTGACGTAGGTTTTCCATTTCCATCTTGGTCTGCCACGTTTATTTCTTCCAGGGGGTGACCATTGGTATATATTTTTTGGCCATCTTTCATTTTCCATTCTTTGTACATGGCCATACCATTTAAGCGTTTAATTTTCAATCCTCTTAACAACAGATGTGGTGACATTCATTTCTCTCCAAAGGAATTCATTTCTTATTTTATCCTGTCTTGTTTTTTGGAGGCTTCTTCTAAAATAATCAAATTCAACTGTTCTAATCCAACTTAAGAGTTCAATTTCTCTCCCCGGGAATTTCAAAATTCATGAGGCTCTCCGTCTTCTTCTGTATGTAATTTATTTTTCCATATGCTGAGTTCATTTGTTTCTGTTTTAATAATAATGTGGTGTTTACATCGATTTTACGCTATTGCAGATTTTTCTACTTTTTTTTTACATTTTACGTGTTCCTTAGTTGTAATGGTTAAATGTATTCCTTTTTCCCCTATGGATATCTTATTACAACCTGTACACTTAATTTGGTATATTCATGATTTTTTTGCCATCACCAATCTTTCCACTTTTGTTGCATTTTATTAGTTTACTACCTAATACCCGGCGTGCGCTGCTACGCTTAAATAAATTAAAATTAATGTGCTTTTATGTTTAGTTGAATAAGTGAAAGGAAAAATAATTATACATTTTTATTTTTAGATACTCCGTGCTGTTTACCTGGCGTTACCCGGGAATCTACTTATCCCGATCTTCTTGACACAAATGAGCTGAAGTACAAAAATTAATGATTTTTATGATTAGTTAAATAAGTAGAAGGAAAATATTTATATCGTAATTATTTTTAGATACCCCATGCTGTTTACCTGGCGTTGACCGGGAATGTACTCATCCCGATCTTCTTGGCATAAAAGAGCTGAAGAACAAAATTTAATGTACCTCTTATGATTAGTTTAATGAGTAAAATGAAAAATAATTATGAATGTATATCGTAATTATTTTAAGATTCCCGTACCGATTACCCGGTGTTGCCCGGGAATCTACTTGTCTGGAACTTCTTGGCATAAATGAGCTAAAATACAAAATTCGTTATTGTAAGTTATCCGTAAAAGATTGCCCGTCATGTGCTGCTATGCTTGCACAGGAATCTACTTACTTGTCTCGATCTTCTTGGCACCAATGAAAGACAAAAATGGTTATTGTGAGTTATTCCTAAGAGATAAACATATGCTGTCGCGGACTTTTATGTAGAGCTTTTTTTTTATATATTCAATTATGTGTAAATTACTTTTGTGTGCCATATTTGTTATGGTTTAGGCAGCGTAAGCCATTTTAGCGTGCTAAATGCTATTTTTTCACGTTTTCCACTACAAAGGGCGATTGTAGCCTATGTTCATCCCGGGAATCTCCTGAACAGTTTGCAAAAAGCCCCATCACAATCAGATCAAAGGTATGTCTGCGCATAAAGTACGAAAAAACAAACATACATTTTTATATATTAGATTTAGATTGTAATAATTTTTTGGTGCGAATGTAATATTTTTTTCACAAATCTTTTGAAATTTATTGTGTGCTCATTTCATCGCGGCTATGATTCTCCGGTTCGATATTGCCAGCGAATTAGTTATTTAATTGTCCGTTCATATTTTGGTGATATTGGAGTCCCTTTTACTGAATATAACAGTACACGGCACTCTAATATTACATTTTCCAGTGACTTTATAAATTCGCGAAGCACAGAAATGAAAGATTAGTATAAAATAAAAATAAATAATCTACTATTGAGAGAGATTCGATGTTTAAATATCTCAGTTGTATTGTTATATCTTTTTAGCATTGGTTTAAAATTATTTTCTCGTGAATTGTGTAGTACATTCTAGTACGTGTTTCTGCGGCTGTAGCTCGAGCTGCTTTTTAAAAATTATTGGAGCGTAAGGTATCACAATATGCTGATATTGGAAAAAGCCCAAACAATGTTGGGTTTATTGGAATTCTTCAACCATTTAATTTTGTGACGTATCTTGAGATTAAATGTTAGCGATAATAAATCTTTACATTTTTCAATCGTTTACGAAATTCATCAACGTGCATGTTTTAATAGCATTAAAAACGTTATACGCTACTCAGAATAGAGATTTTCCCTTTAATTGGGGTGATGGGTGAAATTTCTATTTTCTAAATTTTTTAAATATGACGTCATTAGGGAGACCTACAACCGTTATAGGACACTGAAACTTCCCCAACTTATACTCTAAGGTATATACTTACTTACTTACTCACTGGCACTATCGAACCCGTAGGTTCATGGCCGCGCGGACATAAGCTCTCCATACATCCCTATCCTGAGCTAATGCTTTCCAATCATTCCCTGTATAATCTACTTCCCTCAAATCATAGTTAATGTTGTTCTCCCACTTCATTCTTGGTCTACCAACTGGGCGTTTTCCCTCTGGCTTTCCTACAAGAAGTTTCCATGCACGTCTTTCATTCCCCATACGCGCAACCTTAGAGTATATACTATTTTTTTTTATATTTAAAAATTGTATATACTCTAAGGTATATACTATTTTTAAATATAAAAAACAAAACAAATTGTCCGAAATGTCGAAAATTGCATCTATTACCTTCCTTAAATATTTTTTGGGTATTTTTTATAACATGTGACCCGTCTTTCTTAATTACTTCATAAACCCCTGTCAATTTTTATTGTTAGGTTCCATTTTTCAAATTATTTCCCACCATTTACAACGATTTTTACATTTTTTCTAACGATTATTTCAATATATTTTTCAATGACATTTAACTACATATGTAACATGAAGATATGGCAGCCATATTGATTTTAACGAATATTCAAAGCAAAAACAAAGTCATATTCCAGTGTAGCCAACATAAAGTATGTACTAATTAAATGTATACATATACGTTTGAATTTCAGAACTTACTATTTATTTTTGGACGTTGTATTCTTTCATAGGCTTAGAGTACTTAAATTGCGTTAGATTAACTTTTAGGTTCGTTAAATATCGTGTATATGTTGGCTGCATCCCGTGACTCCATAGTGTAAACCGCTTCGCATTTGTTGGTGCATGCGCAGAGCGTTTGATGGAAACTTAAAACAAATTCGCGTCACATGTCGTAAAGAATCGACTATTTTTTATATTATGAAATAACACTATTTTCTCAAAAGAATTATATTATTATGTATATAGGCTCTTTATTATAATATTTCCAATTAAGTCTTTCTCGATAGGCTATCATACATGCCTTTGGATCAAAGTACCCTGTGATAAAAGCTGGTCTTTTCAGATCGTAAGAATCCTAAATTCGTTACATTTTCAGAAAGAAAGAATGCTTTGGATCCCGAATTTTAGGTTTTCGACAAGTAAAAGAATCTGAAACCTGAATGTGAGATTTCTATATAAAGTTTTGTGCCACTTTTACTCACTTATTAATCGATGTTAACGATCTTAGGAAATAAAAAAATCGTTAATTGAAATGTTACAACTATAGGTTATTTAGTGGTTACCGTACTTGCCTCTAGTCCTAGGTTTGCAGGTTGAAATCCAAAGCCAAACCAGAAATACGTAGATGGCATTTCCCCCTACTCTCATACCGAAATTAGAAAAGCAACGCTAATAACTTAAATTTTAAAGAACATCGTTAAGAAAATAAAAATGAAGACCACGAGATTCAGGTAATAGAAGATTTTCGCCTATGAATGGCGCATAATATTTCCGTTTCAAACTGCATTTGCTTTGACTGAAGAAAATCACGAAAATTCACCTTTCGTATTGGTGGGCCCAATTTTTAAAATCGGGACTGGGTTTTCACATTATAATTGCTGAATGGTCTTTAAATTCGAATTGTTGTTTATTCGCTTCCGAATACAAGTTTCAAAAATATTTATCAGATATTTACCTTGCTTGTTTTCAAACTGCAAGAAGATCCTGAAAAAAGATTATTATGAATTAAATATATTTCGTTTTGTAAGCCCTTGTATCTCTGAACGAGATTGAGGCGTTCTCCCCCTACACAGCATAAATTCAACCATACTAATTTAGTTAACTTGTTTTCGGATACATGGCATTGAGTAACCCGGGGTCAGCGTTCCGTCTCATTGTGACATTTAGGACCCCAAGATAATAATAGGATGGACAAATTCGGTAAATTTTGCTTACTGACCGATTATTTAGGCTTAATGACTTTTTACGAGCCTGAAAATATTCAGACTCGGAACCTACGGCTTAACGTCCCTCTCGACGGATTTGCTCCTTGGATTTTTCCATTACAAAAAATCCATCGACCCTGACCGGGTTTGAATCCGCGACCCTCGGGACCAGAGGCAAGGAGCATAACCACTAGTCCACTGAGGTCGGTTTAAATCGATTCTTTTTACTGTAAATTACTGAGACGATTGTATTTCAATAGACTATAAAACAGTCCAACTATAAATATAAATGCTTTCGAAACCATGTCTATGCTATTGCATAACTTATTGTTGTCTCAGAATTACGGGCAGTCTCATGTCTCTATGTTAGTCCTACTCCTGTGATTACACACAACCACCGCCTATGTCAATTACGTCGTAACTAAGTCTGGACATCAAAACATTATATAAAGGCTGTTTCTAGTTCCAGGTACACGCTTAGAGGCTGACATCTGCTCTATGGTTGATGGATATGGCGTTCTTATTCATTATTAATATATACATTTTTACTTACTGGCATATGATTGGTTTGTTATCACTCAAGGGCGGAGAAATGAGCGCTTCCAAGAGATATGTCACAGCTATTCCGATATAATGAAAATGCCCCACTTAACAATATTAGGGACTATCTTGAGAATTACACGACGCAACACATTCCACATTAGTCTACAATTCCTATGAATATTGAGTCATATTACAATTTAATTCCAGTATTTATATACGGGGTGAATCATAAATATGGCTACACGTTTGATTGCGTTGTGTGATGAAAATATTAATAATATTAATAATAATAATAATAATAATAATAATAATAATAATAATAATAATATAATAATAATAATAATAATAGCTTTATTTTACCTGGCAGAGTTAAGGCCTTAAGGCCTTGTCTACCACTCAACCAGGTTTAAAAAATATAAACAAAAAAAATAGTCTTAAATCTAAATTACAATATATATACAGGTTGATTCAAAATTGACTTTACAACTTTACAAGCTTATAGAAATGTATTTAGAAGACCTACAGAATTGGTTTTAATGTCATATGATAGCACAACTCATCAAGTTTTCACCGACATAGTTTTATAGTACCTAGTTCTTTTACCGCGTGCGCTAACGTAGTTCATATCAAAATGGCTGCTTTCACAGGTGCCGAGCGTGCTCGTTGTGTGTTTTTGTTCGAAGAAACTAAATCTGCGACAATTCTTCAGCGTAGATTTCGTACCCAGTATGGTAAGGATCCTCCTAGCAGGCCAACAATTTATTCTTGGCACCAAACATTTGTTAGGACTGGCTGTTCTGTTAGTCATTCCAAGCATACTGGCCGTCCACGTACGGCTGAAGCTGTGGTTGAACAAGTGAGGGATAGCTTTGCTCGGAGCCCTAGGATATGACATTTAAACCAATTCTGTAAAGTAAAGTAAAGTGATCCCACAACAGGCCCGGAGGTCCTTGGGGTAGTAGGAGGTTAAGGCTCCCATTTTTTCTAGACAATCGGCACTTTATGTCAGCCGGGTTGTCAGCCCTGCGTGACGGCCGCCTTTACCCCCAGAACAAGCGTCTGGTACTCATTTCAGTTAGAGGCTGAGTCGACCCCAGGGCCATGGTGCCGCCAGAGGGTTTGGGTCAGTTTAAAAATCCTGACCCCAACGGGACTTGAACCCTCGACCCTCTGGCTTGTAGCTCAGTGCCTTAACCACTACGCTACGTCTGTAGGTCTTCAAAACTTGACGAGTTGTGCTATCATATGACATTTAAACCAATTCTGTAGGTCTTCTAAATACATTTCTATAAGCTTGTAAAGTTGTAAAGTCAATTTTGAATCACGGTGTATATATAAATGATTACAAGTTATGAATACAATAAAATTAATATTTATAATGTATTTTTGATTTACTCTAAATTTAACAAATTAAATATATAATATGTGCAATATATATATATATATAAAAAGACGAAAAGATTGACATAGTATAAAATTAAATAAATAGAGAAACATTAATTATTAAACAACAGGTAACTGTATAAGCGTGACTTAAAGGTGCCAAGTGTCGACAACCCCTGATATCTTGAGGAAGGAGATTCCAGGAGCGGGCAGAGGCTACTGTGAAGGAAGTAGAATAGGAGGAAGTGCTATGAAGAGGAATTGTTAGCAGACTGTTATCTTGTGACCTAGTGTCAATATTGTGGTAAGAGGATAACTTCTCAAATCTGGACGCCAGCTAAGTAGGAATGTAGGAATTCAGGAAATATGAAATTACCGTTGGAAAGGCAATTATTCAAATTACTACAATGGAATAAACAAAACGGTGTAGAACTTACGTCATTAGTCAAAATGGCGTTGCATATGCAACAGCAAATTACAATTGCTGCAAGGGCAATAACGTAGGCTAATGATCGTGAGGTCGCAAGACGGGCTAGACGTGAGTTTAACGTAGCATTGCAGCCGTCGACTGTGGGGAAGTGGAGACAACGACTGCTGGAAACGGGAAGGATGCAGAAAATCAAACCACCTGGATGGCGTCGCATTAGCACGGATGCAGAAGCAACGAAGATAATTGTGGAGGCGTTTGACGCTAGCCCACAAAAATCAACCCGCCAAGCAGCACGTGAACAGTGATTTGTTTTGTTTTGTTCTATTGTTGTAATGTGAAGGATTCCCTTTCCAATGATATCATATTTCCTTTAATAATAAAATTTTCGTCACAAAATGCGATCAAACGTATAGCCATATTTCTGAATCGCACTGTATCACGAGTCCACCGCTGTGGTCTCGAGGTAGCGTGCTGCCTTGTCACGCAGCGGGCCCGGGTTCGATCCCTGGTCATGGCAGTTTTTCTGGGTGAGGTTTTTTATCGGGGTTTTCCTCACCTGTAAGATAAATATCAGGAAACCTTTAAGGCCCAAACGGTCCCCGAAATCATATGGCCATCATCATCATCCTTCACTGTTGTGGAAAGCAACGGGAAGCTACCACACCTACAATTCCCTAGTAAAGCTGCAAGCATTACTATGGATGGATGGGATGTATCACGAGTGTCGCGCTGTAGTCGAGTGTTTAAGGCACGATGCCTTGGCGCAGAGCTACGGGACTAGCGCTGGTTCGAATCCCAATGAGGGAAGACATTTTCTATTAGAATGTCGGCACATATGGGATCAGTGTTCGACTAGTATCATGAGAATTTTGGGTAGCTACAATACGTTGTGGCTGCAGGTTGAGAAAACCACCTGTAACGGTTGGGGGGACCTGACATGTTGATCACATGTCATCTCTACACTGGCTAGATGCTCGTCTACCTTTATGATTAACACATGTGGATGTAAGACCAGCGAGTCCATTATAGATCATGAGTTTTGAAATTAAATGAAGCACTTTTTTTTTTTTTTTTTTTTTTTTTTTTTTTTTTCCTGTTTTTTTTTTTACGACAGTTCTAATCATAAAAGTGTTGAGCTCAGGCGAGTCTAAACTGATGCGGTCTGACCCGTCATTGTTTTTTTACTTAGGGAAAAAAGAGGTGGCAAGGTTTACTACTACTTGACTTAACAATATCAGACTTCAGCTTTATTTAATGAAAAGGCATTTCAGATATGAATTTGTACTTAGAAGTGGCTCTAATTTAAGCTAAACTTTTAACTGACAGCAAAAGTATCGCAGTGCCAGCACACGACAAGAAGTATCTCAACATTGCTACCCAACAACAGGTCCAGCGTGGTCTTTCAGGTCTATACTGACTTAGTTTAACTGTTAGGGTGAGAGGTAGTCCATTTGGCTTACAAGATGACACATACGTAACGGTCCCCAACCGCCAGAAACAGTGCGCGAAATATACTCTCTTGTTTCTGTTTACGTCAATCAATATAAACAGTATAATCGGTCAATATTCAACCTAAGGAATAACTCATTTTATCACACTGTAGTTATGATAGTGTATTTAAATGTTGGTTTGATTTATTTTTAACCCATACAATGTAAGCCTACATCTAAAAAAAATACGAAAATGTTTATATTGTATTTGTATGAAAACTCTTCCCATTTTTTGTACGTGGTAGGCATTTTTATCCGAGATACATATACCTTCAAACTCTCGATAAATATATATTATTATTTTCACTGATGGCTCTATTAATGCAATTAAATAAAATTGAGAAGTTTTCTAAAAATCAGAAGTATGTGAACTGTAAATTATTGAAGCAATGAAAGATAGCAATATAATAGATTCAAATTTTCGGAAGCACGCTCTTTCAATATCGTTCTAGTTACATTATGCAATGATGTATTAAAACATAGAAAAAAAACGCAATTCTTCAAAATGTTTGTAGATTAGTTCTGAAAATTTTCAGCGAATATCCTGTCATTATAAAAAATATTTCACTAACGATCTAAAAATATATATATATATTTTAGAGCCATTCTATAATTTTCTTCTTCTGCACTTCCTGGTTTAGGCCAAGAGTTGTCTGTTCCGTCTTCACTAATAGAATTCGACCACCATCTCTTCCGTCGTGTCCGTCCGACCCTCTCTTCTTACCCCTCGTTGAAAATACTCTGGAAGATTTCTTATGGTAATCTTCCTTCTTCAATTCTTCATACATGTTATTCTCCACTGTACCTCCTTGTTGTTAAATATCTTTTCTGGTATGGAGTAGATCTGCAGTTCTTCACGGATATCACTCGTTTCTTATCTGGTACATTCTAGTGCAGCCTTTTACTCTTCTTAAAAATTTCCAGCTCACGGCTGCTTGGATTTTACTTTCTTGTTTGGTCGTGTTCATCCAAGCTTCAACTCCCATACACGAAAGGACAGGGACAGCCATTGTTTTATAAAATTTTACTTTTAGTTTTTGTGTATGGGCAATTGATTAATCAATGTTCTCATTTATTGTACCCTAAGTAAGCTTGAAACTGATGTGGTCTTAGTGGTTCAATATCTTTATCATATCCCATAGCTGATGTCCAAATCCTAAATATTTAAAGTGGGTCGATAATTGTTCAATAATTTCGTCCTCTTATTACGATGTTTGCACGAAGCGTCCTTTATTACCACAAAATGCCATTATATAATATAATATGAAATTGTGCAACGAAGTCGATGACATGAAGTGTTATTTCTTAAAATATTGATACAAGTTAAATAAAATTTTAAAATGGTATACATATCTACTGAGTGTTTTGCTCTATGTATTTTGTTCATTAACTACACCGTACATGCTTGATACATTAAAACCAATCCTACCCATTTTCCCGCTCTCCGTTACTTTGCCACAATATTATTTTCTATTTGTGAACGATCAGTTAGGTAACTTCATAGATTGGATGTCAGACCTAGTCATAAAGCATTAGTATATAACATTGATAAAACTTAGTACTCTCGCGATGTAAATCATTAACTAATAAATGATTAATCATAAGATTTTCCAAGATACACAATAAACACTGTAATTTAATATGGTAAAAATTATATTCTTACATCATCTTTCTGGTCCCGCCGAAGTAGTCGAGCGGTTAAGGTAGGAAGCCTTGGCGCAGAGCTACGGGATTTGCGCTGGGTTGCGAGTCGCCATGGGGGAAGCAATCTTTCTCATGGGATTTTGGCCAGTGTTGGGGACCCGGGGGCCCCCCCCGCCAAGCCTCGTGAGGCAATTGGGTAGCTACAATAAGTGAGGCAGGCCTCCAGGTTGAGGAACCAGCTATAACGCCTGGGGGACTCGAAAACGCTAACCACATGTCACCCCTACACTGGCTGTTGATAATCAACCTTATGTGATTGACAAAAACAAAATGTGGATGTGACGGGCCAGCAGCCGGCTGTAGAAAAGGGCAACCGCTGAAAAGTGGAAAGACCCTCAATCGGAACATAATATTCTTACTGATTTATCAGTAACATTTGATTACATTGAATTTGTACCGGCTTCGGGATCACAATGATTTAGAACATTTTAAAAGTTTTTAGGAAGTATTGAAATTTGAAACAGAATCTCCTAATTATATTATATGGATACGAAACATTGGACTCTCTCTTTTAGGGAGAAGACGATTACGAATATTTGAGAATGGAGTTCTTATGAATATTTTTGACCAAAGAGAGATGAACAGACAGGCGAATGGAAAAGTCTACTTAAAAGTGAGTTATATGATCTTTGTAGGAAACCAGATATAGTAAGAACAGTTAAGTCTTACAGACTGCGATGGGCAGGACATGTAGCATGTATGGGGGATGAAAAAGGTGCATGGAAGCTTCTTGTAGAAAAAAAAAACAGGGGGAAAACGCGAAGTTGGTAGACCTAGAATCAGGCGGGAGAATAACATTATCCATGATTTGAGGGTAGTAGATTATACAGGGGGTGATTGGATAGCTCAGGTTAAAGATGTACGGAGAGCTTGTGTCCGCGCGGCCATGAACTAGTGAGTTAGTAACTTATTTTTAGATTTGGAGTAGGAGTGATTTTGGGGATGGTTGTTTTATTTCAAGATTTTGTTTTTGTCTGTCCTGGTGCGCAAATAATACATATGAATTGTTTCAGTTCTGTGAGGTGAATATCAGGGAGGACATTTGGAGTAGGAAAATTGTTACAAAACAGTATACTTCAGATTCATTAACTGGTTTACATATATTAAGTATATTTGACTTCCAATCAAAAAGTTTGTATTTACAAGATAAATAATCTTTATAATAATAATAATAATAATAATAATAATAATAATTATATCCTCCATATTAGACTTAAAATAATCTATTTTAACATATGAGTTCGATAACCTATGAATTAGTCTCATTCCTTCCCGACATTTCATTCTATGAAATTCAATCTTAAGTGCTCTTCACAAAGAGTTTAAAACATTAATCGGCTATAAAAATATTAATAAAGGAAGAACATTTATTTTTATTTAGCTGATGTGTTTGGAATCGAGCTGCGAGAACAATGGCTCGGCCTTGGCTTTCGTAAGGATGATAATCCTAGAGTCTATTATCATCACGAGCTGATGGGTAAGACGAGCTCTGCTAATTTTTTTATCTATTGTTTCCGAACTTCCTTGTGTTATTAAATAGTCTCAGTTGAATAGTCTTCTATGGAATTTGTTGTCTGCCGGAATGGTGACGGTACGAGCATTTGCGTGGGTGTTTGTGTTTTTTATCTGTTCTATAGCTAGTTTTTATTATTATTGACAAAGTGAGAGTTTTTTGTTTACATTTGTACACATGGTATTTAATGGATTATAAATAACAACCTAACAGCAGGAGTGTCCTTTATTCTAAACTTAATCCAAATTCCACTCGTGGGTGACCACAGGAATTATATCCTCTAAGCAAACAATTATTGTGGTCTGAGCGGGAAACGAACCCAAAACTGTAGTCAGGAGCTCTGACGACAAGATCATGAGGCAATAATATGCATAGTGGCTCCTTGGCGCAATTGGTAGATATTCGCCTTACACCTCCTTGTCTGGAGTTACAGTTTAAGTCACTCAATTTTATACAAACAGATTAGACTCAATAGCACTATGTAAAACGTAAGTGTACTATCTAAAACTTTACGCACAATCCGGTGCACCCCTCACTATAAATACCAATAAAATCAATATGTTAAACTGGCACGGAATCGACATCGAGATCAACAAATCGACAAATGGGAAACTTCTCTAAATAATTATAAAATAAATAAAAATCTCCTTGAGAGATACTCAGAAATTGTAATAGAATTTGTTTATTTTAAGTGCGTAAATGTATTTTAATTTACATCACACATAGGCCTGTTTGTCTGTGCGTGCATAGTCCGTTCCATGTTTTAAAAAACTAACGAATATATGAACAAATACATACACAGATACAGATAATACATATACACTTATACATAAAAAAGTGTAAAAACTATTAATATATGTAAGTATAAATAACTAACTCACTGGCACTATCGAACCCGCGGGTTCATGGCCGCGCTGACAAACTATCCATACATCCCTATTCCGAGCTAATGTTTTCGAATTATTCCCTGTAAAATCTGCTTCCCTCATATCATAGTGTTATTATCCCACCTCGTTCTTTGTATACCACCTGGTTTTCTTACAAGAAGCTTCCATGTACCTCTCTCATTCCCCATTCGTGACACATGTCCTGCCCATTGAAATTTATTTGTTGAAATTCCCTCAATAACGATTGGTATGAATCTATGGTTAGCCCCATAGATTTGAGAGCTTTGTCCATAAAACACCCCTGGTCGATAGTCATATGTAAGTATATAAACAATAATACAAACTTAGACCAAAGAGAGATGAACAGACAGGCGAATGGAAAAGTCTATATAAAAGTGAGTTATATGATATTTATAGGAAACCAGATATAGTAAGAACAGTTAAGTCTTACAGACTGCGATGGGCAGGACATGTAGCATGTATGGGGGATGAAAAAGGTGCATGGAAGCTTCTTATAGAAAAAAAAAACAGAGGGAAAATGCGAAGTTGGTAGACCTAGAATGAGGCGGGAGAATACCATTATCCATGATTTGAGGGTAGTAGATTATACAGGGGGTGATTGGATAGCTCAGGTTAAAGATGTACGGAGAGCTTGTGCCCGCGCGGCCATGAACCAGTGAGTTAGTAACTTATTTTTAGATTTGGAGTAGGAGTGATTTTGGGGATTGTTGTTTTATTTCAAGATTTTGTTTTTGTCTGTCCTGGTGCGCAAATAATACATATGAATTGTTTTAATTCTGTGAGGTGTATATCAGGGAGGACATTTGGAGTACGAAAATTGTTACAAAACAATATACTTCAGATTCATGAACTGGTTTACATATATTAAGTATATTTGACTTCCAATCAAAAAGTTTGTATTTACAAGATAAATAATCTTTATATAATAATAATAATAATAATTATATCCTCCATATTAGACTTAAAATAATCTATTTTTAACATATGAGTTCGATAACCTATGAATTAGTCTCATTCCTTCCCGAAATTTCATTCAATGAAATTCAATCTCAAGTGCTCTTCATAAAGAGTTTAAAACATTAATCGGCTATAAAAATATTAATAAAGGAAGAACATTTATTTTTATTTAGCTGATGTGTTTGGAATCGAGCTGCGAGAACAATGGCTCGGCCTTGGCTTTCGTAAGGATGATAATCCTAGAGTCTATTATCATCACGAGCTGATGGGTAAGACGAGCTCTGCTAATTTTTATATGTATTGTTTCCGAACTTCCTTGTATTATTAAATAGTCTCAGTTGAATAGTCTTATAGGGAATTTGCTGTCTGCGGGGATGGTGACGGTACGAGCATTTGCGTGGGTGTGTGTGTTTTTTATCTGTTCTATAGCTAGTTTTTTTATTATTGACAAAGTGAGAGTTTTTTGTTTACATTTGTACACATGGTATTTAAATGTATGAGTCTAAGTTTGTATTATTGTTTATATACTTACATATGACTATCGACCAGGGGTGTTTTATGGACAAAGCTCTCCAATCTATGGGGCTAACCATAGATTCATACCAATCGTTATTGAGGGAATTTCAACAAATAAATTTCAATGGGCAGGACATTAAAAACTATTGGTCATCAATGATATTGAAGTTATTATTTTATTATTATTGTTGGTTTGCACTTTTAGAAGAATAAGATTTTTTACTTTTTATTTATTCTTTGAGAGAAGGGAATGAGAGAGGTACATGGAAGCTTCTTGTAAGAAAACCAGGTGGTATACAAAGAATGAGGTGGGATAATAACACTATGATATGAGGGAAGCAGATTTTACAGGGAATAATTCGAAAACATTAGCTCGGAATAGGGATGTATGGATAGTTTGTCAGCGCGGCCATGAACCCGCGGGTTCGATAGTGCCAGTGAGTTAGTTATTTATACTTACATATAGCCTATTAATAGTTTTTACACTTTTTTATGTATGAGTGTATATGTATTATCTGTATCTGTGTATGTATTTGTTCATATATTCGTATGTTTTTTAAAACATGGAACGGACTATGCACGCACAGACAAACAGGCCTATGTGTGATGTAAATTAAAATACATTTACGCACTTAAAATAAACAAATTCTATTACAATTTCTGAGTATCTCTCAAGGAGATTTTTATTTATTTTATAATTATTTAGAGAAGTTTCCCATTTGTCGATTTGTTGATCTCGATGTCGATTCCGTGCCAGTTTAGCATATTGATTTTATTGGTATCTATAGTGAGGGGTGCACCGGATTGTGCGTAAAGTTTTAGATAGTACAGTTACGTTTTACATAGTGCTATTGAGTCACATCTGTTTGTGTAAAATGGAGTGACTGAAACTGTAACTCGAGACAAGGAGGTGTAAGGCGAATATCTACCAATTGCGCCAAGGAGCCACTATGCATATTATTGCCTCATGATCTTGTCGTCAGAGCTCCTGACTACAGTTTTGGGTTCGTTTCCCGCTCAGACCAAATAATTGTTTGCTTAGAGGATATAATTCCTGTGGTCACCTACGAGTGGAATTTGGATTAAGTTTAGAATAAAGGACACTCCTGCTGTTAGGTTGTTATTTATAATCCATTGTATCATCGAGAAAACGTAACTCCGTCTTCAACGCGCCCCAAACTTATAAGATTGATAACATTATATTGCATCTGTATTTTTAAATTGAAGATATATTTGGGTTTATTATTTATATTTTATTATTAATAATAAAAACTCCTAGCGCGACAGGCCTAGAAAACCCTTGGCCTACCAGCCGGCTGCTGGCCTCACATCCACATGTGTTAATCACAGAGGTAGACGATCACCTGATCAGAGTAGGGGTGACATGTAGTCAGCATGTCGGGTCCCGCAGCCGTTATAGCTGGTATTCTCAACCTGGAGTCGCTACTTATTGTAGCTACACTAATTCCTTACGATGCTGAGTGGGCACCGGTCCCATACTGACCGAAATTCCACGAGAAAATTTCTTCCCCAAGTGGACGCGAACTAGCGCTAGCCCCGTACCTCTGTGCCAAGGCTTCTTGCCTTAACCACTCGACTACGGTGCGGGACAATATTAATATTAAAGGAACCTTAAATTCTAGGAGACCCAGATAACTTTACTCACATTCCATTCCATTTAGTTCAAACTCATCTTGTAGGTACTTCTTATGCCACACGTTACCTTGGTCTAACAGTGGCACGAGCTGTTGGTTGAGGGAGTTAGTACTATGGATCATGCAAATGCTTTCTTGACCATATAAGGAGATCCAGGGCCTCCTCAAATGAGTGATCAGTCCAATGTTAACACAACATAGGACACACCATTCATACACACACTCATACACGTTGAATATGATAACGATTGTTATAATGTACAGATGATTTTGGGGGACCGTTTGGGCCTTAAGGTCACCTGAAGTTTGTCTTATAATTGATGAAAATTGCCGACCGGGATCGAACCCGGGCTCGATTGCATACGAGGCAGACTCGTTTTCTCGAAACAATATGTTGATCCTTTAGTAGCATTAATTCACACTCAACATGAATGAAAGGAATATTATATGACACCATGGTGGCATTTGATATACATAGGCCTATATATATATTGAAGATTTTTTATCTTTACTCTCATTTTCATAAGTAATGCCACGAGTGATTTCCAAATTATCGATAAATTCACGACTCACGAAGTGAGGAGTGAATTTATCTAGAGAATTTGGAAATCAAGAGTGGCATTTGTTAGGACTATTTAACGAATAAAATTAAGCTGTTTACTCTCAAATCATTATTTAACTATAGTTATTTTAAAATATTTATATATTTAATGTAAACGGCGATGTTTGAAAACAAATGAGAAACGATAGGTACGCTTCAACTGCTTCTTTTGTTTATCACTGCAACCAGATCACACTATTTATTGTCAAAGGAACGCAATATTGTAAGAATGCTCTCTAGTGGAGAAAAAATGAAACACATCAAACTGTATATTAATTCATTTCTGATGTCGTATGATGTAAGTATGACAATTATATTTTTCTGGATTGTTACCTGGGAAAAAATACATTAAGAAAGTGCAAACAGTGGTTTCTTTTTTTGGTGGTATAATCAATTGCTACAAGTGTTTTTATATTAACTCCCGCATGCGGCATGTGTTGACATTCATGTACTATATATACAATCTGGTAGCCATACTTCTCACAGGCTCAGTCACTGCAAAATAATGGTCAGACCTGTTCAGAATATTAAAAAGGAGGAGCTTTCTTTAATATGGTAATTATAACACTGATAAATATTTCGTGAAACACGACTCTGATTGGTTGTAAAACAGAAATCATTGAAACGTGATTGGTCATTGACTCCCATTTGGGGCATGAGTTAAATAGTCAATATAATTTTATTTTAAATTTTACATGACTTGCATAATTATTATGTAATATATACGTTATAATTAACTTTTTCATATACATTTTGATGGAATGTTCTCAATGCTTTTGAACACCTGTCTGTTGCGTCACATTTCTTTGTCTGTGAAATAATTGCAAAGTCATTCATTCACTCGCTTTTTTATTTCGAGTATATTGGCATTACATGTTCTGTCTCCTTTACTTGGGAGGCGCTACAGTAATTAATTATGAATTGTTCCTCTTGGACAATACTCATTTATAGAGGCAGACTGATAGTCTCAGAGCTACCAACCCTATTTTATACTAACCAGCTAAGAATATTCTAGAACATTTTCTTTTTTAAACCAGACATGGAGAGAATTCAGTAGTGGGCAGACACGCTTCTCGTATATCTCCGCGATGGAGACATAGCGTAGTTTTGATTTTAAATAACTTAGAAATTTAATAACCCATTCAGTGCAAGTGACATAGTTTGAAGTGAAAATCATCTGATTAATATGGGAATTTATTCAATATTATGTGAAGTCGTGAATTTATCGATAATTTGGAAATCACTCGTGTCATTTGTTAGAACTATTTAACGAATAAAATTAAGCTGTATACTCACAAATCATTATTTAAATATAGTCATTTTAAAAAAATTATGTATTTAATGTAAACGGCGTTGTTTGAAAACAAATGAGAAACGATTGGTACGCTTCATTTGCTTCGTTTGTTCGTCACTGCAACCATATCATATTATTTATTGCCAAAGGAACGCAATACTGGGAGAATGCACTCTAGTGGGGAAAAAATGAAACACATCAAACTGTATATTAATTCATTTCAAATGTCCTATGATGTAAATATGACAATTATATTTTTCTGGGAAAAAATACATTTAAGAAAGTGCAAACAGTGGTTTCTTTTTTTGGTGGTATAATAAAATACTACAAATGTTTTTATATTATCTCCCGCATGCGGTATGTGTTGACATTCAAGGACTACATAGACAATCTGGTAGCCGTATTTCTTAGTGAGTCAGTCATTGCAAAATAATGATATGACCCATTCAGAATGTTAAAAAGGAGGTACTTTCTTTATTATGATAAACTGTAGTAGGTAAATTCTAGGCGAAACATGACTGTGATTGGTTGTAAATAAAAAATCACTGTAACGTGATTGGTCATTGACTCCCATTTGGGGCATGAGTTAAATAGTCATAATAAATATTTTTTTTATTTTCTATCAATCACTTATGTTTTTAATTTACAGTTCCCTTTTGTCTCTTGTGGCTTTTACGGATCTCTGAACTGAGATTCGTCACCTCCATATATATAATTTAGGATCACTTTAACATATATACAGATTTAATTGTAATTATATGAAATAGTGATTATGATAAAATGATATTCTGTTATGAAATTCCAACTCAGCAATTGTCTATAAAACTGAGGTAAGGCAACGGAAAAAAAAACTGTTTAGGTTCTCTATCACCGCAGTTGAAATCTTTGACCTCTCAAATACTGGTACCATGCTGTTCGTGAACCATAATGGCAAGTCATGTAATATTACCGCTACAAGCCTTTTGGCCTATCAGCAGTCTGCTGGCCTTATATCCACATGTGTTAATCATAGAGGTAGAAGATCACCTAGCCAGTATTGGGGTGACAGTGGTCAGCCGTTATACCTGGTTTTCTCAACCTCTAGCCGCTATTTATGGTAGCTACCAAAATTTCTCACAATGCCGGTTGAGTAGCAGTCCTATACTCTCAGAAATTCCATGAGAAAATTACTTCCCCAATGGTGACTCAAACCTGCGCAAGTTCCCTGTCTCTGCACCAAGACAATCCTGCTTTAAACTGTTTGGATTCATTGTTTATAATCTATAATAGCGTAACCCAGTGTTGATTCATAGATTTTCTTTTCTCAGAAGTTACTATACCAAGTTAGTTTAGTTACCTCATTTGCCCATAGAAGTCATAAATGGCATTCGGTCAATGAGACTTCTAACAGGCAACTAAGGTATTATTAGGAAGTTGGGATCGGTAAATTTTGCATAGTCATTTTTATTCAGACTTAAGGATATTTTATAGCCTGAAAATCTTCAGACTAGAGACCCACGACTTGAAGTCCCTCCTGGATGTTTCTATCCTAAAAAAAATCATCAACCCCGGCGGTTTGAACCCGCGACCCAGGGGACCAGAGGTAACAAGCATAACCACTTGTCCACCATGTAAGTTACAAGTAGTTAAGTTTTTACTGAATGGGGAATATGGATCAAATACTGTAAGTTACATGCACTAACTATTGGGTTTTTAATTATTAAGTATACTTGTGAAATAAAAAGTTAATTCAAACAGAATAAGATCAGCATAAGTCATTTGATATTTTCTAGTTGCTAAGTTACTACGACTATTTAACTCATGCCACAAACGCTAGTCAATGACCAATCACGTTTCAACGAATGTTGTTTTACAATCAATGACAGCCGTGTTTCACCTCGCTCTTTATCGATTTCTCTTTATCAGCTCCTGCTTTTGTGATAGAGAAAGCTCCTCCTTTTTAATGTTCTGAACAGGACAAAGCATTATTTTTCTCCAATAAATACATTGAATATAGCAAATAATGAAAATGTTCCTTGATTTTACTGAGTTGTTTACTAAAAAAATAAATGAATAACCCGTAATGTTGATTATGTTATATAGTTTGATGTGTTTCATTATTTCTCCACTTGAGTGCAGTTTTACAATATTGCGATCTTATTTGGCAATAAATAATATGATCAAGCAGCAGTGAATGAACATAACCTCACATTTCTGATTTGTTTTCAAACATCGCCGTTTACATTAAATATATAAATATTTTAAAATAACTATAGTTAAACAATGATTTATGAGTAAACAGCTTAATTTTATTCGTTAAATGGTCCTAACAAATGCCACTCTTGATTTCCAAATTCTCTAGATAAATTGGAAATCACTCGTGGCATTACGTATGACAATTACTAGTCTTTTTAACCTTTCTATACTAGATAATTTTTAATTATATATATATTAAACCAATTTTATCAATACAAGACTGTACGGGGAGTGGTTTCTCGCGCTCCCATGATGCCGTCTTTTTTTAAAATAAACGAGCTGATATAAATCCACAGCTCGATCAGTTGGCGAAAACGATCCCCCTGCAGCATATAGTACCCGGCGCACAGCCAGTTTCTATGGTGTATTTTTGTAGTCCCTCCGTTTATAATTGAATTTAATAAAGTCAACATTCGTAAAACCACATGGTACAAGTTTTTCTCACTATAAATTAATAAAAAACAAATATACAATTTGGTTTGTTTTCACGTGAGCTGATTTCTCTTTATCAGAATTACATCCTGAAACAAACAGAATAAATATTATTTCTTTCTTTTTAAACAAATTCATAAACTACGTTTTTATAATCAATATGGACTGTTTTATTTGTTACGATGATATTTTCCTTTTAGATTTAGAAACTGGAATAATATTTATTTTAGCATGTACCGATATTAGATAAAATCCAGTGCGTGTAGGACTGTATTAACTTTTTCCTTCCAAGTCATAAATTCACAACTGTTCATACTTTATCGTAAAATCTTGAGAAAAGTTTTGAAGGAAAGTAACCTAAAATTTATTGCATATTTAAAAAATAATTTTACATGTTTCACTACTTTTTATTTTGTTTTATATTAAAAATATACTTTATTCTAGACCTAGAAGACGTTGGGCTGATGCATTATGAAGTCGGAACGGGCAATTGCCTAATCCCTGGAGTAATGATGATGATGACTTTCTTCTTGTTAGATTGTAATTTTATTACAGAATAAGCCAAAATAATTATAAAGTTATATATCCTCAACTCGTGTCCAACTAAGGGTCGGGTCGAAGGATGAGACGAGATGAAGCCCCTACATTTATTGAGGTCTGTGAACGACAAAAGTGCTGGTCGACCACGCCTGACGGACCGTTACAGGAGCACATGGACGAATCAAAACGAAACGGTTGAAATTAATATGGAGAAATCGTGGAATGAAATTACGGCAGGAGAAAACCCTGAGAAAAACCTGCCTAAACTCAGTTTCTTCCACCACGAAACTCTCTTGGAGTGACCACAGACTCGATCTCTGGACCCCAACGATGAGAGGCGAGTGTCTAACCGCTTGCGCCAGGAGCCGCCAGTTATAAACTTAATAATTTAAATATATGTTTCTAAATAATATAGGATATACAAGAGATATCGAAAAGTGAGGCTGTAAGATTACTAAACTATTAGAAGTTCCGATTCATGAAATCGTCTTCCGGGCGAATTAGCCGTGAGATCGTTTTAAACCTTGGCCATGGACATTTAGGCCTGAAGATAATTTTAAAAATCAGAAAATCGAGGATGAATGTTTAAAACTCATGTTGCCGGGAGAGATTTCTAAATTCGAATCGTGATAGATTGGCTTCATATGAGTTGATGGTGAATCCAGAATACAGGTTAAACGTGGCCACATTTATGGAGAAGACCCGGAAGAAAATATAATAGCAATCATTCGAGAAAAAACAAACTTGTAAACAAACTGTAGTTGTTATTAATACTAACTAACTCACTGGCTCTATCGAACCGGCCGCGCGGATATAAACTCTCGATACGTCCCTATCCTGAGGTAAAGTTATCCAATCATTCCCTATAATATCTATTTCCCTAAAATCATAGTTAATGTTATTCTCCCACTCATTCTTGGTCTACCAACTGTGCGTTTTCCCTCAGGATTTCCTACAAGAAACTTCCATGCACGTCCTTCATGTCCCATTCGAGCCACATGTCCTGCCTATCGCAGTCTACGGGACTTAAGTGTTCTGACTTAACTGGCTTCCCATAAATCTCATGTCGTTAACTGTTAAATAGTATCCTCCATTCACCTGTCTGTTCATCTCTCTTTGGTCCAACAATTTTCCTAATAACTTCATTCTCAAATAATCGTAATCTACTTTCCTCCCTTAAAGTAAGAGTCCATGTTTCCCATCCGTATAATATAACTGGTTGAATAATAGTTTAATATCTTTTCAGTTTAACGTTTTGTGAAAGGAGTTGGGATGTCAAGAGTCCCTGTAATGCATAATAACGCGCATTTCCATAATTGAGCCTATGTTTAATTTCGTTGTGCATCTCATTCCTATTTCACTTCCTCAAAATACCCCTCATTTGTCATTAGCTGTCCATTTCCATTATATAATATATTTATATGTGTGACCATATATTTACTTTTCTTAGTGTTGCTGAATAATATGTGCGTGTTGGCCTTTAGTATCTCCTCGCTATCGCCCAATAGTACCACATCATCAGCATAAACTAACAACTTATCAATACCATTGAGTTGTAGCCCTTCTTCATCCTCTAAAGATTTAATGGCATGCTCTACTTAAAACAATTTTATTACTTAGCTTAATTGTTCAATGTAATTAATTTTAATCTCTCCTAATGGGTAGTTTTGTTTTATATTAGTACTATTTTTATTCATATTATTATTGTTATTATTATTAAACAGTGCAGAAAGACTTTCAGCAAGTTTATTATTTGAGGCAAATAAGTGACTTTGCTATTGATACAGTCATAATGCGGAACTGGAAGAAATGAAATGGCAGATTTTGTATATAAAGTATCCTCCACGCAGGATCTGCACAAACGTCTCAAATTCCTCAGAGTTTCGAATGCATGGTCAAATGCTCTTGGTTTACGGAATATGTGTTTATTTTAAGTTGAAGAAACTTACTTTCTGCTGCCAGCTTAATCAGAAGAGTCTGAGTGCAGTCAAAATAAATAATATATAACCATAATGTAATACACATTTGCTAATTATTGTATAATTAATACCAATTTAATTAATATGTACTCAATCGTTTCCATTACTTTATTAAACATATTAAATAAATTAAGCTAGGCTAGTATATATTAGAGCAGCGTTTCCCAAACCATAGGTCACGGCCTACTGGTGGGTCGCATACGATATTTTGATGAGTAGCAGAACGATCCGTCGGGTCTACAAAACATTTTCAATTTAAAAGTTATTAACATTCCATCACGCAGTATACGTGGAAAAATATGTACAACACTTATCTGCTTTCAGTGAACGCGGGACTGAAAACAGAACTCTTATAACCTCACTATGATGGGTTTCCAGCTGCTCGCTTAGTTTCCCCGCAGCTCTTACACACACACACACACACACACACACACACACACACACACACACACACACACACACACACACACCACACACACACACCACACACACGCACACGCACACGCACACGCACGCGCACACACACACACACATATATATATATATATATATATACAAATATGCCAACTTCCGCCACTATAATAATTCCGCATATTAATCATTGTCATGCAATGTCGCGCGGCACCCGTTTTTATATAAACGGACAACCATCCTAGTGAGACAATAATAACACAACATACCTGGGACGGTGGGAAATACGAGTGTATTCGCTATTTTTAATTTAATTGAAATCGGCAGCCTTGCATTTGTATTATGACAAAGTCAACAATGATTTTTTTAGTCAGTTTTAAATTTAAATCTACGGATATGGAATAAAATTTTACTTGTAAATTAAAAGTTCCAAACTGCCAATTCATTCACATTCTCCCAATAACCATCGTTCGAGATTAAGTGTATTTCCCTCTGAATAGTTAAAGATGGATGCATGGCTTATATCAGGAACTTAAAAAATAAAAGTACACGCGAGTGAAGCTAAAGATCCCGTGAGCGTGAGTGATAGTGAATCAAGTGTCCCTGCTTCCAGCTCTGACACAAGTAGGCCTAATAGTTCGGCGATTGACGCGAAGAGAAGGAAACTATCGGCGTAAATATGACGTGAACCGTTTGAGGCTGATGTTTTCGTGGTGTGGCGATAAAGACGAACCAAAACCACAGCGTGTACTATGTTACGAAGTTCCCTCAAATGCTTCCATGAAACCAAATAAGTTACGAAGGCAGTTAGAAATAAAACATTCAGACGTTACAAATAAAAGTGAAGAATATTTCGCTCGCGCATTAATGCTGTTGTATCTAAAGTAGGATCACTAAATTAAAAGGCTTTGGAATCATCGTATTTGGTTAGTTTGCATACTGCTAAAACTGGAAAACCTCATTCTAGAGGTTAGAATCTGATCCTTCCTGTGGTTAACGATATTGTTGAGTTATGTTCGATGAAAAAGAAGCAAAACAGTTAGAATTAATTCCCATGTCTAACTACACAGTTCATCAACTGATCATGAGAATACAATACAGTAGATTTTTTCATTATAAATATTAACGAATCATCTGACATCGTTAATTTATCATCTTAACTTGTTTGTTTCATTAGGAATGAATTTGAGGGCGCCGTCAATGAATATTTTCTTTTTTTGTGAAAACTTGTTCACGCATACAACAGCAGAGTATTTTCTAAGTTCATATGTGATTAAGCACAGCATTGATTGGAAAAAATGTGTTGGGCTAACTTCTGATGGGTGTTGAGCACTGTGTGGACGGCAGAGTAGTGATTTTTCGTGTGTTTGTAAAGTGGCACCAGGTGTGATTTGTGTACACAGCTTTATTCACAGGGAAGCACTGCCTAGTAAGATCATGCCGAGTGCCATAAAAACAGATTTCAACACTGCATTTAAACTGAACACCTTCTGAAAACTTGGCCATTGAATGCGAGACTTTTTCCTGTGTTTTGCGACGAAATGGGTTGTGAAAATAAGCACTGCTGTTGCTGAGTGATGGCAATGACTTTGCATCGCCCAGGGTGCTACTCTGGAGTTAAATAGACCCCTTGGAAGCCAAATTCCCTAGTGTTCATCAATATAGGGTTCACTCACCAGTTGAGCTCCATTCATATGTTATAGGTATTTAGTTTAATTATTGGTGATAATAATTTGAATAATTTGTTTTGAGATGAGGCGTTCCAGTTGCCAAGGCAGGGAATCAAAAAACCATACCGCTGGGGGAAAAAAAAAATAAGCACCTCATGCATCACTCAGAAGGGGCTAGCTTTCAAGAGATAAAGTCCTTGTAAGAAATTGTACTCTTTTGAATGATTATAAGAATAAGTATGCGGCTTTGTTTTTATATAAAAATTGGCTGGTCACATTGGCTTGTATGGCAGACATATTGTTCCAAACTAAATGAACTCAATTCATCACCTTCAAGCCTTTACTGTATTTAAAGCTTATGACAAAGTTAAATCATTCCATGAAAAGGTCAATCTATGGTTGAGATATATCAAACGTAAAGATTTTTATCCTTTTCAAACATTAGATTATTTTCTAAAATTATATTTCTTTACCCTCTGCTTTTTGTGATTGTATAGTATTCCATCTCTCTACTCTCAATAATGAGATTGAAAGATATTTCTCAGAATATTAGATTGAATTCAAATGGATTGGATGCCCGTTCCTAAATTCATATTTTGAAAGTTCAAATTTGATCACAAAAAGTAAGAGAACAGTTAATCAGATGTGATTCTAGCATGAAAACGCATTTTTTACACTCAGATATAACTATGTCTTAGATATCAACAAACCGAAATTATCTTGAACTTTAGAATGAGTCATTAATCCGCATGCCGTTGGCAACTTCATATTTGCGTGAAAAGGGATTTTCCTCTTTAGTTCAAGTGAAAAACAAGTACAGAAATAGACTTGATGCACGCTCTGATTTATGACTCAATTTAACTTCAATTGAACTCAACATACACCAGCTTATGCAGACACGAAAAGTCCAACCTAAATTTTAGAAATATTCATACATTTTTAATTTATCAAAATTATGAATAAATTTGTTAGGCTTACAAATTATTCTATAGCTGTTCATATTATCTCATGAAATTATTCAGTATTGCTCTTAATTGTTTAATTTTCAATTGAACGGGTGGTATATATAGCAGGATATGGAAGTAATTATTCCAATGACATAATTTATATTATTTCCATAATTTCTATAATTCTGTAAAAGTTTTATGGTTATATTCTGTTCTGTAAAACAGTCGTTTCAATCGTGCGTTTTTCTTAATTTGATGTTACCTGAATAACGTAATTATAATAAAGGAGCAAATAGCCTATGCCACTTGCTACTGGAATTTAATATTTAAATTTAATATAATTAAATGATATCATTAATGCATATTATTTCTATACATGAGAGCTTGTATATCACAGAGCAGTATGGTAATCAACATTAATAAAAATAACAGTATAACAGCTGTTGTTTCTGTTAGCAGTGGTCCATGTTTGTTATTACAATAGAATCTCTTACCATAAGGAATGAATTCCAATATACATATATCTAATGTGCCATGAGTTTACTGTATAATTGAATAGCCGAGAAGAAACAAAATATTAAAACTCATTTTCACCGAAGTTGATTTTACATGAATATTTAACTCATGCCTCAAATGATAGTCAACGACTAATCATGCTTCAATGAATTTTGTTTTATAACCAATGACAGTCTTGTTTCACCTCGCTCGTTATCGATTTATCATAGGTAATGCCGGGAGTAAGAGAAAATATATCTAGAGAATTTGTAAATCAAGAGTGACATTCGTTAGGACTATTAAACTAGTAACATTTAGCTGTTTACTCACAAATAATTATTTAAATAAGTTATTTTAAAAATATTTAATGTAAACGGCGATGTTTGAAAAGAAATGAGAAACGATTCGTATGTTTCATTTGCTTCTTTTGTTTTTCACTGCAATCAGATCATATTATTTATTGCCAAAGGAACGCAGTATTGTAAGAATGCACCCTAGTGGAGAAAAAATTAAACACATCAAACTGTATATTAATTCATTTCTGATGTCCTATGATGTAAATATGACAATTATATTTTTCTGGAATGTTACCTGGGAAAAAATACATTTAAGAAAGTGCAAACAGTGGTTCCTTTTTTTGGTGGTGTAATCAATTGCTACAAATATTTTTATATTAACTCCTGCATGCGCTATGTGTTTACATGCATGCACTATATATACAATATGGTAACCGTATTTTTTTGGGGAGTCCGTCACTGCAAAATAATGGTATGAACTATTTAGAATGTTAAAAAGGAGGTGCTTTCTTTATTATGATAAACTTTAGTTGGTAAATTCTAGGCGAAGCATGACTGTGATTGGTTGTAAATAAAAAATCATTGATTTGTGATTGGTTACTGACTCCCATTTGGGGCTTGAGTTAAATAGTCATAAGTAATGTCACGAGTGATTTCCAAATTATCGATAAATTCATGACTCATGAAGTGAGGAGTGAATTTATCTATTGAATTTGGAAATCAAGAGTGGCATTTGTTAGGACTATTTAACGAATAAAATTAAGCTTTTTACTCACAAATCGTTATTTAAATATAGTTATTTTAAAATATATGTATATTTAATGTAAACGGCGATGTTTGTAAACAGATGAGAAACAATTGGCAGGCTTCATTTGCTTCTTTTGTTCGTCACTGCAACCAGATCATATTATTTATTGCCAAAGGAACGGAATATTGTAAGAATGCACTCTAGTGGAGAAAAAATGAAACACAAACTGTATATTAATTCATTTCTGATATCCTATGAAGTAAATATGACAATTATATTTTTCTGGAAAAAAATACATTTAGGAAAGTGCAAACAGTGTTTTCTTTTTTTTATTGGTGGTATAATCAAATGCTACAAATGTTTTTTTATTATCTCCCGCATGCGGTATATGTTGACATTCATGCACTATATATACAATCTTGTAGCCGTATTTCTTAGTGAGTTAGTCACTGCAAAATAATGCTATGACCTATTTAGATTGTTAAAAAAGGAGGTGCTTTCTTTATTATAATAAACTTTAGTTGGTAAATTCTAGGCGAAACACGACCGTGATTGGTTGTAAATAAAAAATCATTGTAACATGATTGGTCATTGACCCCCTTTTTGGGGCATGAGTAAAATATTCTCTATGAACTCCTGCTTTTGTGATAATGAAACCTCCTCCATTTTAATATTTTGAATAGGTAAGAACATTATTTAGAAGTGACTGACTCTCCAACATATGCATTGAATATAGCAAATCATGAACATATTCCTTGATTTTACTTAGTTGTTTACTAAAAAAGTAATTAATAACCTACAATGTTCGTTATAATATAATGTTTGGTGTGCTTCCTTATTTCTCCACTATGGTACATTCTACACATATATTGCGATCCTATTTGGCAATAAATAATATGATCAAGTTGCAGTGTATAAACATAACCTCGCATTTCTGATTTGTTTTCAAACATCGCCGTTTACATTAAGTATATAAACATTTTAAAATACCTGTAACTATATTTAAGTAGTTTAAACATCTTAATTTTATTCGTTAAATTGGCCTAACAAATGCCACTCTTGATTTTCAAATCCTCTAGATAAACTCACTCGTTACATTACTTATGAAAAACAATTGTTAATGAAGTGTGGGACAAGGAGAAATACTGTTCGTGTTTTTCACAATTTATTTGTAAGTTTAGGTATGTAAAATATTTTCATTACACCATTAAGAATCTTTTCAAGCGAAATTCGCTTTTCGATAAAAACGTAGCCTAATAATATAATTGGTCTACCGAATTGTGGAATAAGATACGTATATTTGTATATATACATGCACCCAATACGAGCCATCTGGAGACATAGGACGCTCACTGGCGGGGGATTGTTTACCTAACAAATTTAGTTAAATTTATTTCCCTACAGATTTCAGTGAGTGACATGATGTCAGGACATCGCCTCACTGAAACATCTGGTAGACAACTAAGGTATTGCTTAGATGGAGAGGGCCTATTCAATTTTACATAGAGGCTATAATTTAATCTTGGCTTTCATTACGAGCTCGAATATATTCAGACTCTGAACCCACGACTTAAATTACCCCGGAGGTGATGTCCCTTGTATTGTTCCATGTTAAAAATCCATCAATCACACCCGGGTTTGAACCCGCGATCTTCAGACCTCCGGGCGTGACACAGAATATTGTAGAATATAAAATCATCAAGGTTGATTAATAGTGAGAAATATTCACTTTTCACCTCTAAGTGACCGGATATGGTCGTTGATTTCTTATGGACAAATTTTAATATTTTTAATAATTAGGAATAATAAATGGCGGCTCCGTGGCGAACGCAGTTAGACACTCGCCTGTCACTGCTGGATTTGGAGTTCGCGTCTCGGTCAATGTACGTGGATTTTGTAGTTGATAAAACGGTGTCTGGTAAGGGTTTTCTTGAACTTTCTCACGTTCTTCCCTACTACATATTTCATTCCACCACTTCTCCACAATCGTTCATCTCATTAATTTCGTTTGATTTCATTTCATATGCCCTTATTCACAGACATCTAATGTAGGTCCTTCATCACATCTCATACCTCGAGATGGTCTCTGAGTCGGACAATATTTGAAATTTTTTGAGGAGGCATAATAAATAATTAAAAATAAATAAATAAATAAATAAATAAATAAATAAATAAATAAATACATAAATAATATATATATATATATATATATATATATATATATATATATATATATATATTTAAACACATTATCTCACTACTTATCATTGTCACAATATGTCTTACCTAAAATGAGATTTGGTGGAAGGTGATATGAAATGAAAGATTGAACCCATTTTCTATTAAAGTAGAAAAGTCAGTAATTAAAGGATGACCACAAAGATCATACAACGGACTAGGATTCTGGGAAATTCTGTACAACGACCTCCCCGTAATACTGGATATTCAGATAGGTCATAAATCTATCCTTATCCTGACGACCTAATTCTACTTACCAAATGACAGAATGACATTGATGTTGAAAATTATGTCAATCAGGATCAATGCCAAGTAGATAATTTGATGAAACTTAACAAAATTAATTTCAGAAAATACAAATCGAACGTAATACTAGGTCATGAAAACGAACTATCAACAAACGAAACATACATTTAAATTTAGGGAATAAAATAACAGAACAACTTGAAGAATTCACATATCTCGGCTAACAATGGAACAGTAAATATAATTTCGATAAACACATAGCACATATAGCAGAAAAATCTAGCTTACCGTACAGCCTTTGAAATAATTGTTGGCGCACAGGTAATTTTCAAGTCCTATAACGAAGCCACTGCGCATGACCAGAGGTCAGTTGTTTGGTTCACAAGTATACAACTATTTGAGAAAATAAAATCCATTCTATTTCGTTGTGTGTCGTGCAATTGAAAATAATTTCGCGTATATAAGTAGTGCGGTAAATGCTGTAAATAAAACAAAGCAAAAAAATAAATCAAAAGAATGAAAATTAATTGAGATAAGGACGAGAGAGAGAAAAAGAAAGGCATGGCAGTGGGATCGAACACGCGACCTCGTGCATGGGAAATAAAAGCTCCTTTCACTAGAATACAACCGTTCGCTGCTAGAAACTGTCTGTATGAAGCGATGGAATACTCCAGGACTTACTTGTATAATGAAATTTTATATTAACTTGTCTTTATTTAAATTAATCAGAAGCATTTTACATTATTAGTGGAAATAAACAATCTTGTTATGCCTTGTGTTTTTTAAACAAAGTAACGGGATTTTACAATTGTTATCCATAATATATATATATATATATATATATATATATGAACTGTTTCCTTTAATTCATTGATTTTCATATATATATATATACAAATTTATTTATATAACGTAGCCTGGTAACGTATGGGCATTATAATAACTAACGACGTTATTAAAAAACATTCTTGACCAGAATCGAACCTGGGCCTGCGCCGTTGCAAGAACGCATCTTACCGACTGCTCTACTGAAGCGAAAGATACAAATACTGCATCAGAAGTAAGTGCTAATTTACCATTGATTGCTTTAAGAGACCATTACTTGCTTTCAGTCAACTGATAACTCTCTTAACTTAGAAATTCAATTAATAAATTTATTTGTTGAAATTCTTTCAATAACGATTGGTATAAATCTATGATTGGCCCCTTATGCCGCCGATTTGACCTCAGAGGAGACAGAACATGTAAAACCTTACTCGTGTGAATCGCTCTTCAAAACTTTTAACTTTCCATCAAGAGTTGTGCGATAATTTTTTTTCAAAGGCTGTACATAATGCTATAGAAATCAGCAACAATTCACTGAGATCTCGTATATAAAGCGCTTAAAATAACTTATTTTGGAGCTACAGAGCCTGTACTGACATATGGGGCTCCGTTATGAGCACAAGCCATAAAGAAAAGAGAAGAATTTGTTAAAATGTCAAAGAGTCCAGAGACTGATATATATCAGGATGGCCGAAGCATATAGAACTCTTTCCTATGAAGCATCATGTATGATGGCGTGGATTATTGCAATAGGAATAAAGATAGAAGAGAAAAATCTGATTGTAGAATCATACACGGTCTGAATGCATCAATAAAATATGACTCGTGTCTTGACGTAAGCAAATGGTCACATTACTTTGAAACGTGCGATAATTCAAGAGTCAGGCGTGATAGAATATCCTATTCCAATATACACGTACGGCATCAAAATCAATAGAACATTGCTTGTTGCGGCTGAACTAATAAAAAGGCTACCTATACTTCACATGCTTAAATACAAGTTGGATAACAACTGCTCTAAAAATCAGGCTGAACAAATAGTGATCCTAAATGCACTGCAAAAGGCATGGGGCATTTCATCCGAAGATGAAGCTGGAAAGAAGGTGGCCATATATTCAGAGAGCCAAATAACCCTGAATTTTATAAATTATAACTCTAATGACACAATTATTGTAGAGAAAATAAGACTCGGAATCGGGGAGCTCGAAAAGCAAAAATGGGGTCAAGGCTTATACCGATGTAGTAGGAATTTAATTAAGTTAAAAATTAGCCAAATCAGCAGAAGATAATGAAAACTGGGATATTTTATATGATCGAATACCTGAATAGACAGTACTTACAGATGAAACAGAGAATGGTATTTTAATTGGCAAATCCAGAGGGAAAATTCTACAAAACATGCTTGCAGCTCCTTTCTCCCTTCGGTGAGAGACAGGTCGAGAAGAAAATCCACAGCAGCCATCGAATTCACAGTGATGTATAACTGGACAGGGCTCGCATGAGCCAATCACTATAGATTCTCCCTGATCATCTTGTCCTTGCGCAGCAGAACAACAGACAGTCGACCGTCCGATATATGACTACACAAATCTACAGCCTCAACGTTATCGACTCAAGGACAGATTTAGGCGATCCGGAAGGATTTGGAAAGCAGCTAAACTAGGTCTTCTAAGAAATCACTTAAAAGAATTTATAAAATTCACAATAAAATGGACGTTAGTATTCTACAATACATCATAGATACAACCCCCTACATACAAGCATGCAAAATAGCATAAAGTGTATTTTATAATGTATACGGGACTAGAATTAACAGAAAGAAGATATCTACATCACTTACTTTTGCCGACGATCAGATAATTATACCCGAAGATGCAAATTATATGTGTAATCAGTTGTCAGGAACATATCAGAAATGGAGTTTGAAAATCAACAAAAACAAAACAGAGTATTTAACAAATGATCCAGTTGAATTATGTATTGATGAGGTAAAGATAAAGAAGAGCTATAGTTTCTGTTATTTGGGATCAATTATAGAGAAAGATGGAACATCAAATAAAGAAATAATCATAGGAATGTTAAATTCTATACCATGGAGTAAAAACATCATTAACAGAAAAAACTAATTTATAAGTCCATACTATAAATTATAATGTTATATGGAACAGAAGTTTGGACAAAGATACAACAACATTTCATCAGAATAGCTTCAGTTGAAATGAATTTTTGGAGAAGAGCTGCCAGAAAATCTCGAATGGAAAAAAAAAAAATATATAGAAATACAGAAATTAGAAAAAGGTTGAATGCAGAAACAAACTAATGGGTCAGATTGAACACAAAAGGCTAAAATGGTATGGACACGTATGAAAAATGCAGGATGGAAGACTACTAAAGGCTATCTATGCATGAAAAATTTATAGAAGGATCAGAAAAGGAATACCAAAAACAACCTGGAAGAATAACATTCAAAATTCAATAAGGAAATTAGGTGTAACAGATGAAGATACAGAGGAGAGAGAACGATGGAGAACTTTAATGAAGGGCAATTTGTGAATGTTTGTTGCAAACTGATAGTTTATAAGTCCATAGTCATTTATATATATATATATATATATTTTATTTTTTTGAAAATTCATGTTAATTACTAACAAGGGAAAGTCACGATATGTTGTCGCGCAGATTATATTCGTACAAAGTGCAATTAATAGAGAAACAAAGTATACATACACCATACAATTTGTAGCTGCTATGGACTATTGGAACAGGAGACACCTGTTGTTACAGTTACGATGAGAATAACGTACGCAAGAATGATTATTATTAAGGAAATGTATTATTTGAAACAAATAGTCAATAATATGACATTACACAATGCATAACAGAGTTTGCATACAAAGTCATAAAACTTCTAAATATATCAGAAAAGGATACTGCAAAAATATGTTATTAATAAAGAAAGATGGATAGAACACTATAAAATGTGTGGTGTAAAGAAGAAAAAGAAGACGAAGAAAAACAAGAATCATATCCAGATAATGAAACAGGAGAAATTCAAACTGATATGATTACATTTGATGAACTTTAAGAATCCTTGAAAGAAACCAAAAACAGAAAAGCAGCTGGTCCTGATCAGATAATTATGGAGCTGCCATAATATGGTGGAACATTTCTACATTGGAGAATATTGCATTTATTTAATGAATGTTGGAGAAACTGCAGAATACCATAAAGCTGGAATATAGCTGAAGTCATATCGTAATTTAAAAAAAGGAGATAGAAGAGAATGTAAGAAATATAGAGGAATTAGCCTACTTAATTAAATTTATAAAATCTATGCAATGATTATAAATAAAATACTTAAAAAAATAATAGCAGAAGCAATACTCGAAGAAGAACATAACGGATTTAGTTCGGGACGATCAATAAGAGATAATAATTATATATAAATGATTTATTCATATTACAGCAAATATTTTAAAAAGAAGAGAACATAACCTACAGACGCATGTTGGTTTTATTGATTTTGAGAAGGTATTTGATCGTGTTGTAGAGATAAGTTATGGAAAATTATGAAAATGTATGACCACCCACAAAATTAATTTATGTGATAAAAAATTTGTATGTAAAAATCTCAAATTATAATAAATATACGCACATTAAATACCGAAGCTATTTTAATAAATAGAGGTGTAAGACAAGGGTGTAGTTTATCACCTACTCATTTTAATTTATATATTAATAACATCATCCAAAATTGGAAACGTATTGTTAATATAGGTATAAGAATGGACCGTTTTAAAATATTAAACGTTTTAATGTATGCTGACGATGGTTATTATTGAACAAAATGAAAATAATTTGCACTACACTTTACATCAATTAAATCAGTTATGCCAAGAATATAATTTTAAAATATCAAAATAAAAAACAAAAATAATGGCATTTTGGGGAAACGAACATATCAGATCAAAAATCTGTAATAGAAATGAAACCTCTGGAACAAGTAACAAATTTTAATTGTTTGGGTTACAATTTTACTATAAACACAAATACTGAAAATTACATAAATATGAAACTGTCGAAATTTCAAATGATATGTATAACTATAATTAAACATTAACGAATAAAACAATAACAGATACTAGATTGAAGTTTTATAAAACATCGGCAGTTCCTGCATTTCTTTACGAGAACGAAACTTGAGAACTCCAGTAGAATAGTCTACAACGTCACCCTCTTAATTGAATAGTATGCATTTTCTTGAAGTCTACATAGAGTTTATGCACAGTGCCACTACATTCCCGTTTCTCTTCTAAAATCTGTCTTATACTAAAAAAAACCTCATTTATTTAGACATATTTCTTTTAAATATACATCGATGATAACCTATTATAATACTATACTAATATATTTGTTAGAATTTTATACGAATTTTTAAATAACGAGATTCCTCACTAGTTGCTAACCGTTTTATCCCCTTTTAATTTATGGATTCGTAGACAATCGATTATTTCAATTTAATTGGAAGACCCTCTTTTTTCCAAATCATACTAAGTAACCGACGTCCATCGAATTTTCTCCCCCAGATTTTATCAGCTTTGCTGGGAACTCATCTGAATCTGACGTTTTATTCAGTTATATATTTTTTTATCGCCATTTCAACCAGGTCATAATATTTGATAATTTAGTTTCATCTATACTTTGGGCATGATCATACCTTTTCAACTATTTGATATAATTTCATCACCCAGGATCATAACAATACTTTTTCTCTCATTACTAAATTATTATTTGATATTTTATTGAAATTCTTGCTGAGCCATGATAAAAATCCAATACCGTTCAACAAAATATAGCTACATTTTTTTTTTCAATTAAAACATTATTTAATAACAAACTAACTTACACACCTCACTGATAGTATTCTTTTAACAATTAATAAATTTAATTATCTACGAAAATAATATTAAGATTAACAAATATTTTCTTTTGTTTTATTTCAAATATTGTACAAACGTAAAATTAGTTTTATATATCTCATTATTTTTCTTTGTTTTTATAAACATTAGACAGGGACAATTTAATATTTTTGCTTGTATACACTTTATTACGTATTAGTTTCAGTCTTAATTTTAACTAACATTAACTGGTTGCATTATAGATCTAATATAATAGATATTATCTTTTTAATAAAATTTTTATTTAGTATTTAATATTAGAGTTAATTGTGATTGTTATATTCTGATGTAATGTACGATCGTATGTTTGTCCTGGTGAGTGGAAAAGAAGGCCACATGGCCTTAACTTCACCAGGCTAAATAAATAAATCTAAAAATCTAAAATCTAAAAAATTTCCAGTTTATTAATCACACGTTTTTGACTTTTCGTTACTGTATGTAACCTTATACGGAGGCTACAACTGTGAAAATATGAGCTATTTATATTTTATTTCAAAATAAAGTAAACTATATGTAATTATATTTCATCTAATTTCGAAGTACTTAATTAAAAATTACTCCTTATAGCAAAATATTACAGAATGATTAGTTTTGTTTACCATTGAGATCTTCCTTAGTGTCAGCACCTATAGAAGTGAACTCTACTATCTTGGAAAGCGACTTTCATTATTTATTATCCCATTTCCCTCATCGTATGTATTCTTCAGTGAGAAGCCAGTCAATTCCCATTGAACTTTGTGAAAATATCTAACCATAAACACACTAACATTACTAAACTAAATAAAATTGCCTTCGGGTTGGTTCATAGACTTAGGAGAACACAATATTAATAATGTAGAAATTATCGTTATGGTCAATTTTAAATTTGACTATAGATAATGACAAGATTTTGAATTAAACAGAAACACATTGCTGGGTACTGCCATTAAGAATAAAGTTTTTAGGGAACTTTTGAACGGAAGAGAGAAGAACAGACAGCTAAATGTAAAAAATGTTCATCACGTAAGAACTGCGTGAAATAGGGTAACTCTTTAGCAAATCATATTTATGGTCCCATATTGCGGGTTTATGGAATGTATATTTATTTTGTTAAATTGGAGAAATTCTGAGACAAACGTATTTAAAGGTGTTTGGTCTGCAGTGGAAACAAATCATGAATAGATGTAAAATATTACCTAGTTATACCCATCCATAGTAATTCTGCCCGAGGGCAGGTCTTTCACTGCAATCATAGCATTTTCATGATACGCTTTGCAGCTTACTAGGGAATTAGCTTCCCGTTGCTTTCCACACCGGTGAAGGATGATGTTCATGATTATAATGATAAGGATGACGAATGAAGGCCGGATGATTTTCGGGGAACGTTGGGCCGTGAGGAAAATCCCCGAAAAAAACTCATCCAGGTGCCTGTCGAACCCTGGCCCGTTGCGTTACAAGTCAGCACTCTATCTCGAGACCACAGCGGAGGACCTAGTTATATATTGTTGTATGATTTGACACCAATTTAAATAATATTTGCCGATTCATTTCCCAAGACGTTATTATAAATATTAAATACATGATACCAATTTATAGTAGGTACAGTGTACTTTGCCAATTTATGGTTAATTAAATTCTATGTTATATAGTGCGATGAATCAAACATGGCAATTGGTAGTCAATTTTTAATTTCAGCTTTCTCAAAGGCATTAAACTGCCACTTTTAATGCTCGCAATAAGTTGATTTTTGAGAATATTTTTTTCGATTAATTCTAATAACATATTCTGAATTCCGTAGTGAAACATTGACAATTTTGACAGTTAGAGCGATTTATTATTTTTATTCAGATAAGCTCCTATACCTCATTGTCCGATTTTGCTGGTTAAGGAACTCGACTTTGCTTTTTAGTTGATATATGTATATTTTGTTTTCGATGAGACAAAAATTGTACATACATGCATGCATACATGAATACATGCATACATGCATACATGCATACATGCATACATGCATACATGCATACATGCATACATGCATACATGCATACATGCATACATGAATACATGAATACATGCATACATGCATACATGCATACATGCATACATGCATACATGCATACACATCATCGATTTTTTTTTGCTTCTTTATTTGACCATTTCATCGCATCCATTCAGTCATTTTTTTTTGTGATTTAAATTCTCAAACTTGGGGTTTTCACATTTAAATTTAGTCATTATTTCGCGTACTGAGAGTTTGTTTTTCTTTATCTTCAATCACTTTCACTTTTTAGTTGATGACAAACAAAAAAAAAAAAATTTGATACTAAGCCATCTTTATTCCATAAATTCAGAACGCATACCTGAACTAATTTAAGATTTTACAGTGCACTGGTTATTTGTAAGACAGATGTCACACGCCAAATATCTGTTAAGGGAATCTGTATTTCGCAAAACGGGTATGCAGTGAGACCGAAAGAAAATTTCAGATGCAGGTAGAAAATCTACTTTACCCGGCGGCAGAAATCATCACTTATTTTAATGTCGCCTACTAACAGGAATTCAATGAAGTGGAAACGAATCTATCTTTCCGCCTTATAAACATTATTTTCTTAAATTGTGCAGAAATATCCTTCCGTTTCCGCGTTGGACAGATTCCGTTTTATAAAAAATAAATATACGTAAAATTAGTATTATATCGCCGGGACCAATAAATTTGTCCACATTGGAAAGATTTCCGCATTATTTACGTTCCGGATTAAACAAGTTTTTCTGCATTAGCTAAATATAGGGACATATGGAGAGTTTATTAGTTGGTGAACATGAACATCCGAATTAAAATATACTATTGAGATAGTTAGTATGGAGTATTTATCAGCGTTATTGGATTTAAATGTATTAATTTGCTTCTAAAATGTATATTTCTATCAGTAACGCCGGGGCTTGATAGTGCCAGAAAATTAATTTTGTATAGTGCCCAGCGGTCTATCCTCGTTTTCAGGCTTAATCCCAAAATGAATGATTATTGAATTTTATGCTATTTAATTGATCCCCCATAATTTCGATTGAATGGTTCCAAAATCTTCCCCCCGCAGAACATAGATATCAGAATTACCTACCGGACATTACATTATTATACTTTATTATATTGATTGTAAAAACGTAGCTTTTCATATTAAAATTATTTATAGAACTCAATGGCGGAGATGGGGTGAGGTTCCCTAGGCATGTCAAAATTTGTATTGAACTGTGTAACATTAGCAATGAACAAATAAGGAATTAATTAAAAGTAGAACCACTATATAATATAGTGTTACATTAAAGGTTATAGTGGAACGAATATGTAGACAGAATAAGTGAGGCACGATATCGACAACTACAGAGGGACCATCAAGCAAGAGGACGATGATATAATCGACGTCCTACAAAATGATGCGCTATCGTTAATTTCAGTTGTGATACTCGTTTTACAGTTACTGGTGGAACTTACAAAGTGTGCATTGTTACACTGTGTTTGCTGCATGGACAGTACTGTGTAGTGTTTTAGTTACTTTATTGTCTACTATATTATACAATTTTTGTAGAACCTAATTGTACCTGGTCCTGTCTTGACGTTGTGTTCCTATTACTCCCGTTCCTCGTCCATGCAAGTATTGTTTGCATCGTTTCTACAGTTAGGTCGTCTTGAACTTGAAGGGTTCGGTGAAGGATCCGCCAGCCATAGTCACGAGGTAATTGACTACAATATATTCTTCTTCTTCACTTCATGGGCTAGGCAAATTGCTTGTTCCGCTTCACAGTTGTTCTATCCATCTTTTCACTGGCCTTCCTACATTCCTTGAACCTCTTGGCTTGTAGTTAAATGCTGCTCTTGGTAGTCTCGATACATTCGTTCTTTCCACATGTGTAAACCATTTCTCTCTATATTCTCTGATTTTCTCTTCCAATGAATACATATTTAACTCTGTTCTTATATCTTCATTCCTTATCCGATTCAATATTTTGCAGCCTTTTGTTCTTCTAAGGAAGTTCATTTATGCGCTTTGTATTCTACTTTGCAATTTTTTGGTCATTACCCAAGTTTCGCTCCCATAAAGTAATGCAGGAACTGCCAATGTTTTATAAAACGTCAATCTAGTATATCTTCTTGTTTTATTCTTTATGTATAGTTCCGCTTATCATTTGAAATTTCGATAGTTTCATATGTATGTCTCTTTCACTTTTTGTGTTTTTGTAAAATTACAACCAAAATAATTAAAATTTGTTACTTGTTCCAGAGGTTTGTTGTCTATTATGATTTTTGATCTTATATGATCGTTTTCCCAAAATGCCATTATTATTGTTTTTTCTTTTAATATTTTGAAATTATATTCTTGGCATAACTGATTTAGTTGATGTAAAGAGTACTGCAAATTATTTCCATTTTCTTGAATATTAACCACATCGTCAGCTCCAATTATCAGTTTATTTTCTTCAGTGATGGCCAAGGCAAGCAGACAATATCTTTCCCAACGTTTCTGCACTCTTGATTTAGTTTTTTTTTCTGAATTAGAGTTTAATTATAAAGTGAAAAATGCAATGAATAGGAAACGTGAGGTATAATTACAGCTCAGCGAGTATCAATTACATTCATGTTTTTTCAACCAAATGTTAATATGTTAACCTACAAGTAGAAGAATAATTTATATAACATAATTTTCTGGATCTCATACATCCGACACTACTTCAATCCTGAAAAACTGAGAGACTACAATGAACGATATCAAACATACTGTACAAATAAAGAAAATAAAATTATTAATTAACCAAACTCCCATGAATTCCTGCGTTCATCCAGTGAAAGTACTAAAACTCAACTATTACAATTTTTAATGTATACAATACCGCTGTGGTCTAGAGGTAGCGTCTATGTTTCGTACGCGGCGGTTCTGGATTCGTTCCCCGGTCGGGACAAGTTTTTGATGGTTTCTCCGGAGGTTTTCCTGACCTGAAAGAGAAATGTCAGGAAACGTTAAGGCCCAAACGGTCCCCGAATATTATCTGGACATCATATAATCATCATCATGATATTCGCCATGTAAATTATTTGTTTCGTCTTAATGCTGTGTTGACTCTGAGGAAGCCCTGTCATTAAGGAGTCCTTGTGTATGTAACATTAGTATTTGATCCATAGTTAAAATCCCTTTTCCTATAGGTCGTGTCACTCGAATGACTGAGTGGCATGTGGAACGTAAATGTACCTATAAGGCGAGAGGTTTAACACCGGTTTTGGATATATATATATATATATATATATATAAAATTTCGTGTCACGTTGTTTGTCCGCGATGGAATCCTAAACTACTGAACCGATTTTAATAACATTTTACAAACTGTGTGCAGTGTGATCCAACTTGAGACTTAGGGTGTTTTATAACTAAATTTATAGTCGCATTATTTTTTATTGAAAATTATTTCTTTATTATTTAACAAAGAGTTATAATTATCTGTAAGGTTTCATACGATTCTAACAGATGGCGGTGTAATTATCTGTGAGTTCCATACGATTCTAACAGATGGCGGTGTAAGGTAATTTGGTAACGTAATTGGTTTATTATTTAAAAGAGAGAGATCCAGATGGCTGTGCTTTTTGTTGCAACCGCGAATTTAAATTGAATTACAAATATTGATTATTTCATAATTTAAGTGTGTTCAGTTGCACCGGCGTAACCACGCTCTATGCTACTTTTTGTGCTGTCTGAACCACGCTCAATGCTACCATAAAATTGCACCGTATAGGTGCTTGATCAAACCGTTATTGTTGGTAACTATTTTGACTGGAAAGCATAGATTGTTCAAATTGTGACATCTTTGCCCGGGCCCATAGAGGCAAAGAGGAATTCAACTTTCTTTACTCAATTCTCCCAATATGTAATGCTTACTGACTTATAAAATACAATCGTGAAAGCTTTGGGATAAAGGAACTAATACCCAATTGAGTAAGCTTTTGGAATTTGACTTAGACATGTGACTAAAGCTAACTACTGAATGAATAGGCCTCAGTAAAACAAACACAACTAAAGCTTTTAATGCGAGTCAAAATTTAGTCAGATATGATATAAAGATAAATAAATAAATATTCGTTTTACAAAGAAAAGAAATCATAGTTGATCATCTATACAAAAAGAAAATATGATATAAATCAACTTACATACACACATACATGATCAATCACTCAAGTCCAGCCTCGGGTTGGGGGAAATACTCTCCTGGCATCCCCACCCTGGCTTACTGGACTAAACAAACATCATCAGCTCTCCTGAGCTGTTCAGACCTGACTCCAACGGTGACTATGTAGATGATCCCCAGATGTTACTATACACAGCTGTTTATGAGAGTTCACAGGGTAGGGGGAATGCGCGATAGCACAGGGTGCGCACTAGGAAAGGGAAGGGATAGATAGGAAAGCATTTGGCACTGTTCATAAAGATGACACTCAAGATGGAGACGCGATGACGTATAGTTTGCGCAGTAAGACGTAATTCCTGTATCGAAATGTCCATTTCGGTACACAGTGTTTATTTTATTTTCAATATTATTAATTTCGTGTGTAAGTATTAGTTTTAAGTAATCTGGCTGAAAACAGCAACTTAATTTATATTTTTAACGTATACCTTAGCCACAGCAACGCGTGGCCGTGACTTCTAGTGTATATATATATATATATATATATATATATATACATACATAGAGTTTGGTCATGGTCATTTTCAGGAACAATTTTATAGAATCAGTGAAGACCTGTAAAATAAATTCATTACTGATAATACGTTCACGAGAACATAAGTGACAGCTTCATTCCTTGGATATTCGTTAAAGTAATAAAGGAGAAAAAGGAAGAAAAGAGTATGACAACATCATATGATTTAGCTTTGTAAATTAACAACTAAAATTACCTTGAACAAAACAAGTTATAACAAATAATTACAATATATTAAAAACATGGCGAAAAAGCAACGGTTTCAGCAAACAAATCATTGATGAGCTTATAAAGAAACAAAAAAGAAAAAAATGACGTAAACAATATAACAAAAATAAAAGAGAATCAGATAATAATCAAACATGGGTAACATAACATACACAGCTAATGAAACCACAAAACTGGCCAGAACTTTGAAAAAAATAAATAAAAACATTAACTTAACTTATAAAACAGGAAACAAATTAAAGAACATAATATACAATGCCATAGAAGAACACAGCAAATTCAACAACAAAGGAATCTACAATCTAGCATGTAAAAATTGTAATACATTTTATACTGGCACAAACAAAAATTTCAATATAAGATGTAAGGAACAACTAAAAGATTTCATGTTAATTCAAGCCTTGCTAAACATCTCATTAACACATGTCACCAAATGAACACAATAGAAAATACTCTTACGATAATTCACAGCGAAAGGAATCCGGCAAAGATAAACATATTTGAAGACCTCAAACTTATAAAGGAAATAAACACCACCTTATTTCTTAATGAAAACGCACCCCAGTCAAACAACCCATTATACGACATCGTCAAAAAGAAGTCAGTTGCTGCTACAAACACTTGGAGTATACATCAACGTAAACAACAACTAGTACTAGAAGCTCAACCTGCTGATGATGGAAGTTAACTTCCGAAATGCCTCCAGTTAATTTTATATATATCATTTTAACAAAGTTGAGGACGACGGCACCTGCCAACAGGTACATTTTAATTCTTAACTTTTGTCGTCCGCGGTGGACTAGTGGTTATGCTCCTTGCCTCTGGTCCCGAGAGTCGCGGGTTCAAACCCGGTCAGGATCGATGTACTTTTTTAGGATGGAAAATCCAAGGAGCAAGGCCTCCGGGCGGGACTTTAGGCCGTGGGTCCCGAGGCTGAAGATTTTCAGGCCCGTAAAAGATCCTTAAGCCTGACTGAATAGACCTCTAAGCAAAATGTAACGAATTTTCCCGTCCTAGTACTACCTTGGTTTCCTAGATGTCAGTATGAGGCGGAACGCTGACCATGGACCACTCAAATGACATCTATACGAAAACAAGTGTAACTAAATTAGTATGGTTCAAATTCTTCCCTATAGGAGGAGAGCGCCTAAATCTCTGTTAAGGGAAAACATGGGCTTACAAGTACAAATATTATAACTAAAATATAACAAAATATTGTCATACGATAAAAAAAGAAGTAATGTGATCCCACTACAGGCCTCTGGAGACCCTTGGGGTGGTAGGAGGTTAAGGCTCCCACTTTTTGTAGACAATCGGCACTTGATGTGAGCCGGGTTGTCAGCCCTCTGTGGCGGCCGCTTTTACCCCAGGACAAGCGTCTGGTACTCATTTCAGTTAGAGGCTGAGTCGACCCCAGGACCAGGACCAGGAAAATTTGGGTCAGTCGGCTTGTGGCGCAGTGCCTTAACCACTATGATATTGCGTGCCCCCTAGTCATACTATATGAGATAAAAATTAATTCTTACACGTTTGAAAAGAACAATAAAAACGTGTAATTAGTTTCGAAGTGTGACACTGCTGCAGTATATGTGCAGGTGTGATATAAAGCAAAAAGACAGAAAATCGAACAAATATTCTGAAAGTTTTAGATTTGTTTTCGTACTACTAAGTTTCAAATTAGTTGATTTAACGAGAATTGCCAAATTAACAGAACTAGTATATAGAAATATATTAACGGAAAGTTGAGTTTGTTTTTACAAAAGAGTGGAAGACGGACGCATTCAATTTCCGCAAAATCCGCTCCACCTTCCAACCCCACATTAGTTATTTATTACGTTCAATTGGATGCAGATGGTGCTACTGCAAAATTACTTTCCTATAAAAACATATTTCACCAGTACTCATGAAATAACATTAAATGATCTTATGGATCTGTGAAATTTCGCACTCTCTACCACTATGCTTCATTCTTTCATTAGTATATGTAGTGTTTTTATTAAGTTTGCTAACGTAATCTAATATATAAAAATGAACGTTTGTTTGATTGTTTGTTTGTTCGTTTGTTCGTACTTTATGCGCGGCCATACCGTTGATCCGATTGTGATGGGGCTTTTTGCAAAAATATTCAGAAGATTCCCGGAATGAACGTAGGCTATAAGACAGTTGTTATACTCAATTCCTACACCTTTAAAATCGTCCGTTGTAGTGGAAAACGTGCAAAAAGTAGATCTTTGAACGCTTAAATTGCTTACGCTGCCTAAATAATAATAAATACACAAAATTAATGTATACAGAATTGAATATCCATAAAAGCTCAAAAAAAAATTCCGCGACAACATATGCTTAACACTTACGGACAACTCACAATAACCATTTTGTCTTTCGTTGATGCCAAGAAGATCGAGACAAGTACCCAGATTCCTGTGCAAGCATAGCAGCACATGACGGGTATTCTTTTACGGATAACTCACAATAACGAATTTTGTCTTTTAGCTCATATATGCTAAGAAGATCGAGATAAGTAGATTCCCGGGCAATACCGGTTAATCAGCACAGGGATTCTTAAAATACTTAAGATATACATTCATAATTATTTTTATTTTATTTATTCAACTAACCATAAGAAGTAGATTAATTTTTGTCTTTCAGCTCATTTATGTCAAGAAGATCGGGATGAGTATATTCCCCGGACAACGCCAGGTAAACAGCACGGGGTATCTGAAAATAATTACGATATAAATTTTTACTTTCACTTATTCAATTAAACATAAAACACATTCATTTTCATTTATTTAGGCGTAGCAACGCACGCCGGGTATTAGCTAGTTAATAAATTAAAATATGATAAATATGAATATATAAACATTATTTCAATTATAATCTTTTACCTTATATAACACAGTCGTCCTCAACGATAATGATTTATATCCTTGTTATATCATCAAAATTCCAAGCTTTTCGAATTCATGCTTCATCTTCAGGAACCTTATTGATTCTAAAATTATTTATATATTTTATACAGGGGGCTTTGATTATTAGGTGTATTTTCATTTAATACGTTTAATAAAGCACAGACTAAGAATGTATTAAATGAAAATAACCTATTAACCAAAGAGCTCTTATAAAATATATAAATAATTTTAGTATCAATAATGTTCCCGAAGATGAAGCATGACTTCGAAAAGCTTTTAATTTTGATGATATAACGAGGAGTATAACAGAAATATTTATAGTTGAGGAAGACTGTGTTGTAAAAGGTACAAAACAAAAAATTGTAATTGGAACAATTTTAATCTCAACATTGTTGAAACATGAATACTAACAGCATATATATATATATAAACATTACAAAGTACACGGTCCAAATATTGCCCACATAAGGTAAATTGTAATTTTGAGGTTGCACTATAGTTACATCAAATATAAAAACAACGATAATAAGTAAAGTTACATTGTAATATAGCCTCTAGTCTTGGAATCATACAAGACTACTAACCCGGTTCACAGGGCAAGCTATTAAGCTGTAACTGACTACACGTGGACAATTCTTGACTGACGCGTCCAAGTCGCACGGGTGGGCAGCATAAGGTGGCTAAATTCTGCATCAGGTCCAATATCTCGAGGCATAACAAAATCCCCTGCACAGGGATATTTGCGAATGCTGCAAAGGTCTGGCGAGGCGACGTGGGACCACGCGATCACCACAACAACGGCTCACAGAGTGGAAGCAGCAACCCTCATTGTAGGGGTTTACACACAAAGTAGAATAGAATAGAATAGAATAGAATATGGAATTTATTGCCTTTTTTTCAGAATAAAGAAAATACATATGCATTTACATTGCGCACGGGCCTGCTTGGCCGTACGTGCATTATTTTTCCATGAATAAAAAAATAAAACTAATAATATAAACAAATACCTACAAATACACCTGTATCAAACAACAATAACAGGCTACATATAAGTAAAATCTACGTCTGCACTAAATCAAAATAATACATATCTACATTCATCCACATTCCGTACATTAATATTAAAAAAAAAATGCTAGAAAACAAATTAGAAAAAAAAAGCACACACACATACACCCACACACCCCCACACATATACACACCGCACGCTCATACCCCCCTCCCCCCGTCCCTGCAGACATTAAGTGCACTATCATGATTAAAGATCGAAAACAAAGACCATATTGAGATTCTTCTTATTGTTAATACCACACAAAGTAGCTTGGCTAGAAGCTATAAGAGGGCAGCCCCTTCACTGCTCTTACCCTCCGCAGCGCCCGAAAAGCGGACAGGAGACACTACAACTAGTGACAGTCATCAAGAGATAAAACAGAACTGATCAAATGACACCTAATAGACTCCCACAAATTTTGCTTCACTGCCAACCCAAGGAAGACATATTAGGTGCCACATAACTAGATGGATTCGGTCTCTTGATATAGAAACATGTCTATGGCTAATTCCATGATGTACAAGAAGAATAAGAAAAGGAAGAATACATCGTAGTATGTTGACATATTGCGTAGGTAAAAGTTTATTATTAGCAACTTAATAGAATTATATACATGCTTTTAGAATGAGTTAGGTGTTTCTCTTTTGAACAAAATGTTCCACATATCGCATATTGTTCGTAAACACTGTCCAAAAATCATCTGCAGATGCAAGAGCGAAAAGAAAAATAGAAATACACACAGAAATAATATATCAATATATAATAACGTAAATATAACTTATTTGATAACTTGAAGATCGTGCACACTTTCCCGGCATGTTTCTAGCTCATTCCTATGTCAAAACCACCGGGAAACTAAACGCACAACAGTAACATGTACTGTCTAGCAAGCTCTCAAATATTTTAGCAGGTAGTTACCCTGATCAATCAAATACAATAGTAGACGATATTGGAAACTTGGGCGATACATGGACCGTCTACCTCACAAGTAGTTTTAAATAACAATAAAATAAACAAACAAAGAATATATAAATGTTACCGTTACTTAATAATAGGGTTTAATTTATTTAGTCATCACTGATAGTCCGGAGTTGCCCGAATATATTTACCCAATATTTTTGTCTTCAATGAGCCCAGTGATCGGTAAATCTTGATTAAACAATAATATCGAATATTTTGGTATTTTATTTTTCCTACCCCTCATCCACCATCTTGGACTTCAAACGTCGTCGGCACTGTCAGAAACCAAGTTATTCCAAAGTGTAGATTTGCAGGAAAATCGGTTGTTTTCGACCATACAAATCTCACCCCTAAGACTGCAAAGGATCAAATCTCATCTTAAATGTCCCCGAAAACATTTGAGTCGGATTCATTATTAATATCGGTCAATTTTGACATTTTAGATTTCATATCTTCTCAGCCCCATTCATATGGAAGCTGAACTTTGATTTAAACGCCAATATTTACTGTAATTCAGAGTACACCTTTAGGAAAATTTTTAGAATAAATGTTAAAGTTATCTTCTACATGCATTCATGCACAACTTAAAGGTACAAGGAAAAGAACAGGTAAGTCACTTTTTTGTCAAAATGGACTGTGAAGTGCCATTAGTTTTCCATAATTTAGAAGTGTGAAACAGAAAAAGATACCGTTTAACCACGGGTTTATATATTTACCTCCAACATTTGGCATACAGGTAAGGTAGTATGTATGTTGTGTAATAAGTGAAAGCACTTTCCCTAGGTTTCAAGGAAAAAATTATTTATCTGCTTATGCTTGTACCCTTTAAGCTGTAAGCTGTTAGCTTATGCTGATGATGTAGTACTATTGGCCGATAGCGAGGAGATACTAAAGGACAGCACGCACACACTATTGAGTAACACTAAAAAAATTAGGACTGGAAGTAAATATCAATAAAACTAGTAGTAGTAGTAGGACTTTATTAGACAAAAAGTAAGATATTTACAATATTATTTACAAATATGGGTCGCACGGGCAGTAAGCCGTACGTGCTGTTGACAGTCCGTTACAATAAAGTAATAATTGGTTCTAGTGTAAAGAAAAAATAAACAAAAACAGCAATAACATTACAATTACATAAAGAAAACACAATAAAAATATTACCATTAAATAATAACACAATAGCATTATACACTAAAAACATTAACATTACAATTACATAAAGAAAACACAATAATATTACAATTAAGTAATAACACAATAGCATTATACACTAAAAAAACATTAACATTACAATTACATAAAGAAAACACATTAATATTACAATTAAATAATAACACACAGCATTATACACTAATTAATTTATATATAATTGTTAATAATTAATGGTATTGCATTTTGATAACATATATTTATTCATGAATGAGTGTTGTCCTTATTTTTTGCGTTTTGTCCAGAAATTTACCGAGGTTTATCCAATTTTCTGGATTTACCAATAACTCGTAGCATGCCAATCTTTCCCGATTTGAATTTAGAATTCTTTCCGGTAATAACTGACGTCTCCAATATTCTAAATCATTACATCTAAATATATGGCCACACGTAGAAATACATTATACAATGGAAATGGACAGCTAATGACAAACGAGGGAAGTGGCTGAATTCAAATACCGTATATAATAATCACAAATAGGAATGAGATGCTCAAATAAATTAAACATAGGCTCAATTCTGGAAATGCGTGCTATTGTGCATTTCAGAGGCTCTCGATGTCCCAACTCCTTTTAAAAAACGTTAAACTGAAAACATATAAAACTATTATTCTACCAGTTATATCATATGGGTGCGAAACATGGACTCTTACCTTAAGGGAGGACATGAGATTACAGGCATTTGAGAATAAAGTACTTAGGAAAATTTTTGGACCAAAGAGAGATGAACACACAGGTGATTGGAGAAGATTACATTACAATGAACTACATGGTCTTTATGGGAAGCCGGATATAATGAGAACAGTTAAGTCTCGTAGACTGCGATGGGCAGGACATGTTGCACGTATGGGGAATGAAAGACGTGCATGGAAGCTTCTTGTAGGAAAGCCAGAGGGAAAACGCCCAGTTGGTAGACCAAGAATGAGGTGGGAGAATAACATTAACTATGATTTGAGGGAAGTACATTATACAGGAAATGAGTGGAAAGCATTAGCTCAGGATAGGGATATATGGAGAGCTTTTGTCCGCGCGGCGATGAACCTACGGGTTCGATAGTGCCAGTAAGTAAGTATGCTTGTACTCTTTAAGTATACGCATAGATGTGATGTTTTTTCGAAGTGTAATTTCGTTAATATTTCTGACTTAAATCATCTAATTCGCTTTCCTTCTGGGTTTTCCATGCTTGGTTCATATGCACTCGTAAGCTAGCTTTATTTTCAACCCTCTTACATGTGCCATAAAAGTACCTTACCTCCTGGCTCAACCGGAATTCATTACAAATTCTGGAACGTTACTAATACGATCTCATGTTATTGCTGGAACGTTTCAGTCCCGCTGAGGAGAGACCTAGTTGTATCCAGCATTCTTGATATAGATAACAATCATTGTCCTTGTTGCAAATTACACACCTTGAATTGTCTTTAATACATCAGTTGTATTTTAATCAATGGATTTGTCCACCAATATGTTTTAGTAATCAAAACTCGCTGCCGAATTGATAAAAAAGGGAAGTTTGCAGATTTTCGGAAATTATAGCAACAGGGCTTAAGTCAAAGTTGAACATACGTCTGCGGTGCAATGTTTCAGAACAGAAGGCAATATTATCATCATCATCATCATCAACAACAACAACAATCACGGATTAAGCTCATGTGGCTTCTTCCGATCTCATACATTCTCATTCAAGAAGTTGAATCCATCTCTTTTTGGGCCTACCAACATTCCTGTCTCCTTTTGGTTTGTAATGTTGACAATCTTGGCAATGTTATTAAAATATTAAATCTACTAAAAATGTGTATTACCAGAATATCTTTTAAACTTAGAACACATTCTTAAATAATTTATTTTAACTTCGCCTCTTTTATATATAAAAGGTGGGAAAGATAGAAATTTTGACTTCGGCCTCGAAAACCTAGGCAATTTTAATTAGCCCTTTATTTTTTGTGAAGTTAGAACCATAGCGTACTATGCGATCTTTTTTTTTAATTTTAGCAGAGCGATTTAAAGTTTTGAACCAAATATAGCATAATATGTGTATAATAATTATTGACCTACCCAGTGCTCAGATATTATAAACGTTATGAACGAAACATAAATGTTAGTTATAGAAATGATTCTTCTGAACCGTTTAATATCAAAATTTAAAAAAATAGAAGGTTCTGTTTCTAACTTCGCGATTTGAATTAAAAGATAAGGATATATCAATAACTAATATTATAAAGCTAATAATCACTGTGAATAGGGACTACAGATCAGTGGAGTAAAAAGTGCAATAATCGTATACAGTTATCAAATATTATCGTTCAATTTGGGAGAAATTATTGGTAATATGTAGCACAAAATTGTACAAGTAGGCACTAATATATACATACAAGTGTTGTAAGAAAACACCGACAACGGAGGTGAGGCAGTATATTGAGATATGTTGATAATTTTTAATAAGATACCAATGTCCAGAAATGATTCGCTTTCACACTATGATTAGCTAACTACTCATGTTTTCCGTTAGTTGGATTTCAAGACTCAATATTTGACAATACCGTCACAGTGACATCAATTTTCAAAATATTCACCTCCCATCTCATTGCACAGCTTACATCAGTGGTGTAGTGATTGGGGCACACGTTCAAATACGCATGGCTTCGTTTGAATAATATATGTAGCAGCATGGATTCGAGCTATAAGATCCTTACGTAACTCTACTGGAGTCTGATAGACTGTTTCATGTCGCCCCACGAAATGTAGTCGAGAAGGTTAAGATCAGGTAATCTCAGAGGTCATGGGTCTGGTCCTCCTCGACCTGCATACGTGGTATACAAATGTCTCCTCACAATGGCATGGAAGTGAGTTGTCGTGGTTTGTACCCATTGCACATGCAATTGCTCGTGAACTAGTAGAAGGATTGTCTCGAATCCTGTCGAGCACCTCTTCTTCGAAATCCAGGGTACGATGAGTTCGTCTTGTGCCGGAATCCGGTTTATGTATACCAGGGTTCCAGTTTCCCTTAGACGCCGGTGGATGGTTTGTAAAGTTGAATGATGAGGATATTATCTGCCAGGATATATTTCTCTGTACATTTGTGCAGCTGCATGCATATTTCTTCTTGCCTCACCATAAACATACTGTAATGCATATCAGCTAATTCATTGAATGCATGAACACTAGCCATAACGTTCAAGTCAACGTAAACAATGTTCCACCTACAAGATTCAAAGCAACGGTGAAACAGACTGGTATCACCGGCACGCGCATGAGCAGTTGGTATGAACAGACTAAATGTAGAGTATTTTAAATAATTTTACCTGTGCATTTCATGTAAACAAATCACGCAATAGTTTAATCTTATATATAAAAATTAATGTTTGTTTGTTTGCATGTTTGTTTGTTTGCATGTTTGTTTGTATGCATGTTTGTTTGTTTGTATGTTTGTTTGTTTGTATGTTCGCTTGTTTGTTCGTACGTACTTTATGCGCGGCCATACCGTTTGTTTGCATGTTTGTTTGTTTGCATGTTGTGTGTTTGTTTGCATGTTTGTTTGTTTGCATGTTTGTTTGTCTGTATGTTTGTTTGTTTGTATGTTCGTACGAACTTTATGCGCGGCCATACCGTTGATCCGATTGTGATGGGTTTTTTTGCAAAATGTTCAGGAGATTCCCGGGATGAACATAGGCTGTAAGAGAGTTGTGATACTCAAATCCTACACCCTTAAAATCGTCCTTTGTAGTGGAAAACGTGAAAAAGTAGCTCTTTGGGCTCTTAAATGGCTTACGCTGCGTAAACCATACGAAATACACAACATTAATGTACACAGAATTGAATATCTCAATACGCTCTACAATAAAGTTCGGGACAGCATATGTTTATCTCTTATGGATAACTCACAATAACCATTTTTGTATTTCATTGATACCAAGAGAATAATAATAATAATAATAATAATAATAATAATAATAATAATAATAATAATAATACTTTATTTATTCTGGCAGAGTTAAGGCCATAAGGCCCTCTCTTCCACTCAACCAGCACAAATACAAATAAATATTCGACAAATATAGATATACACTATACTGATTATAAACAGTTAAAGATACAATAAATGTAGCAATGTAAATGTCAAGTACAAACAACATTTTATATCCATTCGGGTGAATCTATCATCTTTATTATTGATACCAAGAGTCCCGCGCCGTAGCCGAGTGGTTAAGGCAATAAGTCTTGGCGCACAACTACGGGACTTACGCTGGTTCAAAATAAATACTTATGCTTAAATACAATATCACAAACTCAGTGAATTGACTACATAAGCAATATCCTCCTCTCAATAAAAATAAAAAGAAAAGGAAATAAAAAAATACATAATAGTTTTAAAAAACTAAAACAACACGCTTTATTAGAAAATCGAAATAAAAAAATGAAAAATAATTTTAATTTCCAACACGCTTGGGATAAATAATTTTGTCATCAAAAGCATGGGGTGCTCTTTATCACTTAATATATTTGATAATACACAAATATTGGTAAAATTAAAGTCTGTAAGAAGAAAATGTAAAAATCATAAAGAGCACCCCACGCTTTTGATAAAATTATTTATTCCCAGCGTGTTGGAAATTACAATTATTTTTCATTTTTTTAGTTCGGTTTTCTAATAAAGCGTGTTGTTTTAGTTTTTTTAAAACTATTGTTTATTTTTAATTTTTTAATTTTAATATTTTAAAGAATTAGATAAAAATGTAAATATCTTTAAATTCGATACTATTGTAGTTTGAGCTAAAAGTAATATTCTTCTAAAAAAACCTCCCAGCCGGATTTGATCCAGCGACCTATGGATTACTGAAATTATATATCACTAGAGTTCACCGCTCTACCAACTGAGCTCTTACAACGATTGATTAAAAAGTCGACAATTTCGCAACCTATTATACCAGTTTTCATTTTTTTGATTTTCTGATGATTCTGGCCAGGATTTAAAAACAAATATGAAAATATTGTATTTTCATGGGTCCTTTACAAGTATACAACGTTTCATGTCGATCCAACGTTTCTAAGTGGGTGAAAATCGTGTTAAAAAATTCCGTTACATAGATACAAAGACACTTTTTTTTTATTTTCTGATGATTCTGGCCAGGATTTTAGAAACTAAATATGAAATTATTGTATTGCCACGGGTCCTTTACACGTATACAAAGTTTGAAGTCGATCCAATATTTCTAAGTGGGTGAGAATCGCGTTGAAAAATTCCGTTACATAGATAGATAGATAGATAGATACATGTCAAGCTAATATAAAGCGGGTAATAGAAAAAACAAGAAGAAAGATTGGAACCCGGCATTACAACATTGTTTCAAGAATGCTACCTTCTGAGCTATTCCTGCGAATGATGTCTGAGCTACCAGACATCTAATACGTATGATTGCTTGATAAAGCGCGATATACAGACTGTCAAAGGTGCACTGGCTCTTGCCGAAAGACAAAATGTTCATAAAAACATGGCTCAAAATTACGAAAATGCTGCTATATTTGCAATTAAGACTAGGGTTATCCTACTATTGTAGTAGAACTGAAGTATTTTCAAGACAAACCATTTTCATAGTTTGCTTCGTTTATTATTAATAAGCATGAACGTCCAGTTTAAAAAAGTTATATACAGTATGTCAATTTGTTATTCATACACTTAGATTTTATAATTGAAATAGCACAATTTTAATTCTCAGAATAATGCAATTGTATTTTGCCTTTAACTAATTATTATCAGGTACACTTCTTTACATAATATATACAAATCAACAAATTCTATAAATATTTAACCTATAATATATTTAAAAAACTTTAAAAGTAGTAAATTATATAGTCACTTTTCTATTCATACATTCAGAATGGGGTAAAAAATAAAAAAAATAAAGAAAAAAACTGTCCTTAATACTTTGTAGGGTAACTTTTAGTTTTAATAACAGCTTGACATCTACGCTGCATGGATCTAACAAGCCTATCTCATATCTGAGGACTGATTTTGCACCATTTTTCAGTAACCACCTTCTTCAATTCTTTTTTGGAAGAAAGATTTCTGCTGTGGACCCTAGGTTTAAAAAACGCCCATACATGTTCTATAGGATTTAAGTCAGCAGATTGAGGAGGGGTTTTCAATTGCTTTGGCACGTTCCATATCAACCAAGTCTTATTAAAGTCGCCGTATGTTTGGGGTCGTTATCTTGTTGGAACATGTACGTAAGGAGCATATCTAATTTTGCTGCACTTTGTTTAACATTCTTACGAAGAATGTCGTTATACACAAATTTGTCCATAACATTGTCAATGAACTGTATATTGCCAACCCCTTTTGCCGACATACACCCCCACAACATTATAGACCCACCCCCATGTTTTACTGTAGGTGTTGTATTGGTCACATCGTTATCCACATTGGCTTTTCTCCAGAATCTATGAACGCCATCTGAACCGAACAGAGAACATTATTCCAAAATGCCTGCCCCTTATATACATGTTCTTTTGAAAACCGTAGTCTTACAACACGGTTCTTCTTACTTACATACACGGCCTTTTTCTAGTCATTCTTCCATGATAGCCATTTCTGCGTAACATCTTCCGAACTGTCTCAGTACATACTTTTTTCCAAGAGAAACTTCTAGGGTAGACCGCAATTTTGGAGCACTAATTCTGGGGTTGAATTTCACTTGTCTCACAATGGTTCTCTCCTCCTTTTCACTTAACTTCTTTTGTTTAGGTTTTCTCGGAACATTCTCTACTGAACATTTATAATTGAATTTATTTAGTATATACTATACTGTTGCGTGGCATTTTCCTGTCAGTCGCCCTATTTTTCTCAAAGAATATCTCTTAAGTGCAAGATTTACAATTGTATCCTTGAGATCAGAACTGAGTTCTTTACATTTACCCATTTTGGAGGGGATTGACTGCCAGTGTACACAACCAGCACAATTGGCAGATGTAAACAAATGCACAACTTAGAGTATTCATGTTGCATTAATATTTAAGCAAGTTAAACAAGCAAATACACTGCAGTGTTTTCTTTAGTGTATGAATAGCAAATTGGCTTGTATTTGGGTGTAATAAAGATTATTTATTTTGATAAAATACTGTTTATTTTAGGATTAAGTTTTGAACTACATATGTAGATATAACTTAGTGTTTCCTTCAAACCACAATAAATATTTTTCCTTTACTTTTAGAAACTTTTTGAAAATTGGATTTTTATTAATAAAAATGCCTGTGTATAAATGCCAAATTGACATGCTGTATCTTCAACATTTGGCTTCACATACCCCAAGTTATTATTTTTTTAATGTTCGTCTAACTCTTCTCTACAATACAGAAAGTTGGTCGGTGTTATTCATTAACAGCCTGTATGTCAGAAAATACATTTGTGCTGATTCTAAACGTCGTTTATCCTGACTTCTTAACATCCAACTTCCTTTTAGACACAATATCATAATATATATTCTTCAAACAATGTCAGTCTCCATGTCTTTACGAAATACATTTCTTAACTAATCTATTTAATTGGCTTTACTTCGTAATGTCAATGACCAATCAGCATATTCTAATATTTTATATTGTAATAATCTACCAGTGATATTAATGGATGCCAAACATGGAGGAAAGAAGATTACGAATATTTGAAAATAAAGTTCTTAGAAACATTTTTGTACCAAAGAAATATGAACAGGACAGGTGAATGGAGAAGAATGCATAACAGTGAACTACATGGTCTTTATAGGAAGCCAGATATAATAGAAACAGTTAAGTCTCATGGACTGCGTTGAGCAAGATATATGGAATGAATAGGGAATGAAATGATGTGCATAAAAGCTTTTTGTAGGAAAACCAGAGGGAAAACGCCCAGTTAGTATACCAAGAATGGGATGGAGGAATAACATTAACTACGATTTGAGGGAAGTAGATTATACAGAAAATGATTGGAAAACATTAGTTTAGGTTAGGGATGTTTGGAGAGCTTTATGTCCCCGCGCCCATGAATCTAGGGTTCGTTTGTGCCAGTCAGTTAGTTAGTTAATAGTTTGTCTCATAAGTAATGTCTGTTTTAATGCAAAGTTTTGTATTTGGTGGAATTTTGTAGATATGATTCACTGTGAGTTTGTTCCAAACGGGCGCTGAGTCCAAACAGATCTTTATTCTCAACAACTGCAACATGTTCATTACATTTTGAATGTCGCGAGTTTACACCGAACCGTATACCAAACTGGACGAACAACCATGACAAGAATGCGGTACGTGGCAGGAATCGAACTGTTACTATACCCAGTAGCCCCGATGTTGCGCATTCAGATTACCACATGTTTTTATCCAAGACCAATTTATTGCATGAAATATCGAAAACATTGAAGCTTTGATATATGATATAGTGGGTCTGAATGAATTCTCCACATCAGAAACCAGAGACAAAACCTCGCTGAAAGATAACTCAATATCATACAATATGATGGGCTCTACTTTGAAAAGTAGTTTGTTTTCTTGTCGGAAAACATTCGAAATAACATTTTGTTTAAAAAAACAGTACTCATGATAATGTATATGTAATAAATTTGAAAGTTTCATGTAGGTTTCAAGATATCAATAATTAATAAGGGAACTGAATATTTTATATAGTTTTTTTTATATAAGAAAGAAATATTGAAACGGATACCTCCTAGAAAAGGGAAATGTGGTAGACCAAAGCCAACGTTTTTAAACTGAATTCAAGGCAACATGAAGAAGAGAAATATGACAAAACAGACACACTAGACCGGGAAATGTGGAAGAAAAAAATTGTGTATTTTGGTAGAGGATAACTGTGCATGTAACAGAAACAATCCTGAAATAAAAAAAAGGAAGCAGTTGTCCTTAAATCCACGTTGTTAAATCACTGTATTTAAATATAGAAATGTAGCAACCCAGTAAATGGAAATGCAATATTTGTTATTAATAGATTCACGAATCAGTCAGTCTGCAGGAATAAACTTTCCTTGCTTCGTTTTAGGGATTGTGTACGTCTTGCACAGAAACTGCTGTGATTTTTTTAGAGAAAGAAACTTTAAAAACTTATTTTGCCGCAAGAACAACTTGGATTCAAAGTTTTATTACAGTCCAGGCTATAATGAGAAAGTATTCCAGTTTCAAGGATTGACATGGTCAAACAGAGAAGAAGGGAGATAAAACTTTGGGAAGGTGTTCTACAAATAAAAGTAGTTACACTCCAAGGACCATTAACTTTTCTTACATTTCAAATGAAATTTGAAAAAGAGTAATATCGTTTACTTTTATGCCAGACATCTAAAATCTTATGGAAAAGTGTAGTATTCCTTCCCCATTATTCCAAAAAATCGGATCTGAAAGAGTTAAAATATATTTTTCAAATTTTAGTATATCGTAGAAAGTAGAAATTTGTAAACTCTTCAAAATAGCTGCTATAAAATCACTGTTTCAGTATGCAAGACTTTTTCTTCCTTATTCTTTAATATTTTATCATTTTCAATTTATGGAGTGACATTGATTGTTTACATATTATTCCTTCTTATATATTTTGTTCTTTCTGTTTCATAGATTGACACTGTCAAACAGAGGACAAGATAAATACAACTTTTTGGAAGGTGTTCTAGATATAAGAAAGTTACTCTCCCAAGACCCTAAAAAAAACTCCAAATTCCAAGCGCGATAAGGCTAGAAGGTCCTTGATCTACCAAACGGCTGCTGGCCTCACATCCACATGTGTTAATCACATAGGTAGACGATCATATAGCCAGTATAGGGGTGACATGTGGTCAGTATGATGGGCCCCCAGCGTTATAGCTGGTCTTCTCAATCTGGAGTCGTTACTTATTACAGCTACCCAAGTTCCTCACGATTCCGGGTGTCTTCCCTCATGAGGACTCGAACCAGCGCAAGTCCCGTAGCTCTGCGCCAAGGCTTCTTATATTAACCACTCGTCTACGGTGTGGGACCCCAAGATCAACGTTTGTTATATTTGAAATGGAATTTCAATAAGAGTAATTTCTTTATTTTTATGTGAAATATTAGATTTTTTCAGAAAAGTGTATTATGCCTAACCAACTATTATGTGTATATGTATAAAATGGACCAAACAGGTAGATAATATTCTGATTATGACCACAAACATTAAGCATTTTAATAAAAATATACATCATATTAATCAACATAAAATCCTATCAAGAATCAGGTTTTTTGGCCTGTTCTGCCTCGGTTGTGCTGGTCGCTCAATTGCTTCTCCGGGCTCAGAAGATCTCTCATATGTTGGAATAAATAATTGGAAACATAATACAGGCCTTATATAAAATGAGCAAAATATAGTCCTCTTTATATAGGTAGATAATATTCCGATTAAGGCTCCTTTTTATGCCAAATAATACTATTTTATGCAAGGTTGATTTATCTCATTCCTCCGTTAATATTTCTCCTTGCCCACTATTATATATTGTCATAATACATAATTAATTACATCCCATTTTCTTAGGAACACGTGATGTTTAATCGTTTGCCATGGACTTCCTGAACTAGTCCTCGCTTGGAGAACCGAATGGGGACTATTTTATCTCCACGAACTGTTACTTTAGTGGAATCCATGTCCGCCTTTCTTGACGATCGTACTTTTACGGTGAAGGATCGTCACTCTTTCGACCAGATACTGCTCCCGTCTGGCTTATCGCCTTCGATCTGTCCAGCATGGGCAACCCTTTCTGCAGTAATATTACAAGGGAGGATAAAGGATTACGGGTATTTGAGAATAAAGTTTTTAGGAAAAAATAGAAAAAAGAGAGATGCACAGAGAGGCGATTGGAGAAGACTACTTAACAGTGAAACTACATAATCTTTATGGAAAACCAGGTATAATAAGAAGAGTTAGATTCGTAGACTGCGATGGGGAGGATATATGGCATGAAAGAGGAATGAAAGACAGCTTTGGAAACTCCTTGTAGGAAACCGGAGGAACCGCCCACTGGGATGGCTTAGAATGATGCGGAAGAGTAACATTAACCATAATTTGAGAGAATTAAAATTATGTAAGGGATGATTAGAAAATATTAGCTAAGGATTGGAGTGTATGGAAAGATTGTGTCAGGGCGGCCATGAATATACGGATTCGATAGTTCCAGTAAGTTAGTAAGTACTATTTTTAAGTTTCTGCTTTTCGTTTTAATTGGAAACATAATTGTATGTAGATTTAGCACATATCAGTATTCATAGTGGAATTGAATACATTGACAGTATGCTTTGTTACTAAAGAGAGTTACAGAAAATCTTATTTACATAGCAGTAGACCTATATGGAAGGTATTTGATAAAAAAAACTCATATTAAATATGTACACATACATACACTTACTTACTTACTCACTGGCACTATAGAACCCGTAGGTTCATGGCCGCACGGACATAAGCTCTCCATACATCCCTATCCTGAGCTAATGCTTTCCAATCATTCCCTGTATAATCTACTTCCCTCAAATCATAGTTAATGTTATTCTACCACCTCATTCTTGGTCTACCAAACACATACATACACCGTGTCCCATTCAAACCTCCAACAACTTAATTAATCATAACTCACAAAGTATGCGGAATTATGAAATGAGGTTGGTATTAAAGAATGAGAATACAGGGACTCTATTCGTCCCAACTCCTTTCAAAAAACATTAAACTGAAAATATATAAAGCTTATATTCTACCAGTTATATTATATGGATGTGAAACATGGACTCTTACTTTAAAGGAGGAAAGAAGATTATGAGTATTTGAGAATAAAGTACTTAGGAAAATTTTTTAACCAAAGAGAGATGAACTGACAAGTGAATGGACAAGACTACGTAACAATGAAATACGTGGTCTTTATGGGAAGTCAGATATGAAAAGAACAGTTAAGTATCATAGGCTGCAATGGGCAGGACATGTAGCACGAATGGGGAATGAAAGGTGTATGGAAGCTTCTTGTAGAAACACCAGAGCGAAAGCGCCCAGCTGGTGGACCAAGAACGAGGTGGGAGAATAACACTGACTAAGATTTGAGGGATATAGAGAGAAATGGTTTACATATGTGGAAAGAATGAATGTAACAAGTACCAAGAGCAGCATTCAACTACAAGCCAAGAGGTTCAAGGAATATAGGAAAGCCAGTGAAAAGATGGACAGAACAACTGTGAGGCGGAACAGGCAATTTTTGCCTAGCCCGTGAAGTGAAGAAGAAGAAGATGATGATGATTTGAGGGAAGTAGATAATACAGGGAATGATTAGAAAACATTATCTCAGGATAGATGCGTATGGACATCTTATATGCGCGCTGCCATGAACCTACGGTTCGATAGTGCCAGTGAGTTAGTTAGTTTGTTAGTTGGTTATTCAAAATAAAAACAAAATTCAAGTAATTTCTTTCATTATTTCCAGTTAATTCATCCGTCTCATGTTGAAAATAATGACATAAAGGAAAATGGCGACTCCTTAGGAACGCTCAAAATCTGTTTTCTGATATGCGAGGCAATGTTTCTTTATCAGGATCTGTTAACCGGCACCATGCAAGGATCTGGGTACCCAAAATCCACACATCTACCGTGAACATATCCGGGATAGTCGGAAAGCAAACGTATGGTGAGGACTGATGAAGAATAAGATTATGGGTCCTTTTTTCTTCCATAAGAAGTCAGTAACTGTCCGGTATATCAAGACATTTTGAAAAAGTTCTTGTACCCCCAGCATGCCATTAAATCTTTAGAGAATGAGGAAGGCTTGCAACTGAATGGCGTTAATAAGCTGTTAGTTTATGCTGATGATGTAGTATTATTGGCCGATAGCGAGGAGATACTAAAGGCCAACACGCACACACTATTGAGTAACACTAAGAAATTAGGACTGGAAATAAATATCAGTAAAACCAAATATATGGTCACACGTAGAAATTCGTTATATAATCGAAATGGACAGCTAATGACAAATGAGGGAAATTTTGAGGAAGTGGCTGAATTCAAATACCTAGGAACAATAATCACAAATAGGAATGAGATGCACAAAGAAATTGAACATAGGCTCAATTCTGGAAATGCATGCTCTTATGCATTGCAGAGACTTTTGATGTCCCAACTCCTTTCAAAAAACGTTAAGCTGAAAATATATAAAACTATTATTCTACCAGTTATATTATATGGGTGCGAAACATGGACTCTTACTTTAAGGGAGGAAAGGAGATTACAAGTATTTGAGAATAAAGTACTTAGGAAAATTTTTGGACCAAAGAGAGATGAACAAACAGGCGAATGGAGAAGACTACATAACAATGAACTACATGGTCTTTATAGGAAGTCAGATATAATAAGAACAGTTAAGTCTCGTAGACTACGATGGGCAGGACATATTGCGCGTATGGGGAATGAAAGACGTGCATGGAAACTTCTTGTAGGAAATCCAGAAGGAAAACGCGCAGTTGGTAGGCCAAGAATGAGGTGGGAGAACAAGATTAAGTATGATTTGAGGGAAGTAGATTATACAGGGAATGATTGGAAAGCATTAGCTCAGGATAGGGATGTATGGAGAGCTTATGTCCGCGCGGCCATGATCCTACGAGTTCGATAGTGCCAGTGAGTAAGTAAGTAAGTCTTGTACCCCCAAGTATCTGATCTGCAACTTTAAGTAATATTTTGTCAAAAGAGTTCCACCAGACTGGAGCCTAGGATGTTCGCAAATTTCCTCGCATAATTCTTCCAAAATAGGCAGCTCCGTGACGCAAGCGGTTAGACGCTCATATCTCCACCGCTGGGGTCCCGAGATCGAGTCTCGGTCAGTCCATGTGGGTTTTGTGGTGAACGAAACGGAGCTTGGGCAGGTTTTTCTCGGGGTTCCTCCAGTGTTCCCCAGCCACAATTAAATTCCACAATTTTTCCATGCTCATCTTATTCCATTTCGTTTCATTTCATTCATCTGCCCCTATGATGGTGCGTCAGGCGTGGTCGGCCGGCAGCCTTGTCATTCACAGACCCCTATATATATAGGGGCTAATCTCATCTTGACCCGACCCTGAGTTGGACATTAGTTGAGGATATTTATTATTGTATTTCTTCCCAGATCATTGGCTGAAACCGGCGGGCCAATTTGCTGGCCGCCACGTTCGTCAGATATCCCTCCACTGGTCTTCTTCCCCTGTGGGTATGTAAAAGATCGTGTGTTTGTAACTCCAGTATAAGACCTTCATGATTTACGAATCCGTATTCTTGATACAATTGCAATAGTACCAATGGACATGTTAGACAAAATGTGATAAGAAATCAAACACTCATTTAATATTGTTCGTGTTACCAATTGTATACATATAGGGCCTATAGGTGTTTCAGTGTGTGTGTGTGTGTATGGCAATGAAAATTATTTTAATTTCTCTTGGCCTTGTACTGACAGGATATAGAGACTCTATATCGTCTATATTGATCGCCTAATTTAGTTTACCGTTGCTCGATATTATCACAGGTATGATTATAGCGTAATATAAAAAGGAAATAAAGAAAACCGATAAACATAACTATTCAAGCACAGCAGTGGTTCTGCGCGCTGGGTCCGTATTTTACGCAGACTTGCTTCATTTCATATACTGCTAGTATAACAAATAATATTTTGATCTACACTTTACTGTACTTAACACAGTATTTAACGAGGCCATGAGAGGGGAGATCATCGAAAACTAAATACTTTCAATATTGTTAATACATAATTAATCACAATGATTAACTAAAATGGACTATAAATAATATGAAAGTAGTCATATAAATGAAATTAACAAAATAGCGGCTATAATGCACAATTATCAAAAACGATACTGAAGGTTAACATAATCAATAATAACTTTCTCCTTTAACAGTAACATTAATGAACTATCTCATACTTAACATTTGAACTATAGACACTCAAACAAAAACAATACTTAACTTTTAGTTTCTGTAAACATAGCCTTAAAAAATACTTATATTTCAAATCTTGAGGCGATGGCCACATCGCCAAAACTAAAGAATTCCCATCTTGGAGAAAGTCTCTCCCTTTCGTAGGAAGATTACCCATCTATCCGGAGCATGTTCACTGACCGCTTAACGTTCCGTGTCACTGCGGACGGACGTCCTCTTTCGCGCAGTGCGTGCGCGCAGAGGAATGGGAGAAGGATGAGTTCGGAAAGGAGCGGACACTTAAGGAAAAAGGGATCGGGTAAACACAGACCTAATAAGTCTAAACAGACGTCGCGGCAATACAAAAGTTCCAAAATTCACGCTTACCCGGTATAGCCTCATTTCATAATTATGCATAGGCCTAATTTGTTAGTTATGATACGTTAACAAGTTAGGAGAAACCGGTGGAAATGTGGTGAAAAATTCTGTATTTTTTTTCGTTTAATATGATCCTTATAAGATATTAGTTATGTAATTTTTACCTGGTAAGTCAGTCGTCCTCAACTAAATAGTTGATATAATTAACATCTTATTACCTAACCTCAATTGTGCTTAAATATGAATTTCAAAAGTGATGAACCTTATTTCATAATTTCGCAAACTTTGTTAGTTATGATTAATTGAAATGTGGGAGGGTTGAAAGGGACACTCTGTATTATGGTAGAAGTAATGTCTGCATATCAAATAATAATTTTGAATAGATTATGAACAAGATGTAGCTGTGCCTTTAGAGATGATAATATAACGATTAATTTTAATCCTAATTGGGCTTATTCTTGTATACATGATTTACATATGATGAAAGTTAAAAATTAAATTGTACCTGTTGGTAGGTGCCGTCGTCCTCAACTTGTTAATATATTGTATTTAAAATTAACTCGAGCGCTTTCGGAAGTTACCTTCCATTACGCAATATTAGGTTGGGGTGGAATCGCAAATTCTATTCTTTCTCCCTTAACATTACTACAAAAACGAATCATAAAAATCTGCTTGCAGAAACTTTTAGATTAGCCTACAAATTTAATTTATTTAGAATTCAACGTGCCAAATATTAAACAAATATTCAAGCATATATTGCTTACTTATTTTCATAAAAATAAAAACGAATTTAAAGAGCACAATCGAAGTATTTACAGTACCAGACAAAATACTACTTCTTTGCTACATGTTCCAAAATTTTATACAACTTGTGGATCTTACCATAGTAGATATCTAGGACCCAAATTATATAATGAATTAATTAGATCCAATCCAGAACTAAGTAAACTAAACACAGCTAGTTTTAAAAAAGCAATTAAATTAATAATTTTTAATTAATTAAGTGAATAAAATTAATCAATTGAATATTTTAAAATAATAAATATAAAGCATCTATTTTTGCTTATATTAATATAAATCAATATATAACTAATTACTTTCTTCCGTATTATTGGTTATAATCCATTACATTATATGATTTATATTATTTTATGTATACCATTCTCCATTCCATTAATTCTCTTGTTAGAATAAGTCTTATTCCCAATACATTATCATTTTTTATTTGTATGTGTCATAATTTATGTAAAAATGAAACTGGCCCTTTAAGTTTAAATGTATATATTCTATTTGTATTATTCATATAACTGAACTGCACCCGAGCACGAGCACTTGCCCATTCGGGTGTCAATACTGTGTATAACATTTATTTGTAAATAAAATGTATTCTTATTCTTAATTTATTCTTATCTTCTGCAGGTTGAGTTTCCGTTACTTGTTGTTGTTGTGTACGGTGATGTATACTCCAATTGTTTGTAGCAGCAACTGACTTGTTTTTGATGATCTCGTATAATGGGTTTGACTGGGGTGCGTTCTCATTGAGAAGTGATGTGTTGTTTGTTTCCTTTATAATTTCAAGGTCTTCGAATATATTTTTCCTAGCTGGAATATTTTCTCGGTGGATTATCGTGAGAGTGTTTTCAATTGTGTTCATTCGATGACCTGCGTTAATGAGATATTTAGCTTGGCTTGATTTATCACCCGCGTGTATGAAATCTTTTAGGTGTTCTTTATATTTTGTATTGAAATTTCGGCTTGTCCTGCGAATATAAAATTTATTACAATCATTACATGTTAGTTTGTATACTTCCTTGTTGAATTTGTTGTGTTCTTCTATGCCATTGTATAATTTGTTTAATTTGTTTCCTGTTTTATAAGCTATGTTAATGTTTTTAATTACCTTTTTCAAAGTTCTGACTAGTCTTGTGGTTTCATTTCCTGTGTATGTTAATGTTACCCATGTTTTGTTATTATTAGATTCTCTTTCAAGTTTTGTTATATTTTTTGCGTCATTTTTTCTTTTCTTTTGTTTCTTTATAAGTTTATCAATGATTTTTTTGTTGAATCCGTTGTTTTTCGCCATGTTTTTAAGATATTTACATCTTTCAAAACTAACAACTTAGCTCATATTTCCCAACTAAACACATTTTACAGTTCGCGGACAATTTGAAGAGTCAAATAATTAGCTGTTTAGCAAATACATTTTTCTTAAGAATGAAGAAAAATTAATCATAGAATATTAACCCATATTCAACAAGGAAATGTTAATCTTAATAGAGAGTAATTTGGTTTGAAACTTGTGTACCCATTTATTTTATTCAATATTTCTAGATCTTTCAATGATTTAATTACTTTAAATGGCTATAAATTGTTTTATACTAGATGTTATATAAGTCCACCGCTGTGGTCTCGAGGTAGCGTGCTGCCTTGTCACGCAGCGGGCCCGGATTCGATTTCCGGTCGGGACAGACTCCTGGGTGACGTTTTTTCGGGGGTTTTCCTCACCTGTAAGGCAAATATCAGGAAGCGTAGGGCCCAACGGTCCCGGAAAATCATCCGGCAATCATCATCATCATCCTTATCATTATTATCATCACCCTTCACACCGGTGTGGAAAGCAACGGGAAGCTACAACACCTATAATTCCCTAGTAAAACTGCAAACCATAACATGAAAATGCTATGATTGCCGTGAAAGCCCTGGCGTTGTTCAGAATTACTATGGATGGAGATATATATATATATATATATATATATATATGACATGAAAATAATTAATATCGCCTGAACTGGGATTTGAATTCGGGACCTCTAATTCTAAAAGTTAGCGCGATACCAACCACGCTATTCAAGCATTGCAGTGCAAGCAATTTCGCTTTTCTTATACGCAATTCTCTTTCATAAGAGGTAGAGAGACTTCGATTTCAGTACTATCTTCTCGCTTGTATAAAAATAAAGGGTTTTTAATGAGAGTATTTTACTTTATAGCTCTAACGCTTTTTTATTTGTTATGTTGTAATTAAATGTTGACATTTAGCAATGACAGTCGAATATGGCATGAAAGAAAAATTAACGCCTGAATAATATATGTAATTTTATAATACTTATATAATTTCTTTCTATATCACATAATCTGGCAATATGAAAGTATCGCTCTGAAAAAGTAGTTAAAAATGTAGTTCTCTCAGCCAATGTGAAGTAAATATTTTATTTTGTTACACCACAACCTGCACTACTTTAAAGCCAGTCCAAAAAGCCATGAAAAGGAACATAAAATTGGAAACATTGTAACACAGTAACAGTTTTCAGCGAGATTCACATTTAGTTTTGCCACAAGAGATTCAGATCAAACGTAAAACTGGTTAACCCACAAATCACAAATTTTAGAGCTAACGCAGCTATTTCTCTAAAATTATGTTCATGTGGGTTGCGATGATTTGTCCAGAGCAATACGTACTCTCGAGTATAATATTTTGAATAGCGACAAACGGGAGTTGCGGTGTTGTGACCCCGGCTGTCGCAATTTCACTGTATGAACTTCCTGACCGCTACTTTCTATGGTGACTGCAAATCAAATAGTGCAATATAGTTATGCAACTTAAAAAAAATATACATTAAAACACAGTTCATTATAGATTATGTGAACTTATTTTTTAAATAACAACAAGACTTTAAAGCAAATGTTATAATACCGTATTACCTTTCAGTTTTTCTTTACCTCTCCTTGCCAGGATTATACAGACTGTACCAGAAGTTATTCTGAAGTTTCGAAACTCGGTATTAAATAAGCAAGTCACATGTGATAGATTTTCATAAGTAATGCCACGAGTGATTTCCAAATTATCGTGAATTCACGAGTCACGACGTAAGCAGTTTACTCACAAATCATTATTTAAATACAGTTATTTTAAAATATTTAAATATTTAATGTAAACGGCGACATTTTAAAACAAATTAGAAATGTTTGTTATGATGATCTTGAAGATTTTCGGGTTGTAGGCCGTGGTCGTGAGGCTTGTAGTTCCCCGACGCTTCACCAGAGACAACCCTTGAGCATGCCAGACGCAGTCTCTGGCGAAACGTCGGGGAACTACAAGCCTCACGACCACGGCCTACATCCTGAAAATCTTCAAGATCATCTACGTCAATACACAACATTTGTTATATTTCACTTATTCATCACTGCAACCAGACCATATTGTTTATTGCCAAAGGATCGCAATATTGTAAGAATGCACCTAGTGGAGAAAAAATGAAACACATGAAACTATATATTAATTAATGTCTGATATTCTATGATTCTATGATGTACATATGTCAATTATATTTTTCTGCAACGTTAATTTCTGGGAAATAATATGTTTAAGAAAGTGCAAACAGTGGTTTCTTTTTTATGGTATAATCAATTGCTACGAATATTTTCTATTATATCTCGCAAGCAGAATATACGTTCGTGCCCTATATATACAATATGGGAGTCACTTGATAAAATGAAAGCGATAAAATGAAAGTGATAAAATCTAGGTGAAAAACTACTGTGATTGATTGTAAATCAAAATTGATTAAAATGTGATTGGGGAATGAGTTAAATAGGCAATATAATATCTCTATATAAGTTTGCGTTATTAATTAGCAATATCATGTGCATAAAGATGACGTCGATGTATTAAAATCCACAGGAAAATACGTTGTTCACTGAACGTAAAGGAGTAGCATATCTTCAGTAGCAAATGCGAAGTTTTCTAATTCTTGTGTTCTAAGTAACTAACCCACTAACTAACCCGTAGTTTAATGGCCCCGCGAATAGAATCTCGCCAAACATCTGTAACCTGAGCAAATGTTTTCCAATCATTCCTTGTATAATTCACCTTCTTCAAAACATGGTTAATATTGTTCTCCCAAATTATTCTTGGCGCTTTTCCTTTGGGTTTCTACAATATGTTTCCTTGTGTCTCTTTTTTGTTCCGCATGTTTGCCATATGTCCTTTCCATTGCAACCTACGAGACTTAACTGTTTTTAATTATTTCTGGTTTCCCATAAAGGCAATGTAGCTTATATTATGTAGTCTTCTTCATATACTTCTGTTTGGTAGATATAATTTCCTCAAAACATTATTCTCAAATATCCGTAACCCTTCTCCTTCTCTAAAGTAAGGGAGTCCCACGCCTTAGCCGAGTGGTTAAGGCAAGATGGCTTGTCGCAGAGCTAGAGGGTTTCCGCTGGTCCGGGTCTCCGTGTGGGAAGACATTTTCTCACGGAATTTCGGTCTGTATGGGACCAGTGCCCACACAGCATCGTGAGTAATTTGGGTAGCTACAATAAATAGCAGCTCCACGTTTGAGAAAACCAGCTACAACGGCTGGGAACCCGATGTGCTGATCACATATCACCCCTACACTGCCTGGATGATGTCTACCTCTGTGATAAACACAAGTGGATGTAAGGCCAGCAACAACACATTGTTATGCCAAGTACTTTCTAGGACACTGCGCTACAAGCCGGAAGGTCGAGGGTTCAAGTCCCGGTGGGGTCAGGATTTTTAAACTGACCCAAACCTTCTGGCGGCACTATGGCCCTGGGGTCGACTCAGCCTCTAACTGAAATGAGTACCAGACGCTTGTTCTGAGGGTAAAGGCGGCCGTCACGCAGGGCTGACAACCCGGCTGACATCAAGTGCCGATTGCCAAGAAAAAGTGGGAGCCTTAACCTCCCACTACCCCAAGGGCCTCCTGAGGCCTGTAGTGGGAATACTTTACTTTACTTACTTTCTAGGACTGTCGCACTATGGAGTGGTGTAAAGTAAGAGATCATGCTTCGCATTCATGTAATGTAACCGGAAGAATAAAAGTTTTATAATTTTTAGTTTATCTTTTTTTATAAGAAGTTGGGAACACAAGAGCCCTTGTAATGAATAAAAGCATGCGTTTCCACAGTTAAACCAATGTTTATTTTAAGTTTTCTCTCTCTACCTCCTTCTTTACTTTTAAAACTAGTTTTAAACTTTTAAACTAGATAAATAGTTGAGGACGACTGATATAAATTTTATTTGTAACTTTTACTTGCTTCCTGTTTGTAATTGTTGTTCCTAGGGATTTTGTAACTTTTACTTGCTTCCTGTTTGTAATTGTTGTTCCTAGGGATTTTGTAACTTTTACTTGCTTCCTGTTTGTAATTGTTGTTCCTAGGGATTTTGTAACTTTTACTTGCTTCCTGTTTGTAATTGTTGTTCCTAGGGATTTTGTAACTTTTACTTGCTTCCTGTTTGTAATTGTTGTTCCTAGGGATTTTGTAACTTTTACTTGCTTCCTGTTTGTAATTGTTGTTCCTAGGGATTTTGTAACTTTTACTTGCTTCCTGTTTGTAATTGTTGTTCCTAGGGATTTTGTAACTTTTACTTGCTTCCTGTTTGTAATTGTTGTTCCTAGGGATTTTGTAACTTTTACTTGCTTCCTGTTTGTAATTGTTGTTCCTAGGGATTTTGTAACTTTTACTTGCTTCCTGTTTGTAATTGTTGTTCCTAGGGATTTTGTAACTTTTACTTGCTTCCTGTTTGTAATTGTTGTTCCTAGGGATTTTGTAACTTTTACTTGCTTCCTGTTTGTAATTGTTGTTCCTAGGGATTTTGTAACTTTTACTTGCTTCCTGTTTGTAATTGTTGTTCCTAGGGATTTTGTAACTTTTACTTGCTTCCTGTTTGTAATTGTTGTTCCTAGGGATTTTGTAACTTTTACTTGCTTCCTGTTTGTAATTGTTGTTCCTAGGGATTTTGTAACTTTTACTTGCTTCCTGTTTGTAATTGTTGTTCCTAGGGATTTTGTAACTTTTACTTGCTTCCTGTTTGTAATTGTTGTTCCTAGGGATTTGTAACTTTTACTTGCTTCCCTGTTTGTAATTGTTGTTCCTAGGGATTTTGTAACTTTTACTTGCTTCCTGTTTGTAATTGTTGTTCCTAGGGATTTTGTAACTTTTACTTGCTTCCTGTTTGTAATTGTTGTTCCTAGGGATTTTGTAACTTTTACTTGCTTCCTGTTTGTAATTGTTGTTCCTAGGGATTTTGTAACTTTTACTTGCTTCCTGTTTGTAATTGTTGTTCCTAGGGATTTGAATTCAGTTACTTCAAAAAAATGCCCTCATTTGTCATTACCTGTCCCTTTCCATTACCCTGCATTTGTACTTTGTGATAATATATTTAGTTTTTTTATTTAATTCCAGCCCCAGTTTGTTACTATTAGCTAATAAAATGTATGTTCTGGCGTTTAGTGTTTAATCGCTATTCATTGTTTGTGTTACATATTAGCATGAACCAATATTTTATTAATACTATTTAGTTGTACGGCTTCATCATCTAAAGAGATTTAGTGGCATGCTCTAATATAAAATTGAATGGCTAAAGAGATAATGGTTCGCCTTGGCTTGAACCGTTTGTGAATTTCAAAAGTATCTGAAAACTGTTTGCTCACCCGAACCCTGTTCTTTGTGGCAATTAGACATATTCGAAATACTTTTTAGGAATCCCGAGCAGACTCCTATGTAAATACATAATTAATATAAAGACATCCTTGTTAATTGAATCGTATGACTTTTTATAGGATATATATAATAGAACAATGACATCATATTTATTTTATTTTCTAAAATACCTCTTCTACTGAATATCTGTTTTATAGTACTACTATTTATTTAAATCCACAATGATATCCATCGTGGATGTAGGAAATAAGTATGAATACTGATATATTTCTTATAATTTTGTAAAACTTGAAAGTAATGACTTTTATCTCTGAATGTATCTACATGTTTATGATACAACATATATTTTGTAATGTATGATAAATATGCACGTGTAGATAAAATAATTTCCAAGAAACTGAACAGAAGTGCGCTGAAAAATAAACAGGTCTTCCATTGTCGTAATCGAGATGTTCGACCATTGCGAAAAGATTTGCCGCGATATATTAAAGTCAACACACATAGCTAGCCATTAAAACTACCTGGCCAAGGTGATTGTGCTCCTGCTGTGCTGCGGCGAAAATTGAAAGTACTAGACCATCGGAAAGGGGCAAGTTTGAAGAATATTGCCAACATGAATACATAATTAATATAAAGACCAGATTACACCTGACGGCTTCTGGGTCGAGTAATTTCATCTTAATCATCTTCATGGTAGGCCCTCGGCCTGTTCCGCTCTCAGAATCCGTCTCCCCATCGTCTTCTACGACGTCCCACATCTCTATAGCCTTGAGGTTGGTACAAAAGTGCTTGTTTTGTTAGCCTAGATGAGCCCATTCTTAAAATATGTTCGTCATTTTTGTTTATAGCTTTGTATTTGCTACTCGGTATTTAGACGAGCAACTTTAGTGAGAGAGGTTATTACATGCGGAGGGACAGTGAACGAGTCAGTCCGTTTTCTAGAACGGTTCGAATACGACGTGATTTTGCGTTGGGGGAAGTGAAATCAGTTTTTAAACAGTATTTATTATAACTTGATCATATCTGCCTTAATAGAGGAAATCGAACATATAATCCGCAGAAATATAAAATTATTATGAACGAGACCGTAGCTACTGTTTTGAGGAGTACCTGCAAAAGTTGGACATGGAGAAGAAATTAAGGAAATTTCAACAGATGTGTGGTTCAACATGATGATATTTGAGAAATAAGAGCACAAGTGAAACTCAATTGAAATTTTAAAAAACAGTAGCCGTTCCAACGTTAACATATGTGTCTGAGACTTGGCCTTTAACGATCTCTGATAAACATAAAATCGAGACAATACAAATAAGATTTCTTAAATCCGTTGCAGGTGTATCTTTAAAAGATCAAAAGGGAAGTCGAGATATCAGAGGTGAATTATAAATATATAATATAAATGAGAGCATATACTGAAATAAATTAATTGGTTTGAATATATACAAAGCATGCCAAATAATCGCTTATCAAAACACATGCTTCATTATAAACCTCAAGGGCGATGAAATGTAGGAAGACCAAAACGAGGTTAGAAAGATGACTTGTAGCATATTGTGCATAGGGGAGCGGAACGGGCAAACAGACTCATATCTGGAAGATGATGATGATGATGATAAGACCGTAGCTATAGAGAAGAGGTATTATGGGAGACACTGACAGAGAATATAGATATTTTATGAGACTAGAATAGAACACGTTGATTATTTATATAAAGCTGTAAGTCCTAAGATAAAAGAAAACAGAACTATTTTAGAGCTACTGTCCGAGTGTTTTGTATTGCTTGACAAACTTTAATATCGTTTCATTGGACCAGTAGGATATGTTAAAAAATATATAGAAAAATAAAAACAAAGTTAATTTTACATTACCTCAACTTATCACATTGACCGAACGAAAAACGAGTAAAGGACCAAGTGATTTGCGTGGATGGGAGTACATATTTGGCCGTAAAATAGAACAACTTCTCTGTCTAATGTCTCGATAAAACCACTCGTTTCACATTCTAGGGCCGCTTACTTACGATGCTGATCCCATTAGTCGAGCACTCGGCCGAATTCACTTTCTGCGGTCAGAGCACTCGGCAGCCGGTTATGCTGCCTTTAATATTCTTGCTTCAATTTGATACTGTATTATACATGTACTAGCAATTGGCGCTATATCTAAATCCTGATGTGATTATTTCTGATGAGCGATTATATTATGTACATTCGTGTCTACTTTTGTGGTCTCGATATAGCGTTCTGTCTGTCGCTTCACGAACAGCTGGCCCGCGTTCGATTCCCAGTCGGGACAGGCTCCTGGGTGAGGATTTTTCGAGGGTTTTCTTAATCTGTAAGACAAATTTCAGGAAGCATAGGGCCCAAATGTCCCCAGAAATCATCCGGCCATCATCATAATCATCCTTCACCTGTGTGGAAAGCAACGGGATGCTACCATACTTATAAATCCCTTGTAAAACTGCAAAGCATAGCATGAAAATGCTATGATTTCAAGTGAAAAGACCTGCCCTCGGGCAGAATTACTATGGATGTATATATATATATATATATATATATATATATATATATATAGTCAGTAATGTAGTTGGTTAAGGCAATTCGCTACAAGCCGGAAGGTTGTGGGTTCAAGTTTCGGATGGGGGGGTCAGGATTTTTAAAGTGACCCAAACCTTGTGGCAGCGCCATGATTCAGGGGTCGATTCACCCTCTAACGGGAATGATTTTGTGACGCTTGTTCCGTTAGTAAAGACAGATTTGAGTACAAGAAGAGGAAAATAAGGACATCGCTCATTCGTGAATAAATAAGCTACATATGTAAAAAAATGTATTTATTACTTACCGTAATTACTTACTCACTGGCACTATCGAACCCGTGGTTCATGGTAAGCATCCCTATCAAGAGCTAATGTTTTCCAATCGTTCCCTGCACAATCTACATCCCTCAAATCATGGTTAATGCTATTCTCCCACCTCATTCTTGTTCTATCAACAGGGTGTTTTGTCTCTGGTTTTCCTACAAGAAGCTTCCATGCACGTCTTTCATTCCCCATTCATGCCTCATGTCCTGCCCATCGCAGTCTATGAGACTTAACTGTTCGTATTATATCTGGCTTCCTATAAAGACCATGTAGTTCACTGTTATGTAAGTCTTCTAAATTCACCTTCTGTTCAGCTGCCTTTGATCCAAGAGAGAACTTTATTCTCAAATACTCGTAATTTCCTTACCCTCCTTAGAGTAAGAGTCCATGTTTCGCATCCATATAATATAACAGGTAGAATAGTAGTTTTACATATTTTCAGTTTAATGTTTTTTGAAAGGAATTGGGATATCAAGAGTCTCTGTAATGCATAATAGCACGCATTTACAGAATTGAGCCTATGTTTAATTTCTTGTGCATCTCATTCCTATTAGTGTTTATTTTTCCAAGACATTTTAATTCCATAATTTTACTTAGCTTAATTGCTAAATAATTAATATAAGTTATGTTTTGTTTTTTATTATTACTGGACATTAATTTGTTGATATAGATTGTCAAAAGTGGGTACGGCTCGCTGTCTGTGTTATCCATCTTGTAATCTAATAAATTCCTTCTTCTACTACTGCTACCATTAGTTACTAGGTTGTTATTTTTCGAAACCTTACAAAACAGTTAGTACCAGGAAAACAATTTTTGTATGTATTCTTTTTTGGAAAGTGAGGCAGCACATATGAGACTTCTCTTTAATATTGGTCTCTGTTGTATTTCTTTCGAAACACACTATAATCCAGGTTACAGGAGGTGGTAAACTTGTAAAGGTCAACATTGGAAGCTAGTGGACTTCTGAGAAAACAATTCATCAATCTACCTCCAGCAAGGTTTCTGTTACCATGGAGACAAATGAAAGGAGTCTCAACTTGGAAGGTGTCTTGTGCTGGGTATTAATGTCACATTTGGGCTGCGTCAGAAAAACACTATTTTTCTCAAGTGCGACGTTTCAATTTATTACGCTCTCTATTATTGCTTTAACAAAAAATGAGTGTAGCGATTGTTATTGTTTATCATAAGTAATGCCACGAGTGATTCCCAAATTATCGATAAATTCACGACCCACGAAGTGAGGAGAATCTAGAGAATTTGGAAATCAAGAGTGGAATTTGTTAGGACTATTTAACAAATACAATTGTTTACTCACAAATCATTATTTAAATAAAGTTATTTTAAAATATGTATATATTTAATGTAAACGGCGATGTTTGAAATCAAATGAGAAACCATTGGTACGCTTCTTTTGCTTCTTTTGTTCGTCACTGCAACCAGATCATATTATTTATTACCAAAGGAACGCAATATTGTAAGAATGCACTCTAGTGGAGAAAAATGAAACACATCAAACTGTATATTAATTCATTTCTGATGTCCTATGATGTAAATATGACAATTATATTTTTCTGGGAAAAATGCATTTAAGAAAGTGCAAAGAGTGGTTTCTTTTTTTGGTGGTATAATCAATTGCTACAAATGTTTTTATATTAACTCCCGCATGCGCTATGTGTTGACATCCATGCACTATATATACAGTCTGGTAGCCGTATTTCTTAGTGAGTCAGTCATTGCAAAATAATGCTATGACCTATTCGGAATGTTAAAAAGGAGGTGCTTTCTTTATTATGATAAACATTAGTTGGTAAATTCTAGGCGAAACACGACTGTGATTGGTTGTATATAAATCATCATTGTAACGTGATTGGTTATTAACTCCCATATGGGGCATGAGTTAAATAGTCACTAAAATGTAATATAGCCTGGTAAAGTTCCTTTAAGACAGATTTTCGTGTCATTTGTTAATTTTATGAAGTATCGATATCTAATTAATTTATAAACTCTTGTACACTGTAAGTCCACCGCTGTGGTCCCGAGGTAGCGTGCTCCCTTGTCACGCAGCGGGCCCGGGTTCGATCCCCGGTCGGGGCAGTTTCTCTGGGTGAGGTTTTTATCGGTTTTTTTTCTCATCTGTAATACACATGTCAGGAAAACTTTAAGGCCCAAACGGTCCCCGAAATCATATGGCCATCATCATAATCTTTATCATTATCATTCTCCTCATCATCATCCTTCACCGGTGTGGAAAGCAACGGGAAGCTACTACACCTACAATTCCCTAGTAAAGCTGCAAGCACACCATGAAAATGCTATAATTGCAGTGAAGGACCTGCCCTGGGGCAGAATTACTATGGGTGGGGTATACTGTAAAGATTAACAATATTATTTTTGTTGTTCCATCAAGTTAGTTTAACCCCTCACCTTTTAGGTATTTACAATATTATTTGTCATAACATATTAGAACATTTAATAACAATTACGAATTTAATAACAATTACGAGTAACATAATTGAAACATTGAAAATTTAAAGTTATTTAATTAATTCTAGTTACATTTTTATTGAATTAATATTTGTCGCAGGAACAACTAAACTAAGCAAATTTATAAACAAATCGAATATATGATCCTGTTGTATTGGTTTACGCAATATATTAAGTTTGTATATGAGCTCGACATCTTCAAATTGCGAGGTGGGTGGAAAAAATAGTTCATGGTATTTTACTTAACTTCTTTCAATCCCCATTCGTGTCACATGTTTTGCCCATTACAGTCTATGAGACTTACTTACTTACTCACTGGCACTATCGAACCCGTAGGTACATGGCCGCGTGGACATAACCTCTCCATACATCCCTATCCTGAGCTAATACTTTCCAATCATTGCCTGTATAATCTATTTCCCTCAAATGATAGTTAATATTATTCTCCCACCTCATTTTTGGTCTACCAACTGGACGTTTTCCCTCTGGCTTTCCTACAAGAAGCTTTCATGCAAGTCTTTCATTCCCCATACGTGCAACATGTCCTGCCCATCGCAGTCTACGAGACTTAACTGTTCTTATTATATCTGGTTTCGTATAAAGACCATGTAGTTCATTGTCATGTAGTCTTTTCCATTCACCTGTTTGTTCATCTCTCTTTGGTCCAAAAATTTTCCTAACTCTTCTTAATGCAGCTATCTGGTTTCCCATAAAGACCATAGCTCACTGTTATATATTCTTAATTCGCCTGTGTGTTCATCTCTCTTTGGTCCAAAATCTTTCCTTAGCATTTATTCTCAAATACTCAGACTCTTTTCTCCTCTCTTAAAGTAAGAGTAGATGTTTTGCATTCATATAATAGAACTGCGAGAATAACTGTTTTATATTTTTTTCAATTCAGTGTTTTTTGGAGAAGTTAGGACGAAAATGGTCCAACAACATTAATAATACAACAATATTAATATTAGCAACAACAACAGTAATAACAATAATAATAGTAATAATAATAATAACCACAATAACAGTAATAATGACAACAACAAATTTTTATTATCATTTGTTTTTACACTGCATTAGTTTTTCCTTCAAGTTAAATTAATGTATGAACAATATTAATAATCTAATGTATAAAAATGAATGTTTGTTTTGATGATACACGAATATTTGTTTGTTTGTTCGTACTTTATGCGCGGCCATACCGTTGATATGATTGTGATAGGGTTTTTTTTGCATAATGATCAGGAGATTCCCAGGATGAACATAAGCTATAAGAGAGTTGAGATTCTCAATTCCTACATCTTTAAAAATAAACCCTTTGTAATGAAAAACGTGAAAAGTATTTTTTTACCATAAATGGCTTACGCTGTCTAACAAATAACAAGAATTGAATATCTCAAGAAACTCTACTAGAAAAGTCCGCGACAGCATATATTTATCTATTAAGGATAACTCACAATAACCATTTTTGTCTTTCATAGATGGCAAGAAGATCGGGTTAAGTAGATTCCCGAGCAAACGTAGCAGCGCACGGCGGGTAGTCTTTCATCGATTACTCAAAATAATGAATTTTGTCTTTCAGCCCATTTATGCCAAGTACATCGGGATGCGTTTATTCCCGGGTCAATGACGGGTAATCAGCACGGGGTATCTAAACATATTAACGATATAAATTTATACTTATTTTTCCTTCTACTTATTCAACTAAATAAAAAAACGCATCATTTATTTAGGTGTTAGCAGCGCTCACCGGGTATTAGCTAGTAATATTAATAATAATAATAATAATAGTATTAATAAAAGTAATAGCAATACTAATTTAATTAACAAATTGATGCTGATTATGGCGTTAATGGTGGTGGTGATTATGATGATGGAAGCTGCTCCATGGCGGACGTTAGAACATATTACACTCCAACAAGGCCATTAATCCGTGTAGGTCATTTCTTGTCTTGAGCGTTGCGAACGAATCCGAGTTCGGACAGCTTTTTCGCAGGATTATTTTCCTTTTTTCTCTGCAGAAACTTTCATTCAACCTCTTGTCCGTGCAACATCCATCCATTTAATTTCAAGTGACCTAAGATACTGTGGCACTGCTTATCAGAAGCACATAACATGGAGAACTGGGCGTATAATATTATTCCCCAAACCTGGAAAAAATCCTAGAGAACCAGGAAATTATCGCCCGATAACATTATTAAACACAATGAGTAAGGTATCTGAAAAAAAATATATGTAAGCGCCTTAATCACAATCTGAAACAATTAAATGTAATTCGGGTTGAACAGAACGGATTCCATCCAAAACATAGCACAGTAACCCAGCTAATGAGACGTGTTGAACATATCACTAGAGGGTTCAACGAAAATCGTGTCACGATTGGATTATACTTAGATATAAAACAAGCCTTCGACAGAGTGTGGCATCACGGCCTACTCCGGAAAACTATCGAAACAGGATTAGATGACGGAATAATTCATTTAATAGCTAAATATATAAACAATAGGCAATTCGAAGTTGCTTTCCATAACTCAAAATCCGCCCTGTGGCCCGTCTATAGTGGAGTGCCACAAGGCAGTATTCTAGGACCTACAATTTTCAATATATACATAAATGATATGTCACATGACAATAGACATAACACTCATCTATATATGTATGCAGATGACACTCTAATCACTAGTCAATCCTCCCGCACAATACATGCGTCTAGACAGATTCAAAATAATCTTAATATACTCGAACCATGGTTGGAAAAATGGAGAATAAAAATAAACGTAGATAAATGCCAAGCAGTTCTTTATACAAAAAGGTATTCTCAATATCGATATATGCCCCCACAATTAAGTCTTTATGAACTCTACATCGAGTGGAAAAACAAAGCCGTTTATTTAGGTGTAACACTCGACAAAAAACTACTGTTTAAACAATATATCCAAAATACCTTAGGCAAAGCGTATGGGACATTGAAGCTGCTATACCCTATTTTAAATAACCATAACAAAATTCGAATAAACACAGGGCTAACAATCTATAAGGCACTTCTAAGGCCAGTACTCACGTACGCAAACCCCATATTGGGACACGCCGCTAGAACTCACATAAAGAAACTGCAAGTTTTTCAAAACAAATTATTATACATGATTACAAAACTACCGCGTATAACACCGGTTGACATATTACACGATCAAACGGGCGTAGAAACAATCGAGGAGTATATTAAACGCATGGCTCTTAAATTTTATAATACATGTGAAGGCCATGATAATCCACTCGTGGCATCGCTGGGAACCTATGAAACAGCCGACAACAAACACAAGCGTCCAAAATGGATCCTGGAGAACACTTGACCGGTGAAATCTGATAGCACACACACACACACACACACACACCACACACACACACACACACACCCACACACACACACACACACACACACACACACACACACACAAGCACAGAAGTACATTACACAATTATTCAATTATAATTACAACATTGGCATATAATGTGCATTAATAAAATATATTAATACAACAAATTAAAAACTAATAACTAATCGTACTGCTACAGGTTCATCCCACCAGTTCCAGAGAAACTGACATCACCTGACAACTACAGATAGAACAGCAACAACAACTGAAGAGTTAATAAAACAATAAAAAATGCACGTTACCATAATTGTATGAATAATTTTAATAATCTGAAATGTACGCACATTGTATTTAAATGAAGAGAAGCCTGAATGCCCTCCCAATATAGGGTCATCCGAAAGCCAAAGTTGGCAAGATCCCGCGTGATCGACTATTCCGATTGAGGTTTTAAGTGGTTTCCCTCAATCCAAAGAGCAAATGCTGGAATAGAACCCCAAAAGGTCCGCTTCCGACTTCACTCTGCTAATTAACTTCAAATATCAATTCAAAATTTAAACCGGGGCTAATGTATTTTACAGGAACCCGGGGTTCTACCTATTAAGGAGGACCAAAATGGATCGCTCACCGCCAACACTTAAGTGAAGGCCGCAGAGCTTTCCATTTGTCTATCTATCTATCAGAAGCACATAAGAGTTTCTATTTCCCCATTAACTTACCTCTTAAAATGTACTGTAAATTACATGGCTCATCTGCTCTGGAAGGAATACGACTGACGGTTATTTTGAAAGATGGTGAGAGAAACCGAGATGTGCAATGTGTTGTGCATTATAAAAGTATTTACTTGCCAGCTTTTGGTCATGTTACACGGGGGAGCTAACTCTGCTTACCTATTGCTTTCATTTTCGTCATCGTTGTCGCTACTGTTCCTTCTGCTGTTATCACTATCGTCTTCGTCACTGTTCCCGAATGCTATAATTGTATTGTCCACTACTGAATGCATCATTGTCACGGAATCCATTATCGCTTTCTACTTCTGACGTAAGTCGGCAATTGTCTTCCGATAATGACGCTAAAGTCATTTCTGTTAGTTTCTTCAATCTTTGAATAGACAAGTTTCCTCTCACCTTATTTTCTCTTATTTTATGTTTGACATTTTTGAAAGACTATTTAACTCATGCCCCAAATGGGAGTCAATAACCAATCAAACTTCAATTAATTTAGATTTACAGCCAATCACATTTGTTTTTCACCTCAATTTTATTATTTTAATTTTATCATATTAAAATCAAGCTCCACCTTTATAACATTCTGAATAGGTCAGAGCATTATTCTGCAGTGACTGACTCTCTAAGAAATACGGCTACCAGATTGTTTATATAGTGCACGAATATAAACAGATTCTGCTTGCTGGATATAATAGAAACACATTCGTAGTAATTGATTCTACCACAATAAAAAGAAACCACTTTTTTCACTTTCTTAAACTATTATCTCCCAGGAATATACGTTCTATATAAATATAATTTATATCATAGGACATCAAAAATTAATTAATAACCTATAATGTAGGTTATACACAGTTCGATATGTTCATTTTTTATCCACTAGGGTTGAGAATTAGTTTCTCATTAACCCATTTTTTTTCAAAATTCTTTTGGTTTATCTGTCCATAGTAATCGCCACTCGCACAACCCGCTTTATTCATGAGCTCTACATTCCTGAAAGAAGCATTTCAGCTACCCGCATGCAGAACGGTAAATCTGTTCCTGCGATATGACTTGTGTGCACACCGAACTCGTTCTGAATTCTGCCAGCATTTCTTAAAAGTTAAATTGCTGTCCACCCATGTCTCGTCGAGATACAAAAGTTATCTTCCTTCGTTATAGAATTTCTCTACTTCCTCTAATAATTACGGCGCCATGCAAAACTGCAAGTCCTTTCAATAAAAAACGATTCCCTTAGAGAGTCATTTTTTCATTTAAGTAAATCATTTTTAATATTAATTAAAGATTTGCAGCTCCAAGGGAATTTAATTTAATTTTTAATTACGCGAAAAATGTACTCAGATTTGGCATTTTCTTTTCCTGGATGTAAAATATGTGGATGGCATTCTTGATAACAAACCTGTCAAAGTCACCAACATTAATATGTGTATGCTGTAGTCGGATTGTTTGTTTTTTCCCAGGAGTTGAGAGCATTTCTTTGGAGCGATTCTGATTCCTTCTGGGTTTTCTCTTCGTATTTATTTTATTGTAAATGCAGAGAGGCCAGCGAAATATGCTGCTCTTTTAGTGTCTTTAGTAACCAAATATGTGAATCTCTTGTTCTTACCTTCTTCATGGCACATTTATATTACCTTTGCAATTAATCTGCGTGCTTCCGAGCGAATTGCCTTATTTTACTTAGGAGGAGACAAAATTAGGCACACCAGTTTATCTTATACAATAAGAATTGCTATATAAATTGTTTATACAGGATGTTAAATTCAGTGTGTTAAATTAGACTGATACACTTTGAGAGCAGATACTTAATCTTCATTGAAACATATTTTGTTAAGGAACCTATAGGCTGTGACGCTTTGTTTCAGTGCAAGAGGGGTCTTAGAGGAAGGGATGGAAAGTCATTCTGTGTCATATAATTCAGTGTGTTAATCAAAATACTTTACAGACAAACGTACTTAATTCTTAAAAAAAACTCACTCCAATGTTGCATTGTCAGGATAGATACAATGTATTGCCCAATCACAAGTGCTGGAACACACGTACAGTGTATTAACGTGACATACTCTGTCCTACCCTTCCAAAGATGTAAGGTGTTTCCCTTATTTCAGCTGCTGCGCTGACAATGCGTGCTACAAGATCTTGTTCAAACTTGCTGTAATTGATACCGAATGCTACTGATTTCCGGAAGTACATAAACTAAGCGATAGTAGTAATGACAAATCCCTCTTGGGCTGAAATGAGTTCCGTTTCCTTCAATCCCTTCCTGTACAATCCCTCTAGCACTGAAAGGAAGCGTCGAAGCCCATAGGTCCTTCAACAAAATTTACTTCAATGAAGGTTATCTATCTGGTCCAAACTTTGTCGATCTAATTTAGAAAGACCCTGCAATATACGAGAACACTTTACAGGACTTTATCTAAAAGATACGACATCTACACAATAAAAACGACTATTAATTGCAACATGCACACTCTATCACTATATAAGTACACTAACATTGCAGTTAAACTAGTTATCTTAGATACGCTAGTGTACATACAGTAAAACGTGTTCAAAGCGGAATAGGATGGGACCAGTCTCTTTCCACATTATACAAAATTACGTACTATTAAAAACAAAAAAATGATTAACCAATCTTAGATTATAGAGTACCGTATATGTCTTTTCAGGTACCTTAGATTAATTGTAGTTCCGCTGCCGTTGACGGTAACGCGCAAAAAAGTACCGTTTCGTCAGCGTTAAACATAACTCTTAGGCGCGTATCCTGAAATTAAAGTACGCAGTTTCGGTTTCCACTCACTTACTATACTTTCGTCCACATCTTTTGATACCCACAAACCTCATTCCACGCTACATTGTGTCGTCTTTTAAAACTGTCCAGTTAACCTTACGATGCCTTGAAATCGTTATTCCCTATGGATACAGCAACAGCTAGAGCGTGACTTTGGAACAACGGTCCGAAAATTTGAGATTTTTTTATCGTGCACTTGTAAAACATTCCCACACTACTTTGTTGATTTTTTTCTTTTTCGTTTGATCATTTCCTTGAATCCATTCATTAATTATTTTTTCATTCTGTTTTAAAATCTCATAAACTTGGGGTAGTCATTTTTCGCTTACTGATAGTTTGTTTTTATCTATCTTCGTTCACTTTCACTTTTTCGTTTAATGACAATGATACATACAATCTAGCCGTACTTATTTCGGAAATTCAGAACGCTACCTGTGAAAGATACGTACACAATCGGTCTCAGATCTTAAACTAATTTAAGATTTTTTACAGTGCACTGATTATTTGTAACACAGGTGTCACACGCCTAATATTTGTTAAAGGAACCTGTATTTCGCGTAACGGGTGTGCAGTGAGGCCGAAATAAAATTTCAGATGCAGATAAAAACTCTACTTCACATAACGACAGGAATTATCCCTTAATGTTATTTCCACTAAACGGGAACTCAACTAAGTGGGAAGTAATATATTTCGCTCTCAATCTTTCCGCCTTATAAACATTATTTCAAGTAATGTATAGAAATATCCTTGTGTTTCCGCGTAGGACAGATTCCGTTTTATACAAAATAAATACACGTAAAATTACTAATATTTCGCCGGGACCAATAAATTTGGACTGATTTCCGCCTTATTCACGTTCCGGGTTAAACAAGTTTTACTGTATTAATAAACTAGTCACTAATATTTAGACACTACACGAAATTAATATTAAACTATTTACACATTTAGTATTAAACCATAAATGCATTTGGTGGAAACTATGATAGCCTATGGCTTAATTCGGAATGAATACAATAGATATTTTACTTTCGTAACTATATAGTAATACTGATAATGAAGAGCGAAATGAACTTTATTATTCGTCTTCCGCGTTCAGATAAAACTAGATTTTTTTAACTTAGCACAGATTGTAACGTACTGTGAGCTCATCCCACATGTAACATTAAACTACCACCCCTAACTTCTCCAAGATCCAGGGTAGATGAGCTGCGTCATTGAAAGTAAAGATATTAATGCAATAAAAAATAATTTAGACTATAATTATTAATAAATTAGAAATATTAGAGACAGATGAGCAGCGATAACTACAAAGTTCAGTATACACTTGCACATATACTTTTATCTATTGACACACTATAAAGATAATTGTAATTTTGAAACACAATAATAATAATAATAATAATAATAATAATAATAATAATGTATAACTGTAGGCTTTCACGGCCGGCGTCTTGATCCCTATTAGGTTCGTCTTCCGGGCATATAGGCCGTGGTCCAGTCGTTCTTCTACTCGACGTTTCGTCTACTGCTGCGGTAGACAACTTCAGGAGATACTGCGTGCTCTCTGTGAACTCCTCAACAGTCGGCTGCAGGGATTTTAGATGCTACAATTGGAGATGGTATATTACATGGAGTGATGAAATGTCCTGTGTTGCGGTATATTAAACAAGATGTTATGTTGTAATTGTGTGTTTAAATTATGGTTGGAGGATAGAAACTGAAAATGAGAGGCTAAATAATTTGGAGTCAAAGTATGTAGATTCTTACATAAGAGAACTAGACGATGTAAATTTACTTCTATCTTTGAGAGAGTGTCATGACAATTCGTGAAAAAAAATACAGGCCTCCAAATATTTCCTGATTTTTAAATTTAAGAAAATATTTTTCACGTGACGTAAAGTGTTTTCTTCAGATTTAAATATTGAATTAGCTTGTGTATATTTTAAATGACATGTTTACACAGTAATTGATATTGTTTGTTTTAACTTAATGAAATAAGCCGTAATTGATGTCAGTCAGTGTAATGAACAGGCGTGGTGTTGCTATTGAAAATCGTAAAACTTCCAAATGCAAATAAAAACAGGATTGAATGCGGCCGGTATCGAATATCCATTAAAAATTGGCGTACCTGTGTGGTTTTGTGTGTGTGTGTTTTTTTAATACAGACAGATATCGTGTTAAACCTTCCCAAGGTGACCTGATTTCGCTCTGCTCTGTAAATCACGGATCACTGCGTTTAATTGCATCAACTTCACACACTCATGAGAAGGGCAATTCACTTATCTAATTCTGTACTAACCTAAAACCTTGGCCCCTTTAAATTGAACTGCATTTTTGTTAATTATTTAATATAATTTAATAAACTATACAGAAGGATATAGTAGATCTTAATATTTTAGACAAAATAGCAAAAATACTCTCTCTTTTTTTCTTTTTTAATCGTTCCATTTGTATGTTCACTTAGCAAAAAAAAAAAAAAAAAAGAACGAGCTGCTTCAAAACGCAGTGTCTCTGTTACGATCTACTGCGCATGCTCGAAGAGCTATAGCTGTGATTCAAGAGGTAAAGCACTGTTAAATGTTTTAAATGCGCTTCGTTTATTTTAATCGTCTTAGGGCCAGTTTCACCAAGAGAGGTAACTGTATTACGTCAGTTTAAGCTATGCATTACACATGGGGAAAACTGGCGTATACAGTTACCTCTCTTGGTGAAACTGGCCCTTAAATAGTTATAGAGCAGTGAAGGAGATATATTTGTAGATATTTACGAGTGTTCGACGTATACAATATTACTCAAATTGCGACATTTAAAATAAAGTTCAACTCTCGTGCCTAATGTAAAAGTAAACAAGAGAACCAGGATATAGACGAATATAAAGGGACGTTCTATATTTTTGTTATTTATTTATATTTCCGCAAAATACATCCTATAACATTTAATTCCAGCTACGTAATGTACGTCCACTTTACGCTATTTTAAGTAATATTCCTGCCTTCGTAAACTCAATGACACTATTTAGCTACCGGAATAAATATGATTGTGTGTGCAGTACCACATTTTAATAATAATGCTATGCATATATGTAATAAAAGATAATATAGCTTCACATATATATTTTATTTATTCCGGAATTGTGCACGTGATCCAGACGGTTCTGGAAAATATTTACAAATTATTATAAAAATTCGCTCTCCACGGACAAACTTAACGAAAATAGGGTACAAACCACTATGAACGCTAAGAACTCGCAATTTGATAACTTGGAAGATATCATCAAGACATTGCAGAAAATTAAGGACATTTTGAGTAGCTAATATGAATATTTTTGAAAATAATTGTAACCACAATTGAGGGTATGTATTATTTTTTTTAATATTAATGTAAATACATTTTTATACTTGTCTTCCTCAACGAAATTCGATTTTAGTTTTAAAAGACTTCGTTAATTATTTAAAATAATGTAGCTCTTTCAAAACATGGTTTTAAAGAATTACCATTTTTTTAAACAAAAATTCAATTTCATTGAGGAGAGCGGGTATAAGAAAGTAGGTACTTGTATTAATATTTTAAAAAATAACGAATATAAAGTAGGTAAATACTTTTATTATAGGCATTGCAAAATGTTATAGATACGCGTGTGTGTTTAAATATTTATTATGTAGAACTTTCCCCCTTAGAGGATTGCCACAAGGACAGGATGTTAAGACAATTAATTTTCGAAATTGATGAAGTACATTTTGTAAATATATAAAAAAATTGTAATTGAAATATATTCTATGAAGTAGGATTTTTTAAAAATGGTTTCTTAAAATTGAAGTATATCCTTTAATGGCAGCGATGGCAATTTTAGAAACATACACTCTGTCCAAATCTAAGATATTCCAAAAATTGGCTACGAATCCTGGTATACTACCTCTTGTCCCGATCGCAAATCCTGTGATAGTTATACTATTTAATTGGTATTTATTTTTGTAGGAGTCAGCCGTTGGCTCATATATATGGCTTTAATTTCAGAGTCTACTTCCTCAGGTTGGCCACTATAAGTCTCAAACGGATTGTGGGAACTAATATCATACCAATTTTAGAAGAATGGTTTAAATGCAATAATATATATTCGTCTATTACTTCCATTAGTGGCCACACCATGAACTTCCTCATAACCTGTGTATCCATAATCTCGCAAGGGAAGCCATCATGTTTCGAAGAGCGTTCTTAACTGGACAATCGGCGTAAAACGATTAGGTACACAATGTACAGAAGTGTGTCCATTAATTGAAAATAAAATGTGGATATAAAAGTGTTTATGGGTGCCGAATATTGATAAATATGATTTTCAATGGATTCAAATGCATTACAGGGTCTCTTGTCCCAACCTACCTAAAAAAAACATCTAATTGAAAATACATAAAACTGTTATCCTTAAAGTTACATAATGTGGATACGAAGCAAGGTACCTTACTTCGAAGGAGAAGAAAAGTTCACGAGTATTTGAGAATAAAGTTCTTAGGGAATTTTTTTAACCGAAGAGGCACGAACAGACACGCGAATGGAGAAGATTACATAACAGTGAGCTTCATGATATATACGAGAAACCAAACGCAATAAAAATAGTTAAGTCTCGTAGACTACCATGGACAGGGCATGTGGCACGAATGGCGAATGAAATAGAGACATGGGAACTCCTTGTAAGAACATGAGATGTAAAGCGCACAGTATGTAGGGCAAGAATAAAATTAATCATGATTTGAAGGAGTTAAATTGTATTGGAGATGATTGGAAAACAAAGCTCAGGATGTGATGTACGAAGAGGTAATATACTCACGTCCATGAACCTAGGTTTCGATAGTGCCAGTGAGTTAGTTAGATAGATTCAAAATCCTGATTCTAAGTGTACCCAAGGAGGGTAGACAGTTCAACCTGTGCCAGCCCCTCTTTCTACTATTCTTCTTGCTAGAAGGAGGGTTAGAGAAGGCGGTAGAAGTCAAAATCTTATGTTATTTATTCGGGGGAATGCTATATCGGGTGCCCCTCACTCATCACATTCGAGTATTTCTAATTCGATGGCCTACAGATTACTTATTCATGCATATTTCCTTATCTCTAATTTTAAATGGCTTGTAAATTTCTAACCACAGTCACACTAGGTTCTGTATTTAAAGTACGAGGGCGGATCGGAAAGTAACGCACAATAATTTTTGTCTGCCTTTGTATTGCAGTTAGAATGTTGAAATTTCACAGAGATATAGTTTGACGTTTTCACTACAGATGGTATTTTTTTCTCAGGTGCACTTCTTGCGAGAGAAGCTTGAACTATGCAACAAAGATGGCGCGCATGCTACAGTCGTCCACCTGTGAGGAACAGAGAAGTGTTGTTCGATTTTTGTGGGCCAAAGGGCACAAACCCAGTGAAATTCACAGGGACATGTGTGGCGTGTATGGGGATGATTGTATGGACCGTAGCAATGTCTCCAGGTGGTGCACATTCTTCCAAGAGGGACGCGTGAACCTTAGTGATTCGCCACGCTCCGGCCGGCCGACAACAGCAGCAATCCTGCAGAATGTCAGAGGCATTGAGGCGGCAATTCTGAACGACCGGTGTGTGCAACTGCGAGCCTTATCGCAGAAGTTCAACATTTCCTATGGTGCGGTGTACGATAGTGTTCATGAAAATTTGAAATTCCGTAAAGTTAGTGCTCGCTGGGTGCCTACGAACCTGACAGACGACCACAAGGGCCAGCGAATGATGGCAAGCTTGGACCACTTAACGCGGTACACCGCACAAGGACATGACTTTCTGGAAGGAATCGTCACAGGTGATGAGTCATGGGCGTACCACTACACGCCCGAAACAAAGCAGGCATCAATGGAGTGAAAACATGCTGGTTCCCCAGTAAAGAAACAATTCAAAGTGACTCAATCTGCCAGGAAAGTGCTTGTGACAGTGTTCTGGGATATGCATGGTGTTTTATTGGTGGACTTTGCTGAACACGGGACCACTGTGAATGCTGCGGCCTACATTAAAACTTTGGTGAAGTTGCGTCGTGCCATTCGTGACAAACGTCACAACATTAACGTTAAACTTCTTCATGACAATGCTCGCCCCCATGTTGCTGCTGTCGTTCGTCAGAAAATCGCCGAATTTGGTTGGGAGGTGCTCCAGCATCCACCATACAGTCCGGATCTTGCACCATCGGACTTTCATCTGTTTGGTCCCATGAAGAAATTCCTGGCCGGCAAACGCTTTGAGACAGATGTGGAAGTGAACTCAGCAGTGCGCAGATGGCTACACTCCAACCAAACGGACTTCTACGAACAGGGCATATTGAAACTGGTAACACGATGGGAAAAATGTGTTGAGAAAGTTGGTGACTATGTCGAAAAGTAGGTAAAAGATGTAAGTTCATTTGTGATTTTTTTCCTTTTTTTTACTATTAAACTTTATAAAAAAAATTATTATGCGTTACTTTCCGATCCGCCCTCGTATAATTTGAATATGTATTCTTCGGATATAAACAATGAACTTAAAGTTATTTGTAGAATCAAGGTTCATATACTAATTTACGTATTTCAATCTAATACGTTTCGAATAGTAATGAGATAAAATATGCCCTTCATAAAATTTTGGTAATCCAATATTTCGCTCATAAAACATCGCGGTTAAATTTTTACAGTTTTGATAACAGATGTGAACAATGTATTTTCTTGTCTGCGCTATAAAATAGTTTACTATTCAGCTGTACAGGATGTCCTAAAACAAAGTTTACAGAATTAATATTTAACATTTTAACAGAAAATACATATATTAGTTGTTCCTGAAATTGACCGCGGTGGTGTAGCGGTTATTTTCATTCCCCATATTAATTCTAGTCGTGGGTTCAAACCCGGCCACAGTCGATGGATTTTTAAGATGAAAAATCCAATGGACATGTCCTCGGGGAGGGATACCAAGTCTGAAGAATTTCGGTCTCGTAAGAGAACCTTTTGCATTAAAAAAAAGGAAGTTTCTGAAAAAAATTAACAACATTCCCCATTCATATAATACCTTAGTTGTCTACTAGGTGTCTCATTCAGACAATATGTTGATCACATCTCACGCACTGCCATTCATAGGGAAATAACGTAAGTGTATCAGCTAGGTCCACCGCTGGGTCTCCAGGTAGCGTGCTGCCTTGTCACGCAGCGGGCCTGGGTTCGTTCCCCGGTCGGGGCAGTTTTTCTGGGTGAGGTTTTTATCGGGGTTTTCCTCACGTGTAAGACAAATGTCAGGAAAACTTTAAAGCCCAAACGGTCCCCGAAATCATATGGCCATTATCATCATCCTTACCATTATTATCATCATCATCGTCCTTCATCGGCGTGGAAAGCAACGGGTAGCTACCACACCTACAATTCCCTAGTAAAGCTGCAAGCATAGCATGAAAATGTTATGATTGCATTGAAGGACCTGCCTTCGGGCAGAATTACTATGGATGGATATCAGCTAGGTCAAAAAGTCACACTAAGCAAGTGCCCCTCTCTCCAGAGGAACGTATGGGTGAAATATATACTTGTCCCATAAACATATATTCAAATGATTATGAATACATTTTTTACAATCGTTTCCATTGACCATATGTTATTATATTCTAGTTTTTGGAGATATGAAAGGACATGCTGTACAAAACTCGATCAATATCGCACAATTCTTGTTACGGTATCTTTAAATTAAGTCAGCAGATCCGTAGAATTAAGACGTTTTTCTTACCCATGATAGATAATTCTTATGATTCATGATGTTGGTGTGAACCGTAATCTGTTTTCTTGAGGTTGTTTTTCCAATGTGACTTAAACTTTGGAAACAACACTGCAATATTTTGTACGCAGTTGTGGACGTGGAGAATTCAAAATAAAATAGTTATTTTAATAATATGTAAATCCAGAATTGATTGTTCTTATTTAAATTTTAGATATGTTCACTATATTTCAACACTCAAGACTCTTGCGAATATATTATCTCACTGGAAATACTCTACCATCTCTTTGTGTATTATTGCAGATTTATTTACATATAAACGAAATTACGCAGGAACTGCTTAACGTCAACGAATACCTTAGAAAGTTGTATTCATGCTCCCATTATATTAATTTGCGAAATATTTATTTATTTTGTAAAATTGAAGAAACTCAATTTCTGATGGCAGCTTATTTTTTAAAGTGTCGGATCAGAGTAAAAAAACACGAATATTCGTATACAAAGCCAATGAAATATATTTATACATCTTAAATATTATTTGTGACAGCGTGAAAATTTATATAAATTATTATCGATAGCTTAATATAACTTACAAAATTCAACATCAGATATAGGTGTAGGGTACAAGTACAAAATATTACAACACATTACAAAACTACTCTCTAGAAAATATTTTTAATAGGCCTACCAGCTTGAATTCGAAGGTGCTTAGTAATTTTAATTAAACTATACATTAGCCAAAATCAGCATAAAATTAACAGCCTACTGAAGATATTAATAAAGATATATTGGCTCAACGAGTAGGGTGCGTGTAGGCAAACAGTTTTCAGACACTTTTGAAATCCAGAATGGGTTAAAGCAAGGAGATGCACTATCTCCTCTACTATTTAATTTTGTACTAGAGCATGCCATTAAATCTTTAGAGAATGAGGAAGGCTTACAACTCAATGGTATTAATAAGCTGTTAGTTTATGCTGATGATGTAGTACTACTGGCCGATAGCGAGGAGATACTGAAGGCCAACACGCACACACTATTGAGTAACACTAAGAAATTAGGACTGGAAGTAAATATCAGTAAAACTAAATATATGGTCACACGTAGAAATTCAGTATATAATGGAAATGGACAGCTAATGACAAATGAGGGAAATTTTGAGGAAGTGGCTGAATTCAAATACCTAGGAACAATAATCACAAATAGGAATGAGATGCACAAAGAAATTAAACATAGGCTCAATTCTGGAAATGTGTGCTATTATGCATTGCAGAGACTCTTGATGTCCCAACTCCTTTCAAAAAACGTTAAGCTGAAAATATATAAAACTATTATTCTACCAGTTATATTATATGGGTGCGAAACATGGACTCTTACTTTAAGGGAGGAAAGGAGATTACGAGTATTTGAGAATAAAGTTCTTAGGAAAATTTTTGGACCAAAGAGAGATGAACAGACAGGTGAATGGAGAAGACTACATAACAATGAACTACATGGTCTTTATAGGAAGCCAGATATAATAAGAACAGTTAAGTCTCGTAGACTGCGATGGGCAGGACATGTTGCGCGTATGGGGAATGAAAGACGTGCATGGAAACTTCTTGTAGGAAAGCCAGAGGGAAAACGCCCAGTTGGTAGACCAAGAATGAGGTGGGAGAACAACATTAACTATGATTTGAGGGAAGTAGATTATACAGGTAATGATTGGAAAGCATTAGCTCAGGATAGGGATGTATGGAGAGCTTATGTCCGTGCGGCCATGAACCTACGGGTTCGATAGTGCCAGTGAGTAAGTAAGTAAGTAAGTAAGTATATTTAATGACTATTATGTAGCAATTTATTTCATGCGCGAGGTTCTTCAACGTACCATAAATTTACGACACGGGACTCACAGATTTCCTTCCTTCTGGAGAAAGCTACATTCAGAATTGTTATGCCTTTAAAATTCCATCGATTCCTATCGAGTTTGAACCCGCGAACCTCGGAATCGGAGGCGTGCAGAGTAACCACTAGTCCACGATGATGATGATAATGTAATAATTGTAACAATGATAATAAAAATAATGTAATGATGATAATAATAAAAAAATATTTGTAAGTGCGCAAAGGACTATTACCAAGTAGCTCCGTCATTGTTTGTACGACCGAGGGATCTTCACTCACGCGAAAAGTATTGCGGGCAGTCTACACATAGGAGATTTTAGGAAAAATAATTATTTTTGGTTGTGTCCTTTCAAAACTCCACTTTAATACTAATTACAAAAAATAACTGGTGTTCGGGTAACAATGTGGCACTTTTTGATTTTATATTTTTTTTGGTGAGAAAGGTCAATTGCATATTAATTGAATTTATTCAGAAAAACGTAAATATTAACATACTAATTTTCAAGCGATAGAGCATAAAATCATCTATAATATGACTATCTTTTCAAGTTGAGGGAGTGGTTATACTTCGAGAAATTAATTTTATAAAAGAGACTATTTAAAACAATACGATAAATTGACAGATCTATTACTCTTTAATTACACCAAGTGAAGACTTGAAATTCGGTACAGATATTCAGGATATCATGCAGTTTCACTGTAAAAAATTGTAAACTTTTAAAAATGTGAGTTCAATTTTCACAATTTTTTGCCGATTTCGTATGGAAAGTCCCAGGTACAAATGCATTATGAAATATAGGTGGACAACAATGAGGGTAATGTTGAGAAAGTGGCTGAATTTAAATATTTTGGAACAATGATTACAAACACGAATGAAGAGCATAAACAAATTAAACATTGGCTAAACTGTGAAAACCGTACTATAACGCTTTACAGGACCAATTGTAATTCAAACTGCTCTCTATAAATTGGTAATCTACATATTTTATATAAAATTGTTATTTTACCAATTATATGGATGCGAAATATGGTATCTTACTTTTATAGAAGGAGAAAATATTACAAATATTTGAAAATAATATCCTTAGGCTCTCCGTAGATTCCTTGCCACCTCATGATTGACCTTAATTCAGTTTGTTACGTCTTTGAGTGTCCTATAGTATGTTAGGTCTATCATTTCCCATACCTGCCATATGTTAAATCCATCGCAGAATAAGAATTTTAACAGTTCTTATTACAAACTATTTTCCATGAAAATAATGTAATATTTCTCCATTCGCCTATCTGTTTGTTTCGCTTTGATCCATATTATTTTCATAAGCACTTTACTCGCCAACATATGAATAGTACAGGAAAAGAACCAGATAAATCACTTTTTTTTTAAATGGAGTTTCAAGTGTGATTATAATCTCCTTGGTAAAAGTTTTAATTATAAGTGTCAAACATTAAAATATGCAGCCATGATTCTTTGGGTTCTATAGTTACCAGCCAGTTAGTTTGCATTAAAATAATGGGGAAGATGGAAATTGCGTAGTTGTCATTACATGTGTATGCTAATGTACTGTGAGCATATTTTAAAACAATGGCCGCTTGCAGTTTGGATTTAATATCGTGTTTCAGTGTTATGCTCAGTTAAAAATCAGTTGTTCCAAGCCAAGCATTATGCCGTCAATCTCTTCACTTATATGGTAGAATACTTGTGTTTTATGGCCAGGAGGAGTAAAAAGAAACCGCCTGGAAAATAGAAGCTCGCATGGTCTGTACATTATGTACAGACACTGTTCTTCGTAAACACGGACTCATCCCTGTTACAAGGCAGACACTTATCAATTAGCAATAACTTAAGTTCACCTAGACACAACATGCTTCATAACATTTTCTCATTAACGAATTCCGAACAAATGAAGCTATTGAGTGAGATACTCGTGAAAAGATTTTTGAAAACTTTTTTGCAGATCTTCATCTAGTAGACATAGAAAAAAAGGACCTAAATTTATATATAGACATCAACACTAGTTTTCGCAATTTTTGTTTCAACGAAACCAAACTTGGCATACTGCATAACAATTCCTTTAAAAATAGTTGGTAGTAATGCATTTTATTGACTTTTTCGAAAGAAAGGAAATATATTTTCATTTAAATTATCCATGGGCCTGTTGTGCCATACGTCCATATTTTGGTCACATACCTTTATATATAGGGTTCATCTCATCTTTTTCTTCGGCCCGACCCTGAGTTGGACACGATTTGAGGATATTTATTTATTTATTTTTAATAAATAAAACATAGGAATATATAAACAAGTACATAAATAGCTATATATATACACTTATAGATAAATAAATAAATATATATATATATATATATATATATATATATATATATATATATATATATATATATATATATATATATAAAGTCTACGTATGCAGTACATACACAATAGTACACATATAAACTCATACATAAAAAGCACATGTACATATAGACAAGATGTAAATGAATTATACCGCACAAATTTAACTGCTTACGGAGGGGTATTATACAAGTAATTTGAAATAGGGGACCAATGGTCTACGAGGGAAAATTGGCTAGCTATAGGGAATCAAAGTTATCGACAATTAATACAGATGAAGCAATAGGACAGCAAAGCAGGAGAGAAAATTATACTAAAATAACTTCCGATATTTGTAATAATTCCGAGATCCTGAGTGCTAATAATTCATCAACAACGTTTATGAAATATTGGATTATCAATTTCCTTAAAATTTCCAACTTACTTGATGATTGCACGCCACTGCAATGTTTAAAGTAGCATCCATACAATGACACCCTTAGCTCAGAGTGAAACACGCAGAATCTGTGTAGTTAACGTACTGCTTAACGGTTAAAGTCATGGATTTCAGTTCGAATATTGATGGTTCAAATCACGGCAGGCCACTTTTTTTCCTTTACTTATTCTTCTTTATTTTTTCTTTCTCTGCATATGTTCTGTGATATATTGACACTGAAATTTATTCAGTATAGACATGCGCAATATACCTATTCCCATATTGGTTATTATATTAACATCTGGTTAGAAGTTACTTAAGTATCAGTCGCATTGTATGAAAGCATCATGGAAAATCTTTACAGTTATGCTGAATTTTCAACACTTTTAAAATTCGTATTAAAGCACCGTTGAGGTTATGTAATAAGATATTAAATATAAAAATTGGTATCTGGTAGGTCAGTCGTTCTCAACCAGTTAAAATGCAGAAGATGAAACATTGCTTTTGAAAGGCCTCCATATTGAAACTACTTAAAGAAGTTTTAATAATTTAGTTGAGGACGACTGACCTACCAGGTAACAATTTTATATTTAATATCTTAGGCTGAACTTGCCGAAATGTATCTGATTTATGATGCAGCACAAGATAATGGGCAAGAGCTGTTGCCATGTATGCGGAACGCTATCCGAATAGGCGCCATTCTCACCAAACAACCTTAGAGTCTGTTGATAGGCGTTTGCGGGAGCATTGGACGTTGAAGGTAAACAGAGTAGACGCCGGTGAAAGACGTACGCGCCGCACTGCAGAGTTCGGAGAAAATGTTCTTCATAGGGTGGAAGATGATCCATCTAATAGTACTCGTGCTGTTCCACGTGTAATGGGCACGAACCATCAAAGTGCATGCGAAGTCCTGCACGAAGACCAGCTCTATTTCTTTCATCTGCAAAAAGTACAAGTTTTACAGCCAGTAGACTTCGCTTAACGGTTACAATTTTGTAATTGGGGGTTGTCCCTGCTAGTGTACTTCTTTCTCTCGGTGTCATTCATTGATGAGGCAATATTTAAACGGTGGGGTGGTTCTGAACCGAAAGAACAGTCATGTGTGGGATTATGAAAATCCTCATGCCAACTTCGAGAGGGGCCACCAGCAGAGATTTTTGGCGAACGTATGGGTAGGCGTAATTTCTGACCATGTCATTGCCCCCTACCTTCTTCCCCAGACATTAAATGACATAATTTATAAGGCATTTTGGAGCACATCCTACCTAGATTGCTAAAAGAAGTTCCTCTTCACATCAGGCTCCTCCACATTTCTGCCGGAATGTGTGAAATCACTTGGATATCGTGGCCGTTGTATATTGGAAGAAGTATTTCAACTGTAGTGTGGCCACCTCGCTCTCTTCAGATATCTGTCAACTTGATTATTTTTGCGCGGACACATGAAAACATTAGTGTATGCGACCCCTGTTGATACAGATGAACTGTTAGTTGCACGCATAATCGCAACATGTGATGTGATCCGCGAGACACCCGGTAACTTGAACAGGGTACGAGAATTCTTTAGTCGCCGATGTCGTCTGTGTTGTGAGAATGGAGGTTGCCAATTTTAACAGTTTCTCTAATCAGTCTGCAGGTGCTTTATTTTTTTTTCTGGTATACTCAAATGTATTGATTTTTATTTCTCAATAACATTATGTATTCCATGTGTACATACATTGTACCTCTTCATGTTATTACTTTTGTTATCACTGCACTATGATTTATCTGAGTACATAAGTACTGTACAGTATAATTAAACATTTTATTTGCGAAACATATTGTACTCTACAGTATGTGTATTATTATTACAACATATTAAACAATTGTCTGTACAATACGTACGTAGATAGTTTTGTAACCCATGTACTGCGCCGATATTCCAATACCGTGTCCTGTGGAACTAATTTAGAGGACATATATAATAAAGGAAGAAAGAGGAAAAATAAATGTTCACATTCTGTAGGTAGTTTCGAACGTGATACATCAATCATACATTTGCGTCGATAGTAAGACCGCTATAAGCATTGAGGTAAAGGCGCATACTTGTTGCAAGTTACAGTCTCTGTATCATATTACTTCCATTTTAATTTTAAATAATCAGTGACGTGCCAACCATTTTACATATTGAATCACAACTTGGACATTTTTATTCGTAGACCATTAGTTCATTATCTCAAAATGCTTATATAATGCCCCTTTATACGTACTTAAATTTGTACTGTATAATTAATTTACACCCTGTATATATAGTCTCGTAGACTGCGATGGACATTAGATTGAATACGGTCAGTTGGTAGACCAAGAATGAGGTGGGTGCATAAAATTAAGCATGATTTGAGGGATATAAATTATACTGGGAATTATTGGAAAACATTAGCTCAGGTTAAGGATGGAGAGCTTTATGTCCGTGCGGCTATGAACCTATGGGTTCGATAGAGCCAGTTAGTTATTTAGTTAGTATAGTTATAACATATAAAAAATATAATTTTGTACAATAATAAAAAAAAACTAGCTATAGAACAAGAACAGATAAAAAAAACAGCATATACACATATACCCACATTCTCGCAGACAAAAATACAATAGAAGGTTATTCAACTAAGACTACTTTTTTTAAAAAGTACGGTTGAGTTCGTTAAACAGCAAAATTGAAGTATTATTTATAGAAGTTCACCTGATACGAAAATTTATAAATCCCTCTAGCGTTCGCAATTTTAGGTATTACGTAAATATATTCAGCATATCTTTTTCAAATAATCCGAGGAAGCTATTCTCAAAAAAAAATCATAATTTATTCTGGCCACCACTATATTTTGTTCGACGTAATGTATTCCATTGAATTTAATTAATCTTATATTGACAATCTATCTTTTAAGATATATTAATTTAATTTATTTAAAACTTTATAAACTAATGGGAAAATTAATCGGTAGATATTATTTAAATTCGTGTAAAAATATATAATATGTTGTAGTTACGAATGACTTCATCAACTCCAGTCCAATACTTTTAAAAAAGTGGCAACAGAAATTGAGTTTCTCCAATTTACCAATATATATATATATATATATATATATATATATATATATATGGTATGATAAGAAAAATAAATGCCTGGACGGGATTCGAACCCGGATATCTGAGTCTGTACCTCAGTGTGATATCCATTACATAAATGTTTGAATTGGATTCACCTGGTGGTGTAATGAATATCACACTGAGGTACAGACTCAGAGATCCGGGTTCGAATCCCGTCCAGGCATTTATTTTTCTTATCATACCATATTAAGCTTGCATTGCTCAATGTTAAATATTTAATTATAACATATATATATATATATATATATATGTCGAAATCAACGGGAAGCTACCACACCTATAATTCCCTAGTAAAACTGCAAATCACAGCATGAAAATGCCATGATTGCAGTGAAAGACCTGCCGTCGGGCAGAATTTCTATGGAATGGAATATATATACAGGGAGTAACATGAACTCACCGACAAAATGATGGGGATAATAGGCGTTGCAGAGAGGATAATTTTTTGTGAAGGAACATATAGTCGCAAACACGTCGTTTATGAGTTATGCGCAGATGAAGGTGTTCACCCATAGGGTCAGAATTTAATTCAAACAATTGTACACTTATCATTTTATTGAAAAAGACATGTTTTTACCATAAGTGTTCAAACAATAAGTGTTTTGACGACGTCAAAAAAGAATCCTGCCATGATCGTCCGTGCTGGCTGATCGTTGCTGCGACGATATCAAACATGAAACGAGGCACAGGGTTGACTACTTGAACACTTGTTGTAAAAACGTACTATTTTCAATAAAATTATGTGTATAATCATTTGTACCGGTTTTTAATACCGTCCCTTACGGGTGAACACCTTTATCTGCGCATACCTCATAAACGACATGTTTGCGCCTATAAGTTCCTTTACAAAAATGATCCTCTCTGCATGGCCTATCATCCCTATCATTTTGTCGGTGAGGTCCTTTTACACCCAGTATCCATCCATCCATAGTAATTCTGCCCGAGGGCAGGTCTTTCACTGCAATCATTCCATTTTCATGCTATGCTTTGCAGCTTTACTAGGGAATTGCAGGCGTGGTAGCTTCCCATTGTTTTCCACACCGGTGAAAAATGATAATCATGATGATAATGATATGGATGATGATGGCCATATGATTTCGGGGACCGTTTGGGCCTTAACGTTTTCCTGACATTTATCTTACAGGTGACGAAAATCCCCGATATAAACCTCACCCAGAAAAACTGCCCCGACCGGGGATTGAACCCGGGCCCGCTGAGTGACAAGGCAGCACGCTATCTCGAGACCACAGCGGTGGACTACATCCTGTATGTTTATATATATATATATATATATTATATATATATATATATATATATACTCAGTAAATCAGCGAAATTTGACCATAAATTCGTCTAACTGATGAATTCGCTTTTTCTTACACAATTCCTGCGTTACGTACTTTTTACTGTAATATTATGAGTTATTTAATAAATTTCAAGTTGTTTATTTATGCATTTATAACTACAATAGTTTAATAAATTACAATATTTATTTGAAGTTCATTTTTATATCAGTAGTATTTTACGTTATATTTATAATTAATTATTGTGTACAATTTATATATATATATATATATATCACCTTATTTTTGTAAAGATGAAGATAGTACCTTAAGGATTTAGTTCTCCCAAATTAAAAAAAATTATTATTATTATTATTATTATTATTATTATTATTATTATTATTATTATTATTATTATTATTATTATTATGCAAGCAAGAGGGCTAAGCATTGAAGATGCTCAAGATCGTAGACTTTGGAGGTTTGGCACGGGAAGACGCAGCAGCTGTAAAAACCCGCAGATAGATTATTATTATTATTATTATTATTATTATTATCATTATTATTATTCATCCGGTTTCATGGCAGCTGCCGCCGTCTTCCGGAAACCAAACGCCATTCCTCTCTATCCATCCGTTGATCTTCCTCCATTCCTCTGATATTCATAGCTGCTTGTACCCCTTCTATCCACGTTTTCTTCGGTCTTCCTCTCTTCCTCCTTTCCATTGGGATCCATTCCATAACATTATTATTATTATTATTATTATTATTATTATTATTATTACTATTAGTATGTGCTGTGTAGTACAAATATTCTAAACAAAATAAAAAAAACTTAATTATAGTTCATTGATGAAGAGTATACTATGGTATGGTGAGGTAACGTGGTCATTAAACAGAGATCAAGCAAGTAAATTATTGGTGACAGAGGTGGGCTTTTAGAGAGCGGTTCTAGAAATTCAAGATGAGATAATTAAGAATACTAAAATCAGTGTCTTGCGCCGTAGCCGAGTGGTTAAATCAAGTTGCCTTGGCGCAGAGCTAACTATTGGTGACAGAGATGGGCTTTTAGAGCAGAGCTTCTAGAAATTCAAGAAGAGACAAAATTATAAATACTAAAATCAGTGTCCTGCGCCGTAGCCGAGTGGTCAAGATATGATGCCTTGGCGCGCAGCTATGAAGGTAGCGCTGGTTCAAGTCTCTATGGGAGAAGATTTTTTCTCATGGAATTTCGGCCAGTATGGGTCAGAATTCACCCAGTATTATGAGGCATTCGATTAGCTACAATAAGTAGCGGCTCCAGGTTGAGAAAACTAGCTATAACTGCTGGGGTACACAACATGTTGACCATATATCATCTCTACATTGGCTGGATGATCGTCTATCTCTGAGATCATATGTGGATATGAGGCCGGCAGCCTGCTGATAGGCTAAAGGCCTTCTAAGTCAGTCGCGCCCTGGATTTTTAAAATCAGATAAATAACACTGAGCAACAAAAAAAAAGTTTTTCTTTGTCTCAGAAAGGAAAATATGTTATTGCGATAGTATTGTTTCTCCTGAATTGAAATAAGATGTCGGTTTTTCTCCATCAGGCAAGGTTTCCGAGAGACAGGAATTTATAATTTCAAACACTTTAATATTTTCTACATTCGTAACTACACATAATTCGGACATTCGGACTCACCTAGAACGTAAGAAATGGCGATTTTCTGCTATAATTCGCTATATTTAGCATTCCTCTTGATAGTCCAACAATAATCGGCAAGCATACTAGGATTCCATTTGCTTTGATATCTCTTTTCCATAGCTGAAATCTCCTGAGCTCATTTGGTTTTATTTTACAATGGACAAATGGAAAGAAAAGAACGTTTATTAAAGAAATTATTATTTAAATCCATCAATTGAAATTTAAAAAAAAAACTGTGGGTGATGGAAAAATTCCGAAAACATATATGAAAACACGATAAAAAAACTGCACTAAGTAGAACTATTGGTACTCATGAGACAAAAAGCATGTTGATCAGTGTAATTGATGTTGAAAAAGGTGTTGTACAAGTTATTGAAGAAAGAAGACTGTAATGATTTGGCCAGATGAAGAGGGTGTCAGATGACGGGATACCGTACCTTAGATGATATTAAATTTTCAAGCGGAAGGCAACAGAAAACAGGGGAGAGAGAAAGAACAGTGGATTCAAGGAGTGCATATGTGTATGGTGTCGAGAGGATTAACACAGTGTGTTGCAGAAAATATGATTTTGGAGGAGTAAAATTTACAAGTTATGGAAAAACTACTTTATTAGAGAAACTCCTAATAAAGAACAAAAAAATATTATTATTTATTTATTTGGGCTCGGAAGTTGAGGAATTTTTATTTTTTTATTTTATGTCTGATGACGTGGCCCAGCTTAAGATATATACTTTTTGGATCATTGTAGGCCAGAAAATGGTGGGCTTTATTTGCCATTTTTGTCTTTTTTCGATGTTTATCTTTCCTTTTTTAGGTCTGAACGACTTTTTTTTTGCAACTTTACCTTCTTTTGACTATATCAACATTAATAAAATTTATGATAAAGTTCCGTTGAGGTATTATTCAAAATGAAAATATAAAATTATGAAATATTTATCTAAATATTTAGTCAAATATTTCATAATGTTATATTTTAATTTTGACTACATGTATAGGCCTACCATTTGTGTAATTTAAGAATTCTCAGTCTAGTCTCAATTCCAACTTGATTTTAAAACCACTATCCAATTTTACTTTCCAAAGACTTTTCTCATTGCCAACACTTTCGTTCCACGAGAAACTATTGAACCCTCACAAAATAACCCGTTATTTTTAACCAGTCTCCTGACCGCCAAAATATTTTTTGCGGGTGCGCCGAATTCATTGTAGGTGGGATAAAATCGTACGTTCTAAATTCTCCAAGAACTATCTTTTTAATGAACACAGAATTCCCTTTTTTACAAGATTTGTTGAAATAAAACAGACACACACACACACACACACACACACACATATATATATATATATATATAGTTAGTAAGGTATGAAAGGTATGAAAAAAGAAGCATTTTTTGTCATCAATATTTGTTTCACAATGTAAGTTCCATATCACTAGAATTAAGTACTTTTAAACATTTTTATTACATTCACTAAAACTGTAGTTGAAACTGAAATTGTTATTTAATTTAAAAATATCTTTTTACGTCTTTTTTTTTTCATTTTTTAGGTATTTTTGGGATATCTTTGGGCATTTTTAAAGGTCTTTTATGAGCATTTCATTTGTCTTCAACTTCCGAACCCTTATTATTATTATTATTATTATTATTATTATTATTATTAGTAGTAGTAGTAGTAGTAGTAGTAGTAGGTGGTGGTGGTGGTGGTGGTGGTGGTGGTGGTGGTGGTGGTGGTGGTGGTGGTGGTGGTGATGGTGGTGGTGGTGATGGTGGTGGTGATGGTGGTGGCGGCGGCGGTGGTGCCGGTGGTGGTAGTATTGTAAGCCCATGTTTCCCTTTACAGAGATTTAGGCGCTCTCCCCCTACAGGGAAGAATTTGAACTATACTAATTCAGTTATTATTATTATTATTATTTATTATTATTATTATTATTATTATTATTATTATTATTATTACATGAATATTCATAACAAATACGAAAGTATGTGCGTAAATTAATTAAAATTTTGAGATTTTTCAAGGGATTGGCTGCTACAATCAGAGGAACAGAAGTGTGTAAATAATTGAGAAGTTAGCAGCGTAACTACGCTGCGTGCATGAGTTATACTTGTTGCATGAAATGTCCCTTGTGTTGAAATAACAGTAGTAATTACAAGCCGGTCTGATGTTTGCACACTCCGTACTCGGACAGATTGACATGGCCATTACCAGAACATAAACTGCAGAATCCTTGTAAATAATGTTCCATTACCAACCAAATATCTTCATTAACAGCTTTAAATGTATTTTGGTAATAGCGAACCATCTTCTCCCGCATAATGTCGATACTGAACACTGAGATAGGAATTAATTGGTCAAGTTTTGCTAAAGTAGACTTACTGCATCTGGAAAACAACTATAATTAAGTCTTCAAGCAATATTCATACAATAGGAAATTGAAAGTAAAATAAAGTATGTGCTTGATAATAGAAATAAAAGTGCAGAAAAGGAATAAGCCTACAAAAAATTAGGATTATCACAAAATAGGGCTAGGACTTCTATGTACTAAAACGTAAGACTGTAAGATGGTATAATAAGAAATTATACTTCTGTCTTTTATTTTGGTTGCACACACAAATAGTTGACTAATATAATGATAAGTTAGACTTCTGTCTTTTTTATTGGTTTCACATACAAACAGTTGAATAATATAATGAGAAGTTAGACTTCTGTCTATTATCTTGGTTTCACACACAAACAGTTGAATAGTATAATGAGAAGTTAAACTTCTGTCTGTTTTTATTGGTTTCATATACCGTACAAATAGTTGAATAAGAAGTTAGACTTCTGTCTTTTATTTTGGTTTCACACACAAAGATTTTAATAAGTGTGTTGCAAACTTATATTTTATTACATACAAATCCTAGCCTTATGATATCATGGTGTTTTCACGGTTTAAGCCCCTTGTTGACCTATTTCGGACTCGACAGAAACACCACCCAAAAGTATTTTTTTATTGGACGTCCTGATCTTGTTCTTCCTGCAGGTTGATAGCTTAATATTTGCTTGGGTATCCTGTGATCGTCCATTTGATGAACATGTTGCATCCATCTTGTCTTATAATAAAAAAAATTGTTTTCTAAAGGATCCAAGTGTAGTTCTTCTACGAGTATTATGTTATTATATTTCTAATAGGAGACTCCGTGGCGCAAGCAGTTAGACGCTTACCTCTCACCACTCGGGTCAGAAGCTCGAGTTTCGGCCATTCCATATAGATTTTGTGGTTGACGAAACGGAGATTGGGCAGTTTTTTCTCGGGTTTGTCCCGTTTTACCCTCCCACATTTTTCATAACACCATTTCTATATACTCATCTCATCCATTTCGTTTCTTTTAGTTCATTCACCTCCGTGACGGTGCATCAAGTGAGGTTTTGCGACACCCTTGTCTTTCATTGATCTCTGTAAATATAGAGGCTTCATCTCATCTCATTACTTTACCCGATCCTAAATTTGACACTAATTATGATATTATTTAATTTATTATAAATATATATTACCTGTTAAGGTTTATATTAAATTTCAAGTATCAATACAACGTTTTATATTTACCTGTATTTTACTTTATTCTATTCTGTAGTAATTCTGCTCGAGGGCATGTCTTTCACTGCAATCATAGCATTTTCATTCTATGCTTTGCAGCTTTACTAATGAATTATATGTGGTAGCTTCCCGTTGCTTTCTACACCGGTGATGGATGATGATGATAACGATAAGGATGATAATGATGGCCGGATGATTTTCGGGGACCGTTCGGCCCTACGCTTCCTGACATTTGTCTTACAGGTGAGAAAAATTCTGAAAAAACCTCATCCAGTAGCCTTCCCGACCGGGAATCGAGCCCGGGCCCGCTGCATGACAAGGTAGCACGCTACCTTGTGGGCTAGAGAACCCGCGCTCTGTTACCATTTGTGGGGGTTGAAGACCCAAACCACGGTCTGACTACCATTTGTGGGTAAGTAAACCACACTACTGCTACCATTTGTGGCTCTTTTGAAAACCACGCAGACTGCTACCTTTAATCCGGGATCGGGTTTTGTAATTGCTGTTTCTATTAATGTGGATCTGATTTCCAAAGAGGATATCTATCAGGAAATGGCTTACCTTGGGCCCATAGAAGGCAGCCGTTGATTCATCTTTCTTTCTCTGATATACATACATATAAGAATACTGATTATTAGATACATACAGTGAGTGAACAAGATAATTGTGTTTCAAGAACGCTAAACAGCATGATAGTTGAGGAGCTCGGAATAGTTTCTTACTTGAGTGATTTGCATTACAGGATAGTAAACAACTACTTATACTTGAACAATGAAAGAGGGGCGTTGTTTAAAAGATAACTTCTAATATAAACAAGTTGGCTGAGTAAAAATAAATTAACAACAAAAATGATAATATTTGATCAAACGATCAAATTAGCCATACAGATAAATAAATGAATAACATACCATACATCACGCAACACTCATACATGCGTCCGAGTTTCGGGGATCACCTCATCCCTAGACTGCCGGACTAACTCAAACAGGCCTCTTCTTGGCCTCAGATCAACTTGTCTATGCAGAGTTCCATTTTAACCTTCCAGTCGCATCGCGACCTGGAATCGGATTCCACTCTTGAATCCGTTCAAACAACAAAACGCCGATTGCTAGGATGATCGAATGATACTGTTCTGTAAGTGCACCACGTATATGAAGGTTCCGAGGTAGAGGGGAGATGCGCCGTAGACATGCGCGGCAAGAAGGATGAAGAGGGAAGGGGTAGCTACCAGGAGAACAGGATATTGGCATATTTCACAAATGTTCCAGTGTAGGGAGGAGAACGAAGATACCATACTGAGCCGAAAAATACACTTTCGGTTCAACCTAGTTTTTACATTAATGTGTTCAATTTTTACGTATACATTCTGTGCATAAATTTATATTTTTACATTTATTATAGTTATGCACATTAACATTTAAATTTGTATTATGTACTTACATTTAAACTTACAAGGGAGCATGTCGAAACCTATCTTGAAATTGCTCTCACACAAGCGTTGTGAAGTACCAAAGCGGTATCCAAAAAATCTGCGGTTTTTACCTGTAAGAAGGACTCCCTGCATCACATCGAGCGGAGGTGAGTGTTGTGCGGACGGTAGATAGTGAGGGTTAGCTAATACGTCCAGTAAGGAGTTGTATTACTTTCCTGTAGTTTAATTAAGATATTTGGCGCTGAGTGTTAATGACTTGCAGTTAAAAACGGCAGATCATTTTGTGGTCAAGGGGTACGTCACAGTGCTCTTTGCAAGAAATTGAATACAAAATAAAATCAGTTGAATGATGTATGGACTGATTGGATATCCCCATTACAAACCTCATGGTGTTGTTGGGGGAATCCGAGTAGATAAAGTTTTGAATAGGAATCTTTTTTTCCGGAAATATAGTGTTTTCGTGCTGCAGGTATAAGTTCGCATTAACCGTTTAAATCTCCCGCGTCTGCCGGGGTTAAATCGATAGTCTATCTACATCTACAATGGCGTAACAGGTCAATGATGGACATACCTTTTGTTAAGAGTTTCTAGACCAAGTTAAGTCGTTGCGTTTATTTCCTTGAAAATGCCATGAATGGTATTAGGTCAACATACCGACCCAATGAGACATCTAGCAAGCAACTAAGATATTACTAGGGGGATGAGGTCGGTAAATTTAGTTAGAGGCCTTTTTATTCACACTTAAGAATGTTTTACGTACCTGAAAATCTTCAGACTTGGGACCCACACCCCCCAGGAGGACTTTCTCCTTTTATTTTTCCATCCTAAAAAAATTGATCGATCCCAGCAGGCTTTGAAACCGCGATTCTCGGGACCAGAGGCAAGGAACAAGACTACTAGTCCATCGCGGACGACTAAATTGATACTAATTTATTTATTTATGATTCAATTAATTATATTCACTCAACACAAAATTCACTGATTTCGTGACAATGTCCAATGTTAAAGGAAAAAAATCTCTTTTGCCTCTGGTAGATAAATTTATACGAAAAAAAAAACCAAACTTATCTACTGTACTGGTACTTAACATTGTGAATAGTACTTATCATAAGTAATGCCACGAGTGATTTCCAAATTTATCTAGAGAATTTGGAAATCGAGAGTGGCATTTGTTAGGACTATTTAACGAATAAAATTAAGCTGTTTACTCACAAACCATTATTTAACTATAGTTATTTTAAAATATGTATATATTTAATATAAATGGCGATGTTTGAAAACAAATGAGAAATGATAGGTACGCTTCATCTGCTTCTTTTGTTTATCACTGCAACCAGATCATACTATTTATTGCCAAAGGAACGCAATATTGTAAGAATGATCTCTAGTGGAGAAAAAATGAAACGCATCAAACTATATATTAATTAATTTCTGATGTCGTATGATATAAATATGAAAATTATATTTTTCTGGATTATTACCTGGGAAAAATACATTTAAGAAAGTGCAAACAGTGGTTTCTTTTTTTGGTGGTATAATAAATTGCTACAAATGTTTTTATATTTACTCCTGCAAGCGCTATGTGTTGACATCTTTGCACTATATATACAATCTGTTAGCCGTATTTCTTAAGGTACGTACACATATGCGCGCCGCGAACACGAACGGCGCGCGCGCGTGTTATGTTCGTCGAAATGATTAGTTTCAACGAACCTCCTGCGATCCATAGGAAACCCACAAACCTTCAGTAGACATTTTGCAGAGCAGGTGTAACCAATCATGTCCATTCCCTTTCCGTTCTCCCGCTTATCCTGCATTCTTTCCCAAAAATAGGGACTTTTTTTAAATGCCTCGGGACGCGGGACAAATTGTTAAAAATCGGGACTGTCCCGCCAAAATCGGGACATCTGGTCACGCTTATTAATTATTACATCTTATAACTTTATTTATACTTTTTCAAACATTATAGCATTAAAGGAATTTAAAAAAATATATGATTTGTATATATATGTTTAAAATTATTAAGAATCTATCTCACCATAACATGGCCTTAATTTTTAATAAAGATGTACATGATTATTATACTAGAGGTTGTACTTTATTGCACAAAGATACTAGTTTCTAAAAAAAAGGTATAAAAGGGATTTGTTATGCATTAATCAACCATTACAATAACTTACCTATTGAATATCAACATTTCACGAATGTTAAACATTTTTCTAATTGTATTAAAAAATATTTTTTCTCATTGCTTTCTTAGTTAATTTTGTTAATTTTATTATTATTAATATTATCCTGTTTAAATATTGTATTTATATGTGTATGTATATATATATATATATATATATATATATATATATATTGTGCATCTATAGTAGTTTGTATTACTTAAACTTATGCCTGAATTTGTTTTCTTGTTTTTATTGTTAATTGTTTTATGGCCATTATTTTTTGTATATTGCCCCTTAACATGAGCAATCTTGCTCTTTGGAGTCTTTGAAGAAATAAATAAATAATTAGTAATAAATGTGTTTATATATTGTATTGTTTTGTGATACTTCATGCATAATATTATGAAATGAACGTCTTAAATAAATAATGTTTTCTAAATAATTCTAATTTATTCACACAATTACAGTACACACGAAAAAAAAACACACAACATTGAAAAAAAAAACAGGCATCTCCTTTCAATGATTTTTAAAAATGATCCTTATGTTGAGGATCCCACAATAATTGCTTGCTTCTATAAATATCAATAAGTTTTAACATGTTTTCCTCTGACCACTCCATACTCAAATAATAGGTGCGTACCGAAAACAACGAACCTCTCAGGTACCCGTCCAAATCTAAACAGCGAACCATCAAAGTGTTCGTGGAAAAAACCGACAATGAGTGGATCGTGGTGCGAGACGCGCGCGCGGCGCGCGCACCTTAAAACCCCGTCCAAATCTGACGAACATGGTGCGCGCGCGCGGCACGCAAGTTTGTACGTACCTTTATAGGCTCAGTCACTGCAAAATAATGGTCTGACCTGTTCATAATGTTAAAAGGAGGAGCTTTCTTTAATATGGTAAATATAACACTGATAAATATTTCGTGAAACACGACTCTGATTGGTTGTAAAACAGAAATCATTGAAACGTAATTGGTCATTGACTCCCATTTGGGGCATGAGTTAAATAGTCTACTAGAATAGCGTTTGGATGTGGCGACCACCGATCTCGCTGCAGACATTGTACCTGCGAATCAAGCTCTGGTACACTCGCTTCAGGTTCATGGATTACTCTCAGCATAAACTATCGACATGAAGTTCGTAGCTGATTGTATTATCACTATCCTGGAGTATTCCAATACATTTGACCATAATAATATTTATACTCATATCTCACCAATCCCAGAACTTGTATATATCGAAAAGAAACTATTGTTTGATAGGAAATAAAACTAATTCTCAATAGAAATATTTCTAAGTGATATTTCTGTTATATCATCTTTTGCGACATATTTGACATGTTAGTTTGATATTCATATATAATCGATATGAAGACCTCTATTATAAATGGATATGGGAGTATTGCACATAAACCAATGTATTTCACTAGTGGTAAAGCTTTCTACCAGACATAATTTCCTACTAAATGTGCGACTGAGGTAGTTTTAAAAATACAATAATCGTCGTATGTGGTTTATTTAAGAATTTCCTTATACTTCCACAATTTTTCCCTTTTTGCTATTTCCATAGAAATGAAACTGTTGAGGTTGTTCTCATGAAAATATTTATGAATTTAATTTAATACACAAGTGATCTTCTTGGTGATAAAATATTAAAATATATATGCAGTCAATATGCCCATTTCACCAATTAATGTTTTAAAATGGTCAACAATTTTCTACAGCCAAGCTGTTATTCTCAAGACCAGATATTGACTGAAGACAAAATTGATAATAAATAAATAAACAAATTCAGTTAAAAACAAACTACGTCACATGACGCAATCATTCATAAGTAAACAATAAAACATAATAAAACTAATCCTCTTTTGTTTCAATTAAAGAAAAGAGGGCGCTGTACGGAATAGGGCCCTTGTTTTTATTCATTATTTTATCCTTATTTTTATAAATTTCCAAACTTTCAAGGACGTCAAGGAATTTGAAATCAATGACCGAACGAATCAGCCTAAGGTTACTTTTATTGATAGCATGACCGTAATCAGAAATATGCTGGGTAACTCCAGATTTTTCAATTCTGTTAAGTCTAAAATGGGCAATATGTTCGTTAAATCTAGTTAAAATGGATCTTCTGGTTTGCCCAACATATTTCATATCACAGTCATTGCAACCAATTTCATAAATACCGGATTTTTTTAAACAATCGACTTTATCTTTAGGGTTTCCAAGTACACTATTTAATGTCAAAGTGGAAGTAAAAATTAATTTAGTATCTAATCCTTTGAATATCTTGTTCAAACCTCTAGTTAAAGAGGGAACGTACGGCATAATTGCAAAATTAGCTTTATTAATAGGAGAATGGAAGGCTGTAGAATCAGTAATAAGTTTTCTAAATTCAAATTTACGAATCAAATTATCAATAATATTTTCATTGAAACCGTTACACTTAGCGATATCTTTAATGGTTTGTAATTCCTTATTATATCTATTTTTACTTAACGGAAAAGTGGTAAGACGGTGGACTAAAAAATTGAAACTGGCCATTTTATGTTGATTACAATGGTAAGAATCTGCCATGATATATCTAAATGTACTGGTTTCTTTTCTATAAATATCAAATTCTAATCTATAATTATTTCTAATTATTAGCATATCCAGAAAGGGCAGCCTTCCATTGTCCTCCTCTTCATAAGTAAAATTTATGCTGGGAGTCCGGTCATTTAATATTTCAACAAATTCCTGTACATTGCATTTTTTGGTATCAAAAATAGCAAAAATGTCAACATATCTGAGCCAGAACCTGGGAAAATAATCTAATTCCTTTTCAAGCTCTGTCTCAAATCTGCTCATAAAAAGATCAGCTAGGAAAGGAGACAATGAATTACCCATTGCAGTTCCTTCCTTTTGTTCGTAAAACTTATTATTAAATTGAAAAATGTTCTGATTCATACAAAGTTCCGTTAACTTGATATATTTGTTTTTTCTATAAATATCAAATTCTAATCTATAATTATTTCTAATTATTAGCATATCCAGAAAGGGCAGCCTTCCATTCTCCTCCTCTTCATAAGTAAAATTTATGCTGGGAGTCCGGTCATTTAATATTTCAACAAATTCCTGTACATTGCATTTTTTTTTGGTATCAAAAATAGCAAAAATGTCGTCAATATATCAAGTTAACGGAACTTTGTATGAATCAGAACATTTTTGAAATTGGATGCAATGACTGTGATATGAAATATGTTGGGCAAACCAGAAGATCCATTTTAACTAGATTTAACGAACATATTGCCCATTTTAGACTTAACAGAATTGAAAAATCTGGAGTTGCCCAGCATATTTCTGATTACGGTCATGCTATCAATAAAAGTAACCTTAGGCTGATTCGTTCGGTCATTGATTTCAAATTCCTTGACGTCCTTGAAAGTTTGGAAATTTATAAAAATAAGGATAAAATAATGAATAAAGACAAGGGCCCTATTCCGTACAGCGCCCTCTTTTCTTTAATTGAAACAAAAGAGGATTAGTTTTATTATGTTTTATTGTTTACTTATGAATGATTGCGTCATGTGACGTAGTTTGTTTTTAACTGAATTTGTTTATTTATTTATTATCAATTTTGTCTTCAGTCAATATCTGGTCTTGAGAATGACAGCTTGGCTGAAGAAACTTGTTGACCATTTTAAAACATTAATTGGTGAAATGGGCATATTGACTGCATATATATTTTAATTTATGAATTTGTTTATATATATCATCACAGATCCTATCTAGAAGACTCCGAGAATAATCAATTTACAGACGAACCTATACAATGACCGCTAACGCTCTTGCGACCCCAATTTTTGTTTCATTGAAACCTAACCTGGCATATAGCAGTTAATTAAAAAATATAGTGTGCATTGTTAATCAGAAAAATCAGAGCATTAGTTAGATATAAGATATATTTGTATTTATTTTTTTCAACTTGGTGGAGTTAAACCATGTGGCCTTCTCTTCCACTCATCACGACAAACATATGATAATTAGAATACAGCCATCATAATTATCCCTAATATTAAATACTAAACGAACATTTGTTCAATATGATGTCTGTAAGATTAAGATCATTAACAGAACAATATTAATGATAATTAAAATTAAGCCTGAAACCTATAATAAAATATATACAAGCAAGATAAAGTAAAATGTTTGTATAAATGTTTGCCCCTATCTAATGTACATGAAATGAAAACAGAAATATAATGATATGTAATAAACTAATTTGTCGGTTAAATGATTTTAAAACAAACAAGTAAAATATTTGTTAATCTTAATACTATTTTCATAAAATAAATTCGTGGATCGAAAATTTAAAAATCGCTCTAGCTGTCGCAATTTTTTAGCGTTTTACAATTAAACTCAGTATATGCTATTAAAGTAAACAGATATTTTCCAAAAAAAAAAATCAGCGAAATCTATCAGAAGTGGGTATTTATCTAAATCCCGACAATAAAACTTTCAAACTTATTAGGGATATTTTCTTTTCGGTGCAGTCCGACACTTTTATATACGCATTCATCATAAATTGAGTTTCTGCAATTTAACAATATATAGTCTATATGTCCACCGCTGTGGTCAAGAGGTAACGTGCTGCCTTCTCAAGCAACGGGCCCGGGTTCGTTCCCCAGTCAGGACAGTTTTCTGGGTGAGTTGTTTATCGGGGTTTTTCCTCACCTGTAAGACAAATGTCAGGAAACTTTAACGCCCAAACATCATATGGCCATCACAATCTTCACAATTCTTATTCATCTTAGATTAGGCTTAGGATTAAGGACTCCTTTGGCGCACCAGTATCATCATCATCATCATCATCATCCATCATATCGGGGGGTTACGTAATACCGCCATCCAGGCGCCCCAACCTCAGAAGTAGGTTACAAGCCAGGAGAGAACACCAGAAATGTCAAAAAAAAGGGACAACCCGTGGCATTATATATATTCCGATTGAGGGTCTTTCCACTTTTCAGCGGTTGCCCTTTTACCAGCCGGCTGCTGGCCCTTCACATCCACATGTGTCAATCACAGAGGTAGATGATCAACAGCCAGTGTAGGGGTGACATGTGGTTAGCATGTCGAGTCCCCCAGCCGTTATAGCTGGTTCCTCAACCTGGAGCCGCTACTTATTGTAGCTACCCAATTGCCTCACGATGCTGGGTGGGCACCGGTCCCATACTGGCCGAAATACCATGAGACAATTTCTTCCCCCATGGAGACTCGAACCAGCGCAAGTCCCGTAGCTCTGCGCCAAGGCTTCCTACCTTAACCGCTCGGCTACGGCGCGGGACGCATTATATATATATATATATATATATATATATATATACATATATTAATTCTTGTCTACGTGAGTTTGTCACTGAACTCCTAAACGACTGAATCGATTTTGATTAATTTTTTTGTGTGGATCTCATTGGGTTTGTCAGTGGTTCACATTCACAATTATATCCTCTTCACTTGAAGCGGAAAAAAAAACAAAAAACAAAAAGGAGGTAGAGGAGATTACTTGTAAACCTATTTAATACGTCTTAGTTAGTGAAATTGATGGTATAAAAGTAACTTACATTTTTATCGTACAGCAGTGACAAAAAAATTGAACGTTATATTTATATGCTACCGGACCCGGCAGATATTGCGTAAGTTTTTTTTTTAATTTGAACAAGTTTTTACAACCTGCGTTTTACCCTGTGGGTATATCGCAGGATATTTAGTTTACACTTTATATGGTTTAACAATTAATGGATTATAATTAATATGGATTATTTCAGTGTCTGGAATATTTCATTTATGTATTTGATTGCTTGTGGCATTTTAATAACTTTTCTTAGCACTATATTTGGGTCCTTGATGTGCGCTGGTCTGTTCTTTTCTTGTAGCTTGCAGTGAAGTAAAAGATGCATAGCTGTTTGGTCGTCTTCTGAGCATGGGCACTTCGGTGAGGCTGCTTTTCCAATTCTGTGTAGGTATTGTTGGAATTTTCCATGGTTTGTGAGGAATTGTGTAAGTACGAAAGTTGGATTTAGGACGGTTTCTTGCCTGGTATGGATGTTTGGGAAGAAGAGTTTTGTTTGGTGGCCTTTGTGTGATGATGTGTACAGCGCGTTCCAGATGTCTGTGTAGTATTGAAGGAGCTTTTGTTTACAAAATGAAATAGGTAGTCTGTCATATACTAGAGTTGTTTGAAACGTTAAGTCTATTTTTGCTAGGAAATCTGCCCTTTCGTTTCCGTAGTGTCCAGTGTGGCTTCGGATCCAATAGAAGTTTACTTGATTGTTACTCTGTATGTATTGAAGATCTGCCCTGATTTGACTTACAATGGGATTGGCTGATTTGCTTTTTTTGATTGCTTTAAGTGCTGCTTGTGAGTCAACGTTTATGGCGTATTTAGTTTTAGGTTTTTGTATATTTTTTTATCCATTTTAGTGCCATCTGAATTCCGAGCAGCTCGACTTGAAATACTGAGCATTCGGGGTGGAGTTTTGCTGATTTTGAGAAAACTTCTTTTCTTCCTGTATAGACTACTAGGCCTGCTCCGACATTTCCTTCTGTTTTTGACCCATCAGTGTAGAGGGTTGTAATCTCCACTCTCCACCAGAGCCTGAGAGTTCTACTTTGATGTCTAGGGTTTTCAGTCCCTCTTCACTTTTTGGAATTTTCTGCTTTCGATAACTCAGGTAAGATTGCTGTAGTCTTCTTGTTATGATTTAGTGCCCAGATGTCATTTCTTAGTCTGAGTTCCAGTTCTAGTGGGAGCCGCATTTGCTATGACTTGTGAGTGCCTCTGTAGAGACCGAACGATGTGATTTTGTCATGAATATCAGGATTTGTCTTTTTATTCTAGTTAGTTTGTCCATTTGTGATTTGTATCGAATTTGTTGGTATCAGACGCTACAGGCATAAGTTATGGTTGGAAGTAGGCAGTATTTGTATATTGTAATTAGGTGGTTTGAATGATAGCCCCCAGGATTGATCTTGAGCAGCGAATTAGTTTCTGCAAAGTGGACTGTGTTTTTTGATGTAGGTTCTGAATATGTTGACTCCATGTGAGGTTGCTATCCAAAGTCACTCCCAAATAATTAATTTGTTTGACGACAGGTATATTGCTCTCTTGTATTGTTTGGTTGTTGTTCGATATTTTTGTAGTTGGCGACAAAACATTGGCATTATACTACATTTCTGTTTTGCTAATTCCAGTTTGTTTTCTTTACACCATCCTTCAATTCTGGAAAGAGCATTTGAAATAATATTTGGTATATCGTTATGGAGTGACCCCTTGACCAGCATCATTACATCATCTGCATATAGGACTACCTCTAGGTGTTCTTGTAGCTGTGATAAGTTTTCAATCAGATCGTCAGCTATGAGATTCCATAATATTGGTCCGAAAACCGATCCCTTTGGGCAGCCTTTGGAGATGTACGCAGCCTTCTTGCAATTAGATAGTGTTAGGTTTGCGCTCCGGTCTTTCAGGAAATCTGTGATTAATTCATAGATGTTGCTGGGGCAATTGTACTTCCTTAGAATCGTAAGTATTTTTGGATGCCAGGCGTTGTCAAAAGCACCCTTTAAAGTCGAGTGCCTACTAAACAGGCATCTTATCTTCTTGGCTTTGTATTCATTAATGGTGTCTGTAATCTTCCGTATGGGGCTTCGATTGTGGATGTTCCTGCCCTTGAAGCCATATTGCTGACCTTTTGGTGTTTCCAGATGTAACCAGATATGTTGAGAGTCTGTTGGCTACTAATTTCTCGTAACATTTTCCAGGAACAGACAAAAGACTGATTCCTCTGTATCCGTTTACACTTGTGAGTTTGCTCTTGTCATTTTTTGGGATTGCTATAACTGTTGCTTCTCTCTTCCATTTTTTCCGGGAAACAGCCTAGTTGGAGGCATTTGTTGAATAATCTCTGCCAGAAGTGTGGCAGAATGCGATGGATGTGCTGGACGATGTGGTTTCATCTAGACCGTCGGGACCTGGCGCTTTTTTGGGCGGCAGGTTTTCAATTATCATCGGTACTTCTGTCTCGCTGAATTCTATATCTACCGCAGTAAGAGGATGTCAATTTATTTTTCAGCAGGTCTCTCGTGGCTTTCTGGTTTGGCGTGTCTTCGTTAATCTGGTCCTTAGGGAAGAACTTTTCGAGTAAGGCCTCTGCTGTGTCCTCTGCGAAAGTAGTTTGTGTTCCGTTTTCACGCATGAGTGTGCTCGGTATGGTTTTTTTCATAAAGTTGTTTTTACATATTCTGTGCAGTTTCCAGTGTTTGGTGGAATTTACGTTCTGACAGAAGGCTTTCCACGATTCCAGTTTTGCTTGTTTAATCATTGTCTGGTATTTACTTCGAATTTCGTGATAGCGATTTCGGTACAATGGTATAAGCTCTGCGACTTTGCATTTTTTGTAGCGTCTTCTTGCAGCGTTTGTGTGTTTTCTCTGGATTGTGTGTTCTGTAGTCCACCACGCTACGTGTTTGTTTGTCGGTATAAACGGCAGGAACGTTTTAGTGCAGATTTGTTCTAAGTCATCCCATATATCGTTGATCAGTTCATTTAGTTGAGTCGATTGTTCTACTTCACTCAGTTCCAACATCCATCGTTTTCCTGCTGCTTCGACAGGTGAGTGAAACTGTTCAAAGCATCATTACTTATGGAGCAGAACTTTGGCCATTAACAACAAAAACAAATAAGTATCATTTGGCAAAGGAAATTGATTTTATACGAATGACAGCAAGGATTTCTTCTTTTCTTTTGAGGGTCTCTCCACTTTTGAGCGGTTACCCTGTATTCCCATTCGCCAGTCTTGCCGATCACGCCATTCATTCTCCTCCAGACCTCGGTCGTTCATCAATCTATGGATCTCTCCTCTCCAAGTTGTTCTTGGCCTGCCTCGTTTCCTTCTACCAGAAGGTGACCATTCCAAAAGAGTTTTGGGCCACCTATCATCCTCCATTCTCCTGACATGGACATACCACTGAAGAGCTCGTCTTTCGATCCTTTCCACCACTGTCTCCTCCATATCCATCATCTGCCTCACTTCTTCATTTCTTCTTCTTTCCAACCTGGACACCCTGGCACTGCGTCTTATTCCATCCATCTCCACTGCCAAGATCTTAGTTTTTTGTCCCTCTACCAAAGTCCATCCCTCAGCACCATAAGTCATTTAGCTTTCCACAACAGACTTCAAAATCCTCTTCTTCGTGTGGTTTGACATGGTCCTACTCCACAGTACTCCATTCAACATTTTTATGGCTCTTCTTGTTTTTACTAACCTGCTATCTACTTCAGCTTTACAACTCCCTGATTCATTAATAAGTGATCCCAAATATTTAAATGTTTTAACAGCTCTAATAATTCCTTGGGATAGGGATATATCTCGTCCACTTCCTCCTACTACAAGATATTCAGTTTTTTCCATGTTTACTCTTAATCCTCCTCTTTCAAAAGCATTTAGAAGTTTTCTCATCATGTATTTCACATTCTCGCGACTCTGAGCTATCAACACTTGATCATCTGCAAATTATAAGGATTGTATTGTGCCACCTTGGACTGGTACTCCCATGCCTCCACAATATCGATTCCACTGCTCCAATATATGCTGGATGTATATTTTGAACAGAGTAGGGGACATACTACAGCCCTGTCGCAGGCCTTTAGTAGTTCTGAATGGAGAGGATTTCATCTTACCCACTTTAACCGAAGCCTGACACTGCTAGTACAACCATCGGACAAGTGAAATGGTTGGTAAATCGATAACAACATCAACCATTGCATACCAAAGTTGGTTGATTGGCACTGAGTCATAGGCCTTTTCTAAATCAACAAATATCAAATGAATTTCCTGGCGCTTAGCATGTGATTTCAAGAAGAGAAAGAATTAGAAACTCAGGTGTGAGGGAGGAAATGAAGATTGAAGACACTAGTTTAGATTGCATTAAAACTCAGTAATTAAGATGGTACGGATATGTCCAGCGAATGGACGAGGAACGGCTACCAAAATGTGTTTTGAAATGGAAACCTGAGGGAAGACGAGGCAGAGAAAGACCTAAAACCTCTTGGAGTCAGGTAATATATTTATACATGAAGGAGAAAGATTTACAACCAGGAGATTGGATAAACCAACAATATTGGCTATAAGGAATCGGACAATGTCAAAGACATTAATCAACCGATAATCTATCTATGTATCTATCTATATATTCTGTAAACGAGAAAAATGGAAACATAAATTTGATTTGCTGAGGAATTCATATAATTCACGCCGTCCAGCGTGACTGACTATTCATTTATAAAATTTATTTTACACCTAAGTAATGAACTGTAAAGAATTTTTATTTCGTGATTTAGAAGTGGTTTATTTATTGCAATGAATTAGAGAATAGAACGTGTCGTATTAATTTAATTCCATGTGGAAAAAGTTTTAAATCCACTCAATTGAATAACGGTGCGCGTTCAATATAATAACGAGGTTAAATGAATTACTGAAATTAAGATAAAGAGCAAAAAGTTTGGATACTATCAATAAGCTATAATTTTATAGTTGGTGAGACACTGTAATAGAATCCCATTATTCCTAATAAAGGTTTGGACATATCGAAAACAGAGGCTTCTTACTGTGATAATTTATAGATCCATTATTCTCCAAGGATGCAAGAGAAAACCATACCAAAAAGTTGCAATTTATTAAACGGGGCTGTGAGTTATTTGCGTATAAACTGCACAACCATTAATACAGCGAACTATATTCCCACGAGATTTTATCTCCATGGCCTCTTGCTTTTTATCCTAAATAACTGCTCTGCTGCTTTATGTTGTATTACAAACTAGCCACAGTACTCTGTATTGCAGATTTTTTCGAAAAGATTTCACATTGGAGCAGGTGAATAATTTTTCATATCTAGGATGCAATATCTCATATGAAGAAGAAAATATATGTAAATGCATAAATATCATTTTTTAAAAGGATTTTGAGCTTACTAAATTTTATCTTAAGCCACAGTTAGTCCAAAAACATCATCATCAACAACAAGGATTAAGCCCAATGGCCTCTTGCGATCTCATTATAGGTCGAATTGGTTTTTCAATCTCTTCAATGGTCTTCCCAACAATCTTCTCCCTTTTGGTTTATAATTATACATCATTCTTAGTATGCGCTGTTCATTCATTCGTAATACGCGCTGAAGGTAAGCATTTTCAAAGCATTTTATTCTTTCACAGAGATTAAATATTTTATGTTCTGTTCTTATATCTTCGTTTTTCTTTTTATCGGTCTTCGATATCCTGCTATTGCTCTCAATATCTTCATTTCTGCAGCCTCTATTCAAAAAAACATTCAAGATTAAAAGTGTATAAAACACTGGCTCTTCCGACTAATTTGTATGGTAGCGAAGTATGGACATTGAAACAGAAGGATATACAGAGACTTAGATCTGCTGAAATGAGATACTTTCGGAAGACTGCAGCATACACACTACTAGATCACAAAAAAATGAAGACAATTTAGAAGAATTACACATGGTACCATTAGAAAACAAAATGAATGAAACATGTTCAGCGAATGGAAGGTCACAGGATACACTAACAAATGTTAATAGACATCAACCTGCAGGAAGACGAAGACCAGGACGTCCACTCAAAAGACTTTTGAATGCGGTTTCTCTTGAGGCCGAAATAGGTCAGCAGATTGCCTAAATTCGTGAATGTACTATGATGATGATGATGATGATATTTCACATATCCATGCGTCCTTAAAAATATACTTTTATTAAAAACAATGTTTTTTCTAATGACTTAATCATACATTTATTTATATTTACATCCCTAAATCCAATTATAATGCTATATTGAGGCCTATTGTCTAGAAAGAGAAATGTTAATAAATTGAATGCAAAGGTCCCACTCTGTGGAATATTTTAGTAAGTGGACTTATTTCAGAGCTGGCAGATATACCCGACCTGAAGACCGTGGGGTATGCAGACGACATAATGATTATACTAAATGGTATTTCCCATGATCACATACTAAACACGCTCCAACTAACACTGCAAATCCTGCAAGATTGGTGTTGCAGAAACAAACTTGTAATCTCTAAGGAGAAATCTTCTCTAATGCCTATGTACATCAGAAAGAAAGACACATACGCCAATCACCCAATAGTTACAGAATGGGGCCTAAATGTGTTAACTAAACTGAAATATTTGGGTGTGATGATTGTTATGGATTCAACTGGATTTATTAGGCTTAAAGGACCTTCGGGACTTGGAAAATCTGGTAGCGGTTTCCTAGCCGAGCGTTAGTATGAGGATGTACAGTTTACAGGCATTGAAATAAACAAAAGGAGTCTTATCTTAAACTATTTTATTACTAAAGTATAAATAATTAGAAATCCTAAATATCTCTAGCCCTAATTCTATTCTAAGCTTATATTAAACTACAGTACTATCTCGGGGATTGAGAAAAGGGAGTTGTGGAATTTTTAACTCTAACCAAATCTACATAATTAAAATATCCCTTTTGAAAATATATAGTTTCAAAAATATTATATTGTACTTGATTGAAATCTAAAAGAAATTGACTACATTATTAAGAAAAATGGTCGGTGACTTACCCTCCAGCAGTACACACACAGACAGACCGAGCCCATAACTTCTCAAGTATTATATACTTCAAAATGACCTGAAGTCACCCTAAAACTGTACTACCAACATTCCAATGGAACTAAATGTAGGGATGTTTACAGTTAGCTTCAATCAAGACTTTGATCTGAACTATACTCTATCTCAATACAGTTAGCTTCAATCAAGACTTTGATCTGAACTATACTCTATCTCAATACAGTCAGCTTCAATCAAGACTTTGAATGAATAATTAAAATAATCTATAAAACAATAAAAAAATCTATATAAAGAACTATGTATTCACAACATTCCCCCCTTCTCAATCCCAAGAAAGGGTCTTTTAAGGCCCTTTTTGGGGCCGCTGCAGTTGTGTACTTAGACTACGCACAAGCTATTTAATTGATCTGGATTTTGTTTACATTGATACTACAGATTTGCTCTATCTCCTGTTCCTAAAGCTACTTAACTCTTTCTAACATATGATTTATAAACAGTAATTTTAACAGGAACAATTTTTTATATATTATGAAATTTAGTGTGTTCAAGTTAATCCATTTTCTCTTTACAATTTACCGTAGTTCCCTTCCTCTATATGGGACATAGACGTGTTCATACTTTATCAACCACATTTATCTGGTTTTCAAATTACATCTGGAAAATGGATTAGCCTGTCACTCCGAACCTGAAACAAGAAAACATATATAAAACACAATTTATCTACTCTTCTTCCTTTTCAACTGTTCCATAGTTCTGTTTTCTTCAATGCTGTTACTTTCACACACTGTCATTCTGAAAAAAGAAAAATCTAAAACTTTAATTAGAGCTTATCACTTTCTTCACAACACTCGGCTTTCCCACTAGCCGCGTTCACCGAGAAACTTGAGCACTTAGTTCTTGTTTGGCGCCGCGCATGTCCGCGCTCATGCTGATCTAATACAGCATCCCCTGGTTGAATCCGATGCCTGGGACCACGTTCGATGACGGTTATCTTCCTTCGCCCGGGGGAGAGAGCCATGCCGGATACTGGGTCTGTCCTTTGAAGTTCTCGAGACCCGCAATTTCTTTTAGGAGCCATGGATTATCCGAAGGATAGGTTTAATGGGATTTCTGTGTTTTTATCCAATTTTCTTACTGTATATTACTGGTTGGGAATTATTATATGATCCACGGACGATCAGAGGTTCGGTTTGATATGGTTAAGGTATTTGCTTGGTCTCTCATGTCGCACCGTATTGATTGGTGGACATTTCTCATGTTGAATGACTATCCCTGATGTAGTAAGTCGTACCCGCATAGACCCTGTCTTCCTCCTTTTTGTTCTTTGGTATCAGCTAATCTATGTTTCGTGGTGTGGGGGATGTCCTAGGTGACTCAACATCCTTCGTCGTTTCTAGTTAGCCCAGTCGTGCTCGTAGTGTCAGATCGTGTGCGTAGTCGTTCTTCTTGTGCTGAGGGTTTGTTACTTGTATACCGTTATTTTGTTTCGTTTTGTTGGTTTTTCTCTCCCTTTTTTTTTTTTTGATTTTTATTCGTTTAAAACTATGGGTTTGCACTACCTTTTTCTTAATAAATTCCATATGGACTTTTAGAAATGAATCAATAGTACCTTCTGGGGTCTCAAAACCAAATCCTAGTTTCTTACTACGAATAGTATCCCTCTTAACTCAACCCCGAATCTTGAGCAACCATGTACATCTTTACTTTTATAATTTTCCTACGTTCAGTTCCTCTAAATTTACTTTTAGTTAGTCATATCTCAATGGTGCAACCAGCGAAATTGTATTTTGCATTAAACTTACTGCCAACCTCGTTCCTATACAAATGTTATCCCTGTTTTATCTTTTGGCGTTGTTAGATTTTACACTGGAAACCGAAAAGAGTGCTCTTATGTCTATCAATTTGCATAGCCATCATCAACAAATCTCAGGTTCTAAATCATCTTTTTATTTTCCCGAAACTTCAATTTGACAGTACTTCAGGTGTATATATACACATAATTTCCATAATTAGATCGGTCAATATTTTGCTATACTTAGCAGTCCTAAATTTGGCCTAATTCTAAGGGTTTTATCTAGTCCCTTTCTTTATAATAGAGTCCTAGGTTCGACTGGGTGCGCTCGTCTTCACATCAGTTGGAAGGACATATACTACACTTATTTATCATGTAAATGCTACTTGACCAAAGCCTAATTAGTCCTTACAAACACCAATTAATATTCGTATCCTGAATTTACGTCATCGTTTCCTTAGGGTCCTGAGTTTGAGAGCATTCTTTCCTTTCTCCACTTCTGAAATAACTGCCTCTATTTCTTAACTCTCCCTTTCCTAGTCTTAATTGTTCTTTAATTGAGATATGATTTTTAAGCTACTTGAGTCTGGACAGGGATTCAGGTTTTCATTATTCATTGGTCTAATTTTCCCGGACTATCTGATCTTACTGCTAATATATCAATCCACTTAGTTTAACCTCTAAATCCTTACTGATTCAATTTTAGAAGTCACCGTGATGTTACGTAACCTGATTCCTTGTCCTCATTCTCCCTTCTGCTGCCGTAACTTCTGATACGGCGTGCTTTACACTCTTACCTCACCGAACTGTTTGTTTGATTGGCAAATTCTCATAGCTGATTTGTTGAACTTTTTTATACTTTTATTTTTCGTTTTCGTATACTTTATTCCCTGATTGTTTCTTGATCTACATGCATTTAAACTGCTTTTTTTTTCTCTACTTCTTACTTCTGGGGTTTCCTTGATTTCCCATTACATACATATCATCATTTATTTGGGTTCGATTTTTTTTTCTTCTTACTCTGAAATATATATCCACGTCCTACTCCAGGATTCTCTCCTTACTTCTTCTTTCACTCGGAACTACTCCTATCTGTTCTGCTTGTATCCTAGGATTCTATTTACTTTAGACTGCTTATGTGCTTAAACTTATCTACACCACCATAGGTGTTTAACCTCTCGTTTTTATATGTCGTCTTCTTCTCTTTCCATCCTAGGTCAATCTGTCCCTCTTCCGTTTTATTCTGGCGGACTCGTCGAGCTAATCGCCTCAATGGGGGACGGCGCTAGTTCCTTACTCCCTTCGGGGCCCAAGAAAACTCGAGCGAATCGCCTCAAGGGAGGGGTTCCATCACCGCCCTGACCATTCGGGGCCCAATTCGTCCCTACCGTACTCCCGCTCATTCTGACCCCCTCTTGCTCTGTCTGTCGATGGCACAATCGTATGTGTGCGCGTTTCCCAATTTTCCTTCTGTTCCCTCTAGTGCACTAATGTTTCCGATGTTATTTTGCTAGTATTTGTTATCTACCCGTTAGGACCACATTCTATCTGTGCGTACGTCTTCCTTCGCGGTATTGCTTTCCGCTTCTCACCGCCGGCGGATTTCCTGGCATCATCATCCGAGGTCTACGTCCCGTCGACCTCACTTATTTCTAAGTCTTGGCAAGTCGGCGGACTTGTCGAGCTAATCGCCTCAATGGGGGACGGCGCTAGCTCCTTACTCCCTTCGGGGCCCAAGAAAACTCGGGCGAATCGCCTCAAGGGAGGGGACCCATCACCACCCTGTCCATTCGGGGCCCAATTCGTCCCTACCGTACTCCCAATTGTGCTTCCCTAGCACTGTTTCATGGTCGTGTTAGCAAGGTCGTCGAGCGAATCGCCTCAATGGCGGGGAACGGCTCTCCCTTACTTCCAAGGGGTCCCGAGGTTAGTCGAGCCATCGCCTCAAGGAAGTGGGATTAGCACCATTCTCGACAAAGGGGTCCCGAGTTCCTCCTAACACACCCTCTGAGTCCCTGACTCATAAATTCCCTTAGGTAAGCTAGTGACCTCACCGAACAACTGCTGCGTCAATAGGGGCGGATTTGATCCTATTTCCCTTGACGGGGTTCGTTTCTTGCCCACTTCACTTCCTAACACCCGGGTATCACTAATGTTTATTTCCTCGAGAATCCGTGTTCTCGTTTAATATTCGTTCTCCGATGCCTAACTCTCTACCTGCCGTTGTTCCCTGGTCCTAAACGTCAGTGCCAAGCCGGCAAGGTTTTATGGCCAGTGCCCCAGGATCACCGAGGAGGTCTGTGACTCCAGATCCTTTTATTACGGGGGTGTCCCACCTTCCGATTGCGCACTCCCTAACTCTTCCCTATTTCTATGTCTCTCTCGTCTGTGCACTGTTTTTCTCCTACGGGTCGCTGTTCGCATCCCTACCCAGTGGCTCTAGCGTAGGCTAGGCCTCCTCGAAGTAGTATGCCTCCCTTGCTTCCTATCCTAAATCTGTTACTCTTCTAACTTATTGTGGGTTTCTGTGATATTTCCCTAACATCGCTTAGCCAAGATTGACCTAGGTTACAGTCTATTCGCTCGTTTATCTTTATATGGTTCCGAGTGATGTAGGCCCAAGTCTGGCGAGCCTTAAGGCGATCTAGTGGTCATTTACTATTTAAATAAGTTTGAAATCCCATGTGTGTGTATGTGTGTGTGTCTATTCTCAACTGGTCACTAGTTCCACTGTTATGCTATCAGGGTATACAGAGGGAGAAATCTCGGCCGCGGATTCTTTCTGTTTCCTCCTGTATGCACCTCAGTCAAGTGTCATGATTCAGCCGAGTATAATAATTGTTGTGTAATTTCCATTAGAAATATTATTCAGTGTAGCCCTTGAACTCCCAAAATGTATATGATAATACTCTCCACTAGATCGATTAAGACACCCAACTATCGGTGAAGTATCCTAACCTCCATTTCCTAAATTGCTATGGGAATAATTTAATTTATTTGTTTTCGATCATTTCTGCATGTTTGTCACTCGATAATTCTGGGGAAATCTTTCAACGCTTGTCCTATTCTTCATTGCGTTTCAAAAAGTTTATAAATTTTCCTAAGTTCCCATGCCCCTCTTCCGTTCTCTTTGTAATACATTTTTAAACCAAGTTGGATAATGCACATCCTCCCTTCTTAATCTGAACTGTTGTCACTCCTTATTTCTTGCGATGTTAAAATAATTTCTATCCTCCGTGTTGGCATAACTGCTGGTTAATTGAACCTATCAGTCATCTTCCGCTATAGGCTTAACATAGGCTTAACATACTACATGCCTCTATCTGGATTGCTTTCACGTTATCTTCTCGCAAACTAGCCTACTACTTATCCCGGAACCCATTCACTCTTAAATGAGTCCTAATTGCTGAAATTGAGATTGTGGTTTCCGTTATCTTTTATTTTATTCATAAACATAAGTCTTATTTCTGGTAGTTCGCTCTTATTTCATCATCATCATTATTATTATTGTGGTTTATTAATTTACCGCGAATTATTATTATTGTTATTATATTTATTATTATTATTATTATTATTATTATTATTATTATTATTATTATTGTTAGTTGTAAGTTTACTGTGTTTTATTATTATCATTATACATTATTAATACTGGTAATTTGATTTTTATTTTCTTTATTTATTATTATGATCGTTAAGGTTTATTGTTATTACTGATGTCTGTTATCTTTTTATTAATAGTATTAATATAGTATTTGTCATTATTATTATGATTATTATTATTATTATTATTTAAATACGATATAAGGATTACTGCTAGTCCTATCTGGTATCTCAGTATTACGATCATTTAGGCCTCTTTCCTTTTAATAGTATCCGCCATCCTTTAATCTAATTATTTCTCCCATTACTAGTTATTATTTTAATATAACGTATTATGCTTATCATTATGTTATTGCAATTAGTTTTTATTTCTTACTGGTTTTATTATTATTATTATTGGTAATTAATTTTACTGTGAATTATTATTATTATTATGCAGTATGACTGTCACTTTTATTGTTATCACTGATGTTTGGTATCATTGTTTATTTTCATTAATATAGTTATTAAGGTTATTATTGTTATTATTCTTGCTATTATTATGATTATTATGATTATTATTTTAATACGATATAAGGATTACTGCTAGTCCTATCTGGTATCTCAGTATTACGATCATTTAGGCCTCTGTCCTTTCAATATTTATCCGCAATCCTTCAATCTGATTGTTCCATATATAATTGATCATCATCATCATGAACAAATTGGTCCTTCAATCTGAGTGTTTCTCATATAATTAATTATTACTTTAAGTATCGATATAACATCTCATGCTAATCATTTGTTATTGTAATTTGTTTATTTTTATTACTGGTATCATTATTATTATTATTATTATTGTTTATTAATTTTCCTATGAATTATTATTATTATTTTATTATTAATTCATGCAGTATGACAGTTAACTTTTACTGTTATTACTGATGTTTTGTTTGTTTTTTATCACTGTTTATTTATTTTTTTATTAATATAGCTATTATGGTTTTTATTATTATTCTTATTATTATTATGATTATTACTATTTTTATTATCATTTCTTTCATTATTAGGTCGATTAGTTATCATGTTTTACTTTTATAGCTCAGATTGCCCGTTGATTATTCACTGAGTCTCGGTCATCCTCTGTTACCTCATGACCTGTCTTCGCAATCTGATGCTCCGTTATACCTTTCAAACTGCTTTACTATTAATTACTTAGTTATTCATATTATTTAACTTAGTTTGTTAAGATTACTCGTAGTTGGTCCATATTTACTTGTGGTTCTCATAATCTTTGGGTTTAATTTATTGTAGCGATTACGATTATCTACTCACTTCCTCAGTTAGTTTCATTTACCCTCCATGTTGTACTTTTAAATTAGTTAGTTTAAATTCACAGATTATTAGCTTATTTTAGTAAGGTTATTATTTATTATTTTAATGATATCATTGTTTATTGGCTATTTATTATTATTAAATCATCCGTTGATTGAGTTCTAACTTCCCACATGTTCTCATTCCTCAAATATTTCCTTCATCTGGAATATATGTAATGTAAGTTTTTTTTTATTTATGATGATCGAGCGTTTACGGATTAGGTTAAACCACTAAGTCTGCTTCACTACTCAATATTCAAAAATTGCACTTGAATGACAAGAAATTATTTCCAGGGTTCTAGGGTCCTACAGTGCGCCGGCATGTTTCAATTATCAACTTCGCTTGCTACATTAAAATGTCTAAAAGATCTACAACTAGATTGCTCACTTCACTATGAAATTAAATAATCCAATAATATTATAAAATTTATCGGGACAGTTCACAATATTACAAAAAAAAATGCTGCCACCTATCGAAATTATATTGTTTTAAATATGTAGTCGCATTAAAAGATAATCCTAAAACAACTAGACACCCTTGACTTAATCCAAACTCTTCACTGCATAAAAATCTCTCTGGGGAAACTGCAAGTCACCATTCACCATATGGGTATTCAAACATTTACTCAAAAGTCCTAAGTAATGCATAAAGTCGGTTGAAAATTCAAAAAAAAAAATTATAAGGTAGATACAACATAAGACTTATAATTCACAACAGAAACTCAAAAAAATATCCCTGGTTATGCAGGGGTTAGGATTAATAGACAATACCCTGTATTTATTCATTTATTTTTGTGGATATTATTATTATTTTTTTTTTTGAAGTGAGATTTAAATTAGACGTAATTATCGCCACACTTATATAAAAGACTATTTATGTTTCCTAATGTTTTTAAAATAAAATTTTATAGGCACGTTAAGTTATATAATGTTTGTAATTCCTAGTAATATTTTTTTTTTTTTTTTTTTTTTTAACATCTTCGGCCCTATCAGTGTATGTTTATTTTGCCAAACATAATGTTCTATTATTATTTAATTGAATACTTAGTCTACTGCGGGCAAGGTCGTTTACTCGGACAGAGAATTATAAGAATGGTCAGCATCAAGGTTCCCTCAGCAGTACTAACTATTTTATGAATCAACATCATTTAAATCATTATAATTCATCGACTACCTGTATCCAACCCATTAGTTAGTAAATTCACCGCTTATGATTATTAACGTTCATCGACCGATTCGATTAGATTAGTTATATTCTTCTGTTTCTAATTTATAAGGACGTCATGCGACAAATCTGTGTCCTAGATCGAACCATCAGCGGACATATCTTGTAACAGTTGTGGAAGGTTTTCAGAATCTATTTTCAATACACCGTTACGAGATGTAATCTGATTTCCGTTACGGGTGTCCCATCCAAGTATAATTTAGGTCTATTAACTTTAAGTAAACTCCGTTGAAACCAAGATTTTATCTAAGTTAATTATTTATTTTTGTAAAGGAAACTGAGTTCCGTGAGCCACTTTTATTTTATTTTAAATAATTTTGTTATTTAATCTGTAAAAGAATCTAAGTTCCCTACTTCCATATTTTCCTTCGATAAATTAGTTATACGAGTTGCGGAAAATTTCCAATTTACTCCCGACAAATGCTAAATATTCCTGACTTGTAAAAAAAGGTAAAATAATTTATTAGTTCAAGTTCCAATAACCTCGAAAAAATTTCCAAACTTTTCCATCTTGCGCTATTCTGGAGAGATTAACCAAATACTGAATACATTTTTCCTGAGTTCGAATCCAAGACTTCTAGTGACGACATCCTAGCCAACACATTACACGTGTTGCCGGATCAATCTGTTTTAAAAAAAAAATTTGATACTCTTTATGATTTTGGATATTTGATCTGATGATTTGGTCACATATATATAGGGTAGAGCGAATTACTTGAAGTGTACCTCCCTCATTCAAGTTGGAAAATTTCCCGAACCGTCATCAAAATCCCGTTAGATAGCCTCGCATACGGGGACATATTTCAAACTAAATATTCCTCGGACATCTCTTAACATTCCTACTAGAAATATACTTGTATTATAGGTAATTTTGAACACTCCGGCTTACCGTTCTCGGACAAGAAATCTAATAAAAACGACTGGTATCTTGTAAAGCTAGTCACCAAGGTTCGAACCCGAGACTCCTTTCTCTAAATATTTTCTCAACAATACCCTGTAGTTACCCCGTAAATTATTTCATATGCTACATAATTATATATATATATATATATATATATATATATATATATATATGACCTGTCATGTTTCACTAATTTAAACAACGTCGGTATGATTTCGACTTGACATTTAGTATTGCCAACATAGGAGTGACACAGTCCGTTTATTTATTTAATCTCCATATTAATATATTTTCCAACGCATGCAGAAACGATCTGTTCGCAGGAAAGATCTAAAAATAATTCCTATATAACGTTACTAAATTTTCTCATTTAATTCAACATTTCGTTCATATGTTGGTATCGCTTGAGTTGCCCTGAGGTAATTAATAACCCGAGACATTTAAACCATTTGTACTTCAGTATTATATGGAAGTAATTTTCCACGAAGGTAATTAGTTCATGCTATTTTATTCGCAATTATTATTGCAGAGAAATTATTTTATTACTATTATTATTGGTTACAATCACCATCGGCAAAAATATTCATGTTAGTATGATGGCGTGTCATCCCCTTCCACAAGCCACGAGTTCGGTTCGCATACGTCGACATATCCCGTTTCAGGCCACGTTTCAGCCATGAGTTTTTGCCAATGTATAATGGTTTTATATTTTTATCCTATTCAGTCCTAACAGACATATTTCCTACACAAAATAAATAGTATACTCTCTTACTCTACCATGCACAGATTTACAAGAAAAAAAAATAGTTGCTCAAAATTATAACTACGTTGAAAAAACAATATTCTCTTTTTTCCACAACTTCCCTCTCTCTTCCAAGGTCTGATTAATCTAAATCCCAATCCAGAATTAATATCTTTTTATTTATTTCATCTCTATTAAATAATAAATCTCCTATGTTCTACATAAATCTTACACTGCTGATTTTAACCTAAAAATGTACGTATCACAAACTTTTAATTTTTATTGTATTCCAAACGGTCCAGAAAGCTTGCAAGGGTCCGTTTCCCTATCATAAAAAAATAATAAAACATTATTATGTGATATCCCACCGCTGCCACCAATGTTATGGATTCAACTGGATTTATTAGGCTTAAAGGACCTTCGGGACTTGGAAAATCTGGTAGCGGTTTCCTAGCCGAGCGTTAGTATGAGGATGTACAGTTTACAGGCATTGAAATAAACAAAAGGAGTCTTATCTTAAACTATTTTATTACTAAAGTATAAATAATTAGAAATCCTAAATATCTCTAGCCCTAATTCTATTCTAAGCCTATGTTAAACTACAGTACTATCTCGGGGATTGAGAAAAGGGAGTTGTGGAATTTTTAACTCTAACCAAATCTACATAATTAAAATATCCCTTTTGAAAATATATAGTTTCAAAAATATTATATTGTACTTGATTGAAATCTAAAGGATCTGGACTACATTATTAAGAAAAATGGTCGGTGACTTACCCTCCAGCCGTACACACACAGACAGACCGAGCCCATCACTTCTCAAGTGTTATATACTTCAAAATGACCTGAAGTCACCCTAAAACTGTACTACCAACATTCCAATGGAACTAAATGTAGGGATGTTTACAGTTAGCTTCAATCAAGACTTTGATCTGAACTATACTCTATCTCAATACAGTTAGCTTCAATCAAGACTTTGATCTGAACTATACTCTATCTCAATACAGTCAGCTTCAATGAAGACTTTGAATGAATAATTAAAATAATCTATAAAACAATAAAAAAATCTATATAAAGAACTATGTATTCACAACAATGATAGACCACAAAATGGACTGGTATCCCCATTCACTATACCTGGAAAATAAAATACTACATCTCCGAAATATGCTAGTCAGATGTTCCAAGGCGACTTGGGGCAAGTCCTTCCGTCGTCTTATGACAATCTATTGCCTATGATACTGTATGCTGCAGATTCCTGGAGCCCACAAATCTCCAAACGGGCTAAAACCAAATTGAATCAAATATAAAGACATTTTCTCCTTTTCGCAACAAAACATACAGAACAGTTTCATATAATGTTCTCCAAGCTCTAGCATGCGTCATGCCCATGGATCCAACAGTACGGCTACACAACGACATTAAAGCAATATCCAGAGGCCAAGCCACCAATGCTATAATCCCTATACTGAAACGAACTGAAATGCCAACACTAATAAAAGGAATTCATCCCAAAGATGGCTATATAGAAATAGATTCAACTGGAACTGTAGGGAATGCCGACTACTTAATATTCACGGATGGGTCCAAAACGGCTAAGCATGTGGGAGCAGATATGGTAGCCGAGAAAAACTCAAAGGAAGTATTTACCAATATGAGAAGACTTGACATAGAATGCTCAGTCTTCCAGGCAGAACTCCTTGGAATCCAAATGGCAGTTGAATGGATTGAACTACAAAAAGATGTAACTTCAACATATGCTATCCACGTAGATTCACAAGCCGCTCTTTTAGCCATAGCCAATAGAAAACCAACTAATCCTTTGGCGATCCAAATCAGAGAAAAGCTAATCGTACTCAAAACGGACGAGTAAGATTGACCTCCACTGGGTTAAAGGTCACGCAGTTCTTCGAGGGAATGAGAGAGCTGACCATCTGGCTAAAATAGCTGCTAGCTACAAAACTACTATCGACTACAACTCCATCCCTATAACACGAGGCAAGCAGTTATTAAAAGAATACTATGAAACAATCTGGAATTTAATTTATACCAAATCAAATGACGCCTTCCATACCAAAATGTTCATCCCCAACATACCTTATAGACTCTCTATATCTCTATGGCCTAACTATATAACCACACAATTTCTCACCAACCATGGACTATTTAAATCCTACCTACACAAAATGAACAAAACTGCTTCACCTTATTGCAACTGCCCAGAAAAATCACTGCAGACTGCCCACCATCTGATGACTGAATGCAACATGTTCTCCAGAGATCGACCAGCTATACTACAAATTGCACCTCCGCCAAATATTCTGAAGTTCCACTTTAACACAGTCAACGTTGCAGAATTCTTCCGTCAACTACAAGAACAACTAGAACAATAATTGAACAATTGTAAAACTGTAAATATTCCGTGATATACCATTGGTGAAACACGGGTTGTAGCATATATGTAAATAAAAAAAAACAATCGCCATTGTTGTTTTTTCGGAAAACGTAAACAGACTTGATACTACGATTATCGTAATATGATTAAGGTTTCCAAATACAGAATGATTTGGCTTGAGCTGTGCGTTTTATACTCGTATTCAGGATATCCTGGGTTCAAATCCCTGTTCCAATTAACATAATTAATGATTTTTCAAATAATCAGGGGATATCCTAGGTTGTAATTTAATAACTAGTACACATTCTAACATATTTAACATTTCATGGTTGTCATGAAAAAAAAATAGAAGAAAATAAATATATGCTTTATTAACTTACATGTGAAAGCGCCTACAATGCAAAATGTTTCGAAAGAAGGCAATTGTGCTTGTTATGCCTACAAACATATTATATTGAGCAGAAATTGGGACTAGAAGTAAATATCAATAAAACTAAATGCATTAGATTTACATAATGGAAATGTAGAGTTAAATAAGAATAATGAGAATTCTGAAGAAGTGATCGAATTCAAATACATTTGAACGATAATTGCAAACACAATAAGCTTGCGAAAAATATTAAATATAGGTTCAATTCTGGATACGCATGATATTATGCATTACAGATATTATTGCCATCCCAATGTACCTCAAAAATGTTAAGATAAAAATGTAAAAAACAGTTTTACAGTTATATGGATGCAAAACGTGAACTCTTACCTTACGAACGGAGAACGGGTTACGAGTATTTGAGAATAAGGTCCGTAAGTCATTTTTTGCATCAAAGAGAAGTGAACAGACAGCTGAATAGAGAAGACCGCGAAACAGTTAACTGTATGACATTTATAGAAAACCAGAGTAATGATACAGCCATGTGCATTACATGCGGCTCGAGTGGAACTGTAAGCGGGGCATGTAGTTAAACCAGAGATAATTTTCGAGTAGTTAGCAATAATGACATGGGAGAATAATATTAACTATGATTTGAGGGAAGTAAATTATACAGGGGACGATTGGAAAATATTAATTCACGATAGATATCTATGGAGACTTTGTTCCCAGGACCATGAACCTAGGATTTGGATAGTCGATAAATTCATTATTATTATTATTATTATTATTATTATTATTATTATTACTATTTTTATTATTATTACCATTATAGAAAAAAAAAGGAATACTGTCATACGAGAAAAAATGAATGTTAGGTATTCAATGGTAGATTACATAAGATATAAGCAATTAAATTGATATGGGCACGTACGAAGAATGCAATCAGAAAGGTTACCCAGGAAAACAATCGAATGGTGTCCACTTGGAAGAAGATTGAAAGAAAGACCTCGAAACTCGTGAATGCAAGAATTAAGAACTGGAATGAGAACAAGAGGACTGGAGAACGTGGAGTGGATGGATAGAGACGAGTGGAGAAGAAAAATAAAACTTCTGGCACAGAAAGATATGCAAACATTAAAATTCTGTGTATAAATAAAAAAGATTATTATTATTATATCGAATGCCCACTGCTGTCATTGTGTCAGACAATTTCTTCGCCATTGGGACACAAACATATGTATTACAATATTTTTAAAATAGTTCTAAATCAAATAGAATAAAGCCACACATGCATTTCTTCATTCCACCGGTAAATGAAAACTAACAGTTCGGGTAGTTTGTCGTTGAAGCAAACATCAAACTAAAGAACTTTCATAAAATTTCCGGCCAAACTCCAGATGTTGAACTAGAATAGAACGACTAGTACGTGTCATCAACAATAAAAATATTTGTGACTATTTACTGTAAAAATCTAATGTCACTTAAATATGATCATACAATTCTACAAGTATTTCAGGACGTGAAAATATATCCTATTGCATTTCATTCAATTCCATTCCATTAACGCAGTTTAGCCTCTCGCCTTATAGGTACTTTTATATGCCACGGGCCACCCGGACCTTAAAGTGGCACGATATGTCGGGAGAGGGATTTTAACTACGGATCACACACATACTCTTTTGATCACATAGAACATGAAGGGTCACGTCGAATGAGAGATCAGCTTAATACCCGGACTTCCTCTTTAGCATTAACCCTTAAATTCGTAATGTATCACTTTGGATACATCACATGGTTCAATTAATTTAATATTTTTAATAAATCAGAAGAACTTACTTTACTTACTTTTGAGGGCCTCTCCACTTTTCAGCGGTTACTCTGTATTCCCATTCGCCATTCTTGCCGATCACGCCATTCATCCTTCTCCAGACCTCGGTCGTTCATCAATCTATGGATCTCTCCTCTCCAAGTTGTTCTTGGCCTGCCCCGTTTCCTTCTACAAGAAGGTGACCTTTCCAAAAGAGTTTTGGGCCACCTATTATCCTCCATTTTCCTGACATGGCCATACCACTGAAGAGCTCGTCTTTCGATCCTTTCCACCACTGTCTCCTCCATATCCATCATCTGCCTCACTTCTTCATTTCTTCTTCTTTCCAACCTGGACACCCTGGCACTGCGTCTTATTCCATCCATCTCCACTGCCAAGATCTTAGTTTTTTTTCCCCTCTACCAAAGTCCATCCCTCAGCACCATAAGTCATTATGCTTTCCACAACAGACTTCAAAATCCTCTTCTTCGTGTGGTTTGACATGGTCCTACTCCACAGTACTCCATTCAACATTTTTATGGCTCTTCGTGCTTGTACTAACCTGCTATCTACTTCAGCTTTACAACTCCCTGATTCATCAATAAGTGATCCCAAATATTTAATTTTTTTAAGAGCTCTAATAATTCCTTGGGATAGGGATATATCTCGTCCAATTCCTCCTACTACAAGATATTCACAAGATATTCAGTTTTTTTCCATGTTTACTCTTAATCCTCCTATTTCAAAAGCATTTAGAAGTTTTCTCATCATGTATTTCACATCCTCATGACTCTGAGCTATCAACACTTGACCGTCTGCAAATAATAAGGAATGTATTGTGCCACCTTGGACTGGTACTCCCATGCCTCCACAATATCGATTCCACTGCTAAATCAGAAGAAACGAACAACAAACAAACCACTGAAATGTGTGTCTAATTATACAATGTACCTAATAATAACATTTACACAAGATTCCGTTTTCAGTGCGGTCCGCCACATTCAAATAACTAAAGGAGGAAATTTGTGTTTTGCCAATGTAAGGGTTAAAACGAAACACACCAATGATACACACTTTCATACTGAACATGGTAAATATGATAATGATGGTGATGATGGCCAGATTATGTTCAAGGAACGTTTGGACTTTAAAGTTTTCTGACATTTGTCTTACAGGTAAGGAAAACTCCCGAAAAAAGCCATCAGTGAGGAAACGTGTCCCTATCGGGGATCGTACTCCGGTCCACTGCATATGAAGCAGCTAAGTTACCTCCAAGCCACAGCGGTAGAATACAGCCTATCACCATCACAAACCATATTTGTGGTTTACCGTTTGTCTTCTATATTGTTTTAACATCAAATTAATTTTCAAAGACAACTCAGGCGTGATAACAATAGAAATCAGCAATTGGTTGAATGGAGACTATCGCCTCACATAGAAATTGAGCTAGAGTTTGGTTGTAGAATATTGAAATGGGCATGGCAAGATGTCAAAAGCAATGTGAAACCTGAGAATAAATATGTATTACAGGTCATAAGAATACATAAGTACACGGAAGTTGGTCTCTAAAGTGATTAAGATAATAGAAGACAAGAATATATATCTTTCATGCGGTATTTAATGAAGAAATATTTTGGAATCGACCATCTCTAAACTATACGTTTATAACTACACAGCGCGGTAAGCCTACAAATCCGTTGGTCTATCATTCTGCTGCTGACCTCACATCTACATGTGTTAATCACAGATGTGGGCGATCATCCAGTCAGTGTAGGGGTGACATGTGGTCAGCATGTCGGGTCCTTCTAGCCCTTATAGCTGTTTTTTTATTCATTTAGCCTGGTGGCCATGTGGCCTCTTCCACTCACCAGGACAAACATATATTACATCTGAATATAGCAATCTCAATTAACTCTAATATTAAATACTGAATAAAATTTGATCAAAAAGATAATATATATTATATTACGATCTATAATATAACCAGTTAATGTTAGTTAAAATTAAGACTAAAACTAATAATAAAATGTATACAAGCAAGACCTATTAAATTGCCCCTGTCTAATAATGTATATAAAAAGCAAAGAAAAATAATGAGATATAGAAAACTAATTGTACGATGATTTTCTCAATCTGGAGTCTCTACTTACTGTAGCTATCGAAATTTCTCACGATGCTGGGTGGGCAGCGGACCCTTATTGGCATAAATTCCATTAGAAAATGTCTTCCGCCATGGAGCCTCGAACCAGCGCAAGTTCCAAGGCATCTTACCTTAACCACTCGGCTACGGCGCGGAATCTATAAGTTCCATCCATCCATAGTAATTCTGCCCGAAGGCAGGTCCTTCATTGCAATCATAGCATTTTCATGCTATGCTTGCATCTTTACTAGGGAATTGCAGGTGTGGTAGCTTCCCGTTGCTTTCCACACCGGTGAAGGATGATGATGATCATAATGATAATGATGATCATAATGATAATGATAAGGATAAGGATGAGGCCATATGATTTCGGGGACCGTTTTCGATTTAAAGTTTTCCTGACATTTTTCTTACAGGTGAGAAAAAAACCCCGATAAAAACCTCACCCAGAAAAACTGTCCCGACCGGGGATCGAACTCGGGCCCGCTGCGTGACAAGGCAGCACGCTACCTCGTGACCACAGCGGTGGACACATGTAAGTTAGTAGTATAAAAGTATTTCGAAATTATGTTTATATATAATAGGATGCTTTTAAGTAATTTAAAAAAGAACCAGGATGCCATACCGTCACTTCAAACACTGCTTGTTTTTGATTGTTTGATAGAAAGGTCTCAATTTAATTTTGCTAATAGTTTACGTAAACCTGGATATATGTCTGTGTTACCCACTGAATAAAAGCAAACACTGTTACGGCCTTTTCAAGGCCAGAGTTCAATGTACTAATTTTTATTAAATTAACCATTTCCTAGATGAAGGTGGGAAGAAAATTAATATATGTCATTTATTTCATGGTGAAATATTATTTAATTCAATTGAAAATCCGACTATATTTCTGACTCATTGAAATATGTTTTCATTTAAATGAAGCAATATAAACGCTGTCTGACATGTACGATGTCACTACTAGCGGAAGAGGGTGATGAAAATACTATGAAATCACAAGCAAAACTAAATTAATATACGTATGTGTAAAATAAATTAATGTTTTTTTTTCTGTTTCAGGTAAGTTAATTGTGGATAATGAGCAGCTCTAAACTGTAAGTTACTCATTTACTGTACATAAGCATAACAATATAGCCTTAAAGATAAGTAATATGCAACGAAATGTATGTCAATGACAATTAGTGTAGATGCAAGGAAGGTACTACTCACCAAACGAACATTGACCAAACAAAAATTGTACAAATGAGAAAAAATGTGTACATTTTATTAAAACTACCGTGAATTTTCATATTTTCATATCATGTTAAAGCAATACTAAGCTATAATGATTACCTCATATCTCTCTATAAATTATTTAGGAAACAATTACGTGTATAGACAACTAATTGTGTTTGGTGTAAGTGTATTACATATCCAAGTTAACTGTGCACGGCGGAGGGGAAGAGTTTTAGCGCTAGTGTCGCCGAACTATTGAATCTGTGGAAGGGATGTAGGAGAATACTGTACATCCGTTCACGTACTGAAATGGTTCAATTTTAAGTGTGGGCGGAGAATCCCTAAACACGTGTAAAATATCTTAACATGGTTTTCATATTAGTAATATAAGCACTGAACGCTCAAGCGGTCGGATCTTTTAAAATCACAGTATTTGTCGTCTCTCCGTTACCAATAAATCACAAGTGGCAACATGTAATGAGAAGTTACAGCCCATTCGTAAACGTAACTCCTATAGTAATAGGGTTGTCAAATTAGTCATTTTGTCAATGACCGCGTAGAAGGACGTACCATTAAAATCCATAGTATTTGTCAGCTCTCTACCTGCCAGACAAAGAACACATATAGAGGACAGGAAGTGGCAACATAGTAAGGGAGAGAACGAGAAAGACAGCATGTTAGTTAACATATTTTCCGCAAGCCCAGACTACTTGGTGGAGTAATATATACGGAGAACCCATTTAAAGCGAAACCCTTTTTTACAGCGTTGCAGCGGCTCTCACTTTGACCGCTATTGTGCTTGCATCTGCGGGGAAAGTGTTCCATTACAACCGGCAAATGAATGCAGTCCCAACAAAATGAGATTGTATATATTCTGCAAACCATCAAAATGGGACCGTTCATTAGACTTGCTGGAGGAATTCGCTTAGTTTACGCAGTTGCTGTGTAATGGATTATTTACATTACATAATAAAATTGATGAAGTTGCGTTTTTATAATGCATGAACATAATTTTTGGTTAGGTTACCGTTCTAAATATATATGTGTAGCGTTCCAATCGATTTTCAAATGTTACTGCTATCACGTGCCATTCATGGTTGTTCTTATCGTAAGAGAAAAAAATTGTATTGTGTGCTATAGATGATATCATCTGAAATATAGCCGTTGAATTTGGATGAAAATACAATAGGAATAACCAATATCTGTTTTATAATCACACTTTATCTTTTACTAAATAAATTGCCCGTATTTTAAAAGAAGGGAATTGTAGAATATGGTATTTTCTTGAGAGAACGTTGTAAGGTTTAATTTTGTTGCGATGTGGAGATGGTGCGAGGCTGTGATTTAGTGCTGCCATTACCAGCACGGATACCGTCAATAAGAGAATACAAAGTACATTACCACAGCAGGTAATAGGGTTTCCAAAATATACTTGTGCTCGTTCTCCAGTGGAACGGCCTGTCTTATTTCTCTTTACTTTCAACAACTGTTTTCCTACTTCACATTTTACGATTTAATTCACCTTCTACTGAATGTCTAATTCTGTGAGTTTCAGATTAATATAAAACATCAATAAACCTATACTTCCTCAAATTGGGATTAGGGTCCTCCCTAGCGGGGTTTCTTAACCAAGCATAATTTAATTATGCTTACTTACCTATAAGTCCCGCGAAGTAGCCGAATGGTTAAGGCAAGATGCATTTGTGCAGAGCTACGGGACTTGCGCTGGTTGGGGTCTCCATGGGGAAAGAAGTTTTCTCATGGAATTTCGGTCAGTATAGGACCGGTGCCTCCCAACATTGAGGAATTTGGGTAGCTTATTCAGGTATAACGACTGGGTAACTCGACATGCTGACCACATGACATCCCTATATTGGCTGTATGTTCGTCTACCTCTGCGATTACCAATGTGGATGTGAGGCTAAGCAGCTGGCTGGTAGGCCAAGGGATTTCTAGGCCTGTCGCGCCATTGACTTAATTTTCCTACAGTTGTCAATGAGAGATATATGGTCATCACATAGCCTCAACGAGACACCTGGTAGGTAACTAAGGTATTAATTATATATGGATGAAGGCCGGTATGAGAATATAGAGGCTAGAACATATTAGAAATACATATATTAGATAAGAAATGGGTGCACAAAAACTGTTATTCATAGGATAACAAAGAGAGCTTTACAGTGGTGTGGACATGTGCAACGGATGTCGGATGAACAGTGGCCTTAAACTTACTTACTTACTTACTTACTGGCACTATCGAACCCGTAGGTTCATGCCCGCGCGGACATAAGCTCTCCACATATCCCTATCCTGAGTTAATGCTTTCCAATCATTCCCTGTATAATCTACTTCCCTCAAATCACAGTTAATGTTATTCTCCCTCCTCATTCTTGGTCTACCAACTGGGCGTTTTCCCTTTGGCTTTCCTACAAGAAGCTTCCATGTAAGTCTTTCATTCCCCATACGTGCAACATATCCTGCCCATCCCAGTCTATACGAGACTTACTGTTCTTATATCTGGCTTCCTATAAAGACAGTGGCCTTAAACAGGTGTTAGATTGGATGGTACCAGGCAGAAGGAAGAGGGGGGAGAAGTAGGAGAACATGGTATGAGGGAATATATGATGCCACGATTAAGAGGGGTATGGAAAAAAAGGACAATGGGAAGATAGGAATCCCTGGAAAGCAGGAATTAAGGGCAAACTGCTGTAAAGTGGAAAGCCTGTATTAAGTAAGTATGAAGGAAGGCCTATTAAATTTTGCACAGAGGCCTGTTTTTTCAGGATTGCGGATCTTTTACGAGTTAGAAAAATCTTCAGACTGGGACCCACGGCTTAAGCTCCCTTGCGGAAGACTTGTCCATTGGATTTTATCGTCCTCAAATCTATAGACCCTGGTCGGGTTTGAACCCGCGTCCTTCGGAACTAGATGCAAGAGGTATAACCACTTCCCATGGAAAATTCTTTATTGTGCGTTTCGATATGGCACACTATAAAAGTAATCATCTATGATCTTCTTTATAGCTGTCCGAAAGCTCCTACATGTAACAACACAGTACAAGCCGATGTGGAGAAAAACTCTCCCTGGGCGTTCAAGTATACGAATCGCATCATGCAGAAAGGACCTCATTCCTTTTGTGTATATAAAATAGAGTTGTGTTAGAGCTATAGAGCGACTTTCTCCATGTGAATAGAACAGAAATATATGATCCCAATTCACGAAAACATTGCGTGTAGGAGTGCAGAATATGCTAACACATATATAAACTTCATAAAAATTGACTAAGGCCCTTTCAGCAAGAATAGTTTTTTTTTCTCATTTTAAAGTAACCGCTACATGCTTATACGTACATGTAACATGCATAAGACGAAGGGAACATATATATATATATATATATATATATATATATCCATCCATTGTAATTCTGACCGAAGTCAGGTCCTTCACTGCAATCATAGCATTTTCATGCTATGCTTACAGCTTTACTAGGGAATTGTGTAGGTGTGGTAGCTTCCCGTTACTTTCCACACCTGTGAAGGGTGATGATAATGGTAATGATAAGGATGATGATGATGGCCATATGATTTCGGGGACCGTTTGGGCCTTAATTTTTTTCTGACATTTGTCTTACAGGTGAGGAAAAACCCCGATAAAAATCTCACCCAGAAGAACTGTCCCGACCGGGGATCGAACCCGGGCCCGCTGCGTGACAAGGCAGCACGCTATCTCGAGACCACAGCGGTGGACTATATTTGATATATATATATATATATATATATATATATATATATATATATATATATTTGATAGGAAATGTCATGTACAGAGACATAAATTTAGTTGATTTGCAATTTAATTGCATCTACGTTTCAATGTGCCTTTGAACCCCTCCCCTTACATCCTACCCTAGTGTCTTCCTTCAGTCCCCTCACAAAATTTATGCTGAGTTTATATTTTATATTGCATACGCACAACTAATAAATAAAATAGGTATTCTCAACTCGTATCAAACTCAGGATCAGTTCGTGGAATGAGATGAGATGAAGCCTTTATATTTATAGAGGTCTGTGAACGATAAGGGTGCCGGCCGATAACTCCTGACGCACCGTCACGGGGGCGGATGATTAAATGAAATGAAACGAAATGGATCTGTTGTATATGGAGAAATGTTGAAATGAAATTTGTGGCAGGGGAAAATGGGAGAAACCCAGAGAAAACCTGCCCAAACTCCGCTTCGTTCACAATGAAACCCACGTGGAGTGACCGAGACTCTATCTTGGGACCACAGCGGAGGGAGACGATATCTAACCGTTTGCGCCATGGAGCCGCCATTACATAACTAATAAAAATTAAAATAATTCATTATAGAAAGGGTGTTGCTTTTTAATTATATTTTTTTCAATACTTTATAATTTATGTATATACAGATTTTTAATGTTTACACATCTCTCTGTGTCTAAAGTGTTATTTTTCTTCTCCACTTGTATATATCCACCCACTCCATGTTCTCCAGTCCTCTTGTTCTCATCCCAGTTCTTATTTCTTGCATCCACGAGTTTCGAGGTCTTCCTTTCTTTCTTCTTCCAGGTGGACACCATTCCAATATTTTCAGGGTTACCTTTCTTCATGCATTCGTCTTACCTGCCCATACCAATTTAATTGCTTGTATGTTATATAATCTATTATTGAATATCTAATGTTCACTTTTTTCGTATGACGGTATTTCTCATTTTTTTCTAATTTTTAACATCTTGCTGCTGTCCTTAAGAAATCCATTTCCATCGACATACTTTTTTCCTTAGTTTTTGTTGAATTTCCGAACTTCATCTCCATATGTGACAGTACTTCTCTCTATTCAATTATATATTTGTAACTTATTTTTTTCTGGTTACATATCTGTTCCATAAGACTCCATTCATCATTGCTGTTATTGCTCTACCTTTATTTATTCTGTTCTTAATATAACTTTCTTATTTATCCTCTTTATCTACTCTTACTCTCAGATACTCAAATTTATCACGTAATAATCATAATAATAATAATAATAATAATAATAATAATAATAATAATAATAATAATAATAGCTTTATTTTACCTGGCATAGTTAAAGCCTTAGAGTCTTGTCTATCACTCAACCAGGTAAAAAATACAAAAATGATTCTTGCATCTAACTACGATAAAAAATTATATTATGCAGTATGTCTACAGTATAATTATTATTTGCAAAATATTTCTATTTATTCTAAATTTATCGATCCAATATAAATGGACAAGTTAGAAAAAGGAGAAAAATAATTATAATACATTTGACTCTCGATAAAAATTAAAGATTTAACTATATATATATATATATATATATATATAGTTCATTATTCAGACTCAGAGAGCAGACTGTACGGCGATTAGAAATATCTATTGCGCTATCCCAGTATTTTGAGTTGAATAGAATGAAAGTCTATACTACTCTGTTAAGTAAGTTGTAGGTCGTTTTCCTGGTCCGACCCAAGTTCTACTACCATGACCCATGCCGCCATTTTTTAAATTAGTCCCTTAGCCGCGAGAGGGGACTATAACCCTGCCGTTGGTCCGTTCTAGCGTTTTTATTGTTCAAGCTCGAATTCATGAGGCAGCACACTCGCGGCTTCATAGTTACCCGCAACTGTATGCTTTCAACACTGAGAATCTAGTGAAGCCACCAATGTGCTGTCTCATTAATTCGAGCTTGAACCGTAAAAAGCCTAGAAAGGACCAATGGGAGGATTATAGTCCCCCCTTCGCGGCCAAGGGTCTAACTCAAAAATGGCGGTATGGGTCATGGGAGTATAAATTTTATTACGAGACTTAGTAAGGCCGTTTCTAACTGTGGAATTCTATATGTTTTGAATCATTTCAGGACGACATAAACTGCAGTACTCAAGTACTGGTTGCGGTTAATTCAAGGTGAACAAACAGTGCTCAGAGCAATGTGTTATGACCACCAATTAGGAAAGTAGATGTGAAATTCTGGGCAGACGAGGTTAGGAGAGAACTCCAAAAGATTGGGAAGGATTGGGTATGAGAAAAAGGGACTGAAAATCACAAGAATGTGTGGAGAAAAATAAGGAGGTACTTAGATGTAAGCCAACAAGATACCTTCGTCGAATGTACGGAAAAAAACTCTCACTGTTTTTTACAAAGAGACCTTAAACAAGTTTGGCGGAAAGAATATTATATACTCAATCTAGAATTTAAAGAGAGATGAGGGCTTGCTTGGTTTAGGTTAGGGGTTTGGAGATTTCTAAAAATTAGCGACGTTCACGATGTGCGAATATGCCCAATGTGCGAAAGCTACGAAGACGAGATACATATATTAGGAATATGTAACGATTTATAATATTGGAGACGTCAGTCATTACCGGAAATATTTTTAAAATCAAATATTAAAAGAGTTAATGGTAAATAAAAAATGGATGAACAGAGGTAAGTTTCTGAATAAAACGTGGAAAATAAGAACAACACTCATTAATGAATAAATATATATATTATCAAAATGTGATATCATTAATTCTTAACAATTCTACATAACCTAATTAATGTATAATGTTATTGTATTTTTATCTAATTGTAATATTATTGTGTTTTCGTTTTTGTTTTACGTTATATTATAAACAAACATTGTTTTATTTTAACGGGCTGTCAGCAGCACTACTACCCGTCCGACCCAGATTCGTAAATAACACTCTATGTATCTTACGTTTTGTCTAATGAAGTCCTACTACCTTCAACATCTGTTGATTGCCAAAAAAACTGTCATTTACGTAATAGGCTATGAGATAATAAGATTAATTGAAAATGAAATGACAATTAGGCGAGGATTAGGGGAATGAAGAGTGTCGATTGGATGAAATTCGATAAACAGGAGAACCCTGAGAAAAATCCGAAGAATCCCGGTACAACTCACAAGCAATGCATTTCTGGAAACGTCAGGATTCGAACCTGGGATGCGGGTCGGGGCGGCTGCACGTCGTAAGAAAGCGTATACCGAGACGGTTTGCTGTTATACAGATTGATACAATAATATCCCATCATCTTGTACCTACTATAGTATTTAGTTTATATGCATTTTTTATTCCATGCCAGTAAGTTGTCATTTCGACATTCTGGTATTCTCTCCTGGCATTGGCGTTATTATAACCCACATCTGAGTTTGAGGCGCCGGAAGGCGGAGTTACACTGCTCCGATTATATATGATAGGTGATGGTGATAATGATGCGCCAGGAGAGGCCTTAATCCTAAAGTTAATGAATGATAATGATGGCCAAATTATGTTCGGAGACTGTTTGGGCCTTAAAGTGTCCTGACATTTGTCTTACAGGTGAGGAAAAACCCCGAAAATAAAAACCATCACCCAAGAAACTTATCCCGACCGGGGATTGAACCCGGGTCCGCTGTGTGACAAGGCAGCACGCTACCTCGAGACCACATGGGCTGTTTATATATTGAAATTAGTAAATTTAAATTCGTGCAATTTAAGGGTATAACTTAAATGTTTCTACTTATTAACGAATTTAAAATAAATTAAGCTCTTTATGCTGTTCTCATAAATATATTAAGTTAATATTTGTACTGGGATGCAGGGATAGCGGTTATGATATTCCGCTAACGTATAGAGATAGAGGTCCCGAGATTAAATCTCGGTTCAGCCATTATTTTTTCACACACACACACGCACGCACGCACGCAAGCACACACACACACATCCATAGTAATTCTGCCCGAAGGCAGGTCTTTCACTGCAATCATAGTATTTTCATGCTATGCTTTGAGTTTTACTAGGGAATTATATATGTGGTAGCTTTCCGTTGCTTTCCACTCCGATGAAGGATGATGATGATGATGATAAGATGAATGTGAATGATGATTGCGATGGCCATATGATTTCGGGGACCGTTTGGGCCTTAAAGGTTTCCTGACATTTGCCTTACAGGTGAGGAAAAACCCCGATAAAAACCTCACCCAGAAAAACTGTCCCGAGCGGGGATCGAATTGGGCCCGCTGCGTGATAAGGCAGCACGCTACCTCGAGACCACAGCGATGGACTATATATATATATATATATATATAATTTGCACTCTGTGTCTTTCTGTGAAATTACCTTCTGGGAAGTGATGATTTTTAACTATGGATTACATAATGCCAAAGATGCATATCTGAAAAAAAAATCAGCACAGTGCTTCAGCCATCCCTGAAACAACATAAACATAAATGAAAGTTGCATATCATATTGTATATTCATATTAAATAAGGGTAATATGACATGGTCAGAGAGAGAGAGAGAGAGAGAGAGAGAGAGAGAGAGAGAGATTTCGGAGAAGAGTTGGACTTAAATCTTACTCAACACTTTTCTTACGAGTCAAGTTATTAAAACAATTTAAAGCGTCACATACGTTTTTCATATATAGGCTGCATTCATATAATAGGGCCTACTTATCATTTTTTTCATACAAAATTATGACGTTTCTCGCCGGGTTATAGTTTGGATTTTCTTCCACAGTTAGATTAGAACAACATGGGCTTGGGTTATGGATGTCCATAACACGACCATCTTGTGTAGATTAATTGTATTATAGTACCTATTGTTCTTTGTTAACTGGAAGTAAATATCAATAAAACTAAGTATATGGTCACACATAGAAATCCATTAAATAATGGAAATGGACAGCTAATGACAAATGAGGGAAATTTTGAGGAAGTGGCTGAATTCAAATACCTAGGAACAATATTCACAAATAGGAATGAGATGCACAAAGAAATTAAACATAGGCTCAATTCTGGAAATGCATGCTATTATGCATTGCAGAGGCTCTTGCTGTCCCAACTCCTTTCAAAAAACGTTAAACTGAAAATATATAAAACTATTATTCTACCAGTTATATTATATGGGTGCGAAACATGGACTCTTACTTTAAGAGAGGAAAGGAGATTACAAGTATTTGAGAATAAAGAATAATAATAATAATAATAATAATAATAATAATAATAATAATAGCTTTATTTTACCTGGCAGAGTTAAGGCCTTAAGGCCTTGTCTACCACTCAACCAGGTTTAAAAAAAAATACAAACAAAAAATAGTCTTAAATCTAAATTACAATATATATATATATATATAATATATATATATATATATATATATAAATATAAACGATTACAAGTTATGAATACAATACAATTAATATTTATAATGTATTTTGATTTACTCTAAATTTAACGAATTAAATATATAATATGTACAATATATATATATAAAACAGGAAAAGATTAATGACATAGTATAAAATTAAATAAATAGAGAAAAATTAATTATTAGACAACAGGTAACTGTATAAGCGTGACTTAAAGGTACCAAGTGTGCGGCAACCCCTGATATCTTGAGGAAGGAGATTCCAGGAGCGGGCAGAGGCTACTGTGAAGGAAGTAGAATAGGAGGAAGTGCTATGAAGAGGAATTGTTAGCAGACTGCTATCTTGTGATCTAGTGTCAATATTGTGGTAAGAGGATAACTTCTCAAATCTAGACGCCAGGTAAGTAGGGATGTAGGAATTCAGAAGCTTGAAAAGTAGTGAAAGAGAGTGCAATTTACGTCTGTCAGTAAGACGGAGCCAAGAGAGGTTATTAAAGTGTTCGGAAATATGGTCATAACGGCGGATATTGAAAATGAATCGAACGCAAGCATTATGAACACGCTGCAGTCTCTGCGACAAGTCATAGTTTAGATCATTATATATAATGTCACAATAATCGAAGTGTGGTAACACAAGATTCTGCACAAGGATTTGTTTTAACGAAACTGGGAGAAAATTCTTTAAACGTCTAAGATAATGTAAGATGGAGAAAGTCTTTTTACATATGTGTTTCACTTGTGTTTGCCAGGTTAAATTTGCGTCTAGATGTAGTCCAAGATCTATTACTGAAGAAGAATAAGGGATAATTATATTATTTATAGTAATGTTTGGTAGTGTAGATATGTCAAAGGTTGTAAGCAGTCTTTGTTGTCCCATTAGAATTACTTGTGACTTGTTAGGATTTAGATTTAGACCGATACTTGAAGACCAGTTAAAGATGGATATGAGATCGTCATTCATTTTTGTCAAGCTGTTATAGAGAGAATGAGGAGGTGAATGTAGGTAAATTTGGAGATCATCAGCGTAGAGGTGATAACGGCAGTGCTTTAGTACAGTTGGCAAGTCATTTATGTAGATTGAGAAAAGAAGAGGTCCGAGAACACTGCCCTGGGGGACTCCAGCCGGCACGTTGCGCCAAGACGAAGATCTAGAGTTTAATGAAACGTATTGTTGACGACCGTGCAGGTATGAGTCGAACCAGGATACAGCGCTGTCAGACAAGTGTAGGTGCTTGAGCTTTATCATAAGTAAGTCGTGGTCTACTGTGTCAAAAGCTTTGCTGAAGTCAAGTAAGGTTAAAGGAGTCAATTGACGTCTGTCCACGGCTTCACGAATATCTTCAGTAATTTTTAGCAAAGCTGTGGTTGTGCTATGACCATATCTAAAGCCGGATTGATAAGGATCAAGGAGGTGATTTTCTTGGAGATATTCAGTCATTTGCTTATGTACAATATGTTCCAGGGCTTTAGATAATGTCGGAAGGATGCTAATCGGTCGGTAGTCATTACAGTTAGTAGGTGTACTTATTTTTGGTATAGGCCGAACTCTAGACTGTTTCCATACAGTAGGGAAGATAGAAGTTATAAGGGAAGCATTAAAAATATGAGTCACTGTGGGTAGTATAATGTCAATGATTTTATTTAGCATTAAAATGCTGATGTTATCTGTTCCTTGTGCATTGGATTTAATCCGCTTGAGTGCTTTTTTAACGTCTATAGGCGAAATGTCGTTAAAGTAAAATTTATCTCTTCCTATATGGGGGGATGGGGATAAGTCTTTAAGAATGTCTATTTTAGTCTTGTTGTCTGGAGGTGTCATGGGTATTGAGGTAAAATGTTCATTTAAGTCATCTACAGAAATGTCTATAGAGTCAGTTGAGGGATTCAACTGTCTAAGTCCCATTGCACGGAGATTTCGCCAAGTGTCCCGTGCACTTATTTCAGGTCCGATTATACTGTGGGCGTGTCGTAGTTTGGCATTGCGTATAGTTTGTGTAGTTGTGTTTCTAAGTTGTTTGTACAGTTGCCAGTTCTCGTCATTTTTATGTCGTCTGTATGTTCGGTATGCTTTGTCTCGTTTTGACATAAGTTCACGTATTGAGTCATTCATCCAGGGTGCAGGGGGGCGGGAAAATCGTCGGGTTTTTACTGGTGCATGTCTATCATATAGTTGTAATATCAGTGTATTAAATGTGTCTACTTTTTCATCAACTGATCTAAGATTCCATATTGTGTACCAAGGTAGTTCTAAAGCGTCTGATTTTAGTTTAGTATCGTCTATGTTTTGTAAATTTCTGTACGTAATCAATTTAGAGCGTCTTTTAGGACATTGGAGTGAGTATTCTACGAATACAATGTCATGAGCAGATATGCCGGGAGCAGGAATTTGTCCATATGACAGTACTTTCTGTGGATGTGTAGTCACTATTAAGTCCAGTAGAGTGTCGGTATTAGCAGTATGATGTGTGGCAGAGAAAGGAACAATTGTCATATTTAAGCTTTGGAACATATTTTTAAGTTGTATGGCTGGTGAGTCAGTCTGAAGAAGATTTGTATTAAAATCGCCTGCGACAATAACGTGTTCATAATGAGGTAATGAATCGTTCAGAGCGTTTTCTAGATCCGAAAGGTGCCTTATTTTTGGAGGTTTGTATACAATGCATAAGAGACATTTTTTTAGACTGGCTTGAATTTCTACGAATAAGAACTCGGGGCGAGCGGAATATACAGAAGGGGACTTGTGGACAATTCTTGGATTAAGCTCATTTGATATAAAGGCACAAACTCCTCCACCTCTTTTATCTATTCTGTCATTTCTGAGCAATGTATATCCGTCTAGGTGAACAAGGGACGAAGGTATGGAAGGGGTCAGCCAGGTTTCCGAAATTAAAATGGCGCTCAGTCCAAGAGATGAAAATATGGTTTCAAACTCATCAAAGTGGGACAGAATGCTTTGTGAATTTACGTGAGCGATTTTAAGTGATGATTTATCAATAGAAAATGCATTCTTAAGTAGACTAGTAGTATTTGTTGTTGGAGGGGATGGTTGGGATTGAGGAATGTTGCTACCTGCGTTAAAAGTTGTCTGCACAATAAGAGGGTGATTGGAGAAGGTGAGTGAGTCAGAGGTTGCAAACAAGTCTTCATTTGTCAGCTCAATGTTGCCAATAGCAGAAAGTAAAAATAAACTATGTACTGTAATAACTCTAATAAAATTAAAATAATTTAGCTAAACAAAGAACTTAAAAAATTAAAATAAAACAAGTAAGTTGTCCTAAATAAAAAATAATAAACTTAAAACTTACCTAAATTAGAAATAAATTAACAATATAATTGTTAGCAAAGAAAAGACAAAGTAAACATATTTTACACTCAGGTCCTATCTAGTTGATATCCGTAGAAGATCTAATTTTGCGTTTTTCGCCATTTACTTTAGCTATGACGGCACCGTCCATTGTCCATACATTTTGAATACCGTATTTCTGTATACTCTCTTGTAGCAGGCGATAGCGACACTTCGTTAGGTCCTCGCGAACAGTGACCCCACTTCCTTTCAACTTTTTCTTGCTTAGAAAAACTTCACTGCGCTTGCGGTAACTAACAAATTTCACTATTATAGCCCGCGGTCTTTCAGCATTACTAACACCAACACGGTGACTTCTGTCAATGTCAGTCACTGATAAATCGACACCGATTTTTTTGGCCACCTCGATGGCTTTCTGGTCAGTGTCCTCTCCGGCCTCTTCTTTTACACCAAAAATCCTGAGGCATTGACGTCTCTGGTATTGTTCTAAGTCGTCTATTTTATTTTCCAACACCTCAATCTTTCTGTCTTTTTCATCGAGGGTCTTTTTCAGATCCTCAATTACTTTAGTGTTGTCCTGGATGGTCTTCTGCAGTTCCGCCACTACCTGGTCCCGCAACATGGACACAAACACCTGCAGAGTGCCGGGATCCTGTAGCGCCTCTTTCACCACACGTTTCACTGCTTCCTCCGTAGAACTTGTCGAATCGTTGTTAGAATTACGTGTGTTTTTACCCATGTTGTTAAATGTACACACTTTTGACACTAACTAATATAAATTTAAACTTAATCTCACTACGAATATACAACTTTAGCTATGAAATAACGAAGGCACCTGCTGAAAAATAACTTAAAACCTGGAGCGTAACTTGTGCGTGTTAGTAGCTAGCCGCCATGACAGTATTGTTCTTTGTTATGAATTAATGACAATTAAATATGTTCAACGGTGTCGTGTAGCCTGTTATTTTTACCTGGATGCGACACATCAACTACTGATACTCGACTCATATCGCCATTTTTTACCAATTAGGATATAAATGAAACATTGAAGGAAACACTATAGACCAGAATATGAATTTTACAGAGAACGTACGAGCAATGGGAGTTTATAATCAGATTTCACGAAACAAACGAACAATTCATAAATGATTGCAGCATCAATTAAATATTTAATTTGGATGAATGAATACTTAAGAACAGAAACTATGGAACGAATTTATTAATATATATGTAGTACAACCTGGCCTCACTTATGCTTCTGAAAGAAGGGACGAAAGAACAAAAAATAAATGATGAAAATATTATATTATGACACTTAAAAGAATGATGAAGCAAATGAGGTATGATAGAATCAGAAATGAACGTTTTCGTGAGTAAAGAAAAATTCAACCAATAAATGAAAGTGTATCACGGAGGAGGCAGGAATGGAATGACCATCTCTGAAGAATTGTTGTAGACGGATTAAACGTTGTGCAAGATAATGTTACAACTGGCAGCAAGATCACATCAAATACGGAGAAACTGACTTCCCAATAGGCTGTAATCCTATGGTCAAGAGAAGAACAAGAAGAATAAGTCATGGTTTATTCATATGATGGTGAACATTTCGTCTATTTTTGTGAATATTAAATTCTACTGTTAGGGTTCAATTACCAGCCATTTCATAAGACCGTAAATTACTGAAATGAGACAGTAAAAAATAAAAATGAATAATGTGTTGGAGCCAGACCTCAGTTCAGAGGTCCGTTAAAGGCCAAGAGCGAGAGTACTGTATAATTAATCGTAGGGAAAAGAAGAAAATAAAATATTTATTATTTTAAAAATAAATCGTCACACGGAAATCTTCACTTGATACAATTTTAACATTATCACAGTTTCCTGAAATTTCTTAATCAGATCACTTTAACTTGAAACTATCATACTTGCACTGAATTTACTTATAAATTTCTATTAATTATAATCGAAATGTTATATTATGTACTCATCACGGAAAACGAGGAGCAGCATGTTAATCAACTCCCGTTCTAAAGAACAAAGAAAGCTGCTTAGCATATAAACCTTGTGGAGGTACTTTCTGGAAGATTCTTGAGAGCAAATGGTTTAAGTTGGCAGCTCTGAGATTATCAGAGTTGACCGCGAATAATGAGATGTCCAATAGGAAAAGTAATATTTAATCGCTGCCTCCGAATATGAGACAGATCATAGAGTACAGCTATGAATTATTGCTGACTCGTTAAGACTGATGTAAAACTGTGATTCCCCGGATTATGATTTCACAGGAGTAGGCGTTTCACTATATGAATAATAATGATATTAGGCCGACTTCTTGGCGCCTGAATTGCATGTAAAAGTGAGTTATATAACATGTATACTGCGCAATAATATGCAAGTATCATATAAACTCAAATGAATTAAAATCAAATTATTATATTAATATGAGGTGAGGATAAATATTCGTACACTATATCTCTGCACAATATGAAATCTAATTCTTTGAATTATTTAAAAATCACAAAATAAATCCAGATATGAATTCTGAGATTGTATGGTAAGTGTATTTTTATTATAATCGGTTAGATGGTTTACATTTCAAAGAATAATTGTGAAAATTACAACAATGTAATTTTAAATCAAAATATATTAAACATGGTTTGATATCGGGCATAATCAATTGCGGTTCATCTGTAATTCCACATAGTAGTCCTTCGTTTAATCCAGCCTCGAGCCTGGCGTCGAATTTTACGGCGCAAAAATATGACGCGGTACCGCTGTCTGACCCGTCTTATCGTACCAGACTTAATGTACCGCTTAAGAATCTGCGCTACAACTCTCTTGGTCTTGCTGTACACCACGTTATGCGTTTGTACGATATATTCTACTATCCGCGTGCTAGTTGATCCTTTTACTTCCGCGAGTTCTTCGATAGCTTCCAGCACCAGTAACTGCATATTGGGTTCAAACATTTTTTCAATTTCCATAATTCCAAATATCTAATTCTGTAATATAACAGAAAGTCCATTAACAAACGTTTCATCCAATTCTACATTTGAGTTCGCCAATTTTGGTTTCAAAATTATAGAGATATTTTCCGATTTAATAATGACAGTTATAATTGACATAATCTCAGCATTTAAAATAAATAATAGTTTTAAAAAACTAAAACAACACGCTTTATTAGAAAACCGAACTAAAAAAATGAAAAATAATTTTAATTTCCTACACGCTTGGGATAAATAATTTTACCATCAAAAGCGTGGGGTGCTTTATAAATTAATATATTTGATAATAAACAGATATTCGTAAAAGTAAAGTCTGTAAGAAGAAAATGTAAAAATCATAAAACGCACCCCACGTTTTTTATGGTAAAATTATTTATCGCAAGCGTGTTCGAAATTAAAATTATTTTTCATTTATTTAGTTCGGTTTTCTAATAAAGCGTGTTGTTTCAGTTTTTTAAAACTATTATTTATTATTTATTTTTTAGTTTTAATATTTAATATAAACATGTAAATATCTTTTAAATTCGATACTATTGTAGTATGAGCTAAAAGTAATACTCTTCTAAAAAGAACCTCCCAACCGGATTTGAACCAGCGACCTATGGATTACTGAAATTATATGTTACTAGAGTTCACTGCTCTACCAACTGAGCTCTTACAGCGATTGACTAAAAAGTCGACAAGTCCGCTACCTATTATACCAGTTTTAATTTTTTTTTTGATTTGCTGATGATTATGGCCAGGATTTTAGAAACAAAATATGAAATTATTGTATTGTCACGGGTCATTTACAAGTACACAAAGTTTCAAATCGATCTAATGTTTCTAAAGTGGGTGAAAATCGTGTTCAAAGATTCCGTTACATAGATCCAAAAACACTTTTTTTGATTTTCTGACGATTCTGGCCAGGATTTTAGAAAATAAATATGATATTATTGTACTCTCACGGGTCATTTACACGTATACAAAGTTTCAAGTCGATCCAATGTTTTTAAGTGGGTTAAAATCGTGTTCAAAAATTCCGTTACACAGATACAAAGACACTTTTTTTGATTTTCGGATGATTCTGGCCATGATTTTAGAAACAAAATATAAATTATTGTATTGTCACGGATCTTTTACAAGTATACAAAGTTTCAAGTCGATCCAATGATTTTAAGTGGGTGAAAATTGCGTTAAAAGATTCAGTTACGTAGATAGATACGAATCAAGCTAATATAAAGCGTGTAAAAATTGCTTTGAATGGGATGCGGTATAAATAATTCGACTCCTTTCGAGAACGATCATTTTCTCCTTTACATGTTTCAATTCCATTTGTATAATATATAGATTATAAATTATTGTATTCATTGAGAGTAAATTTTGGTCACTTTTTCAAAAATTGCATTTCAGTGGAGCCTTATTTTGCTATACTTGTAGTTCGCGAAAATTGATAGTGGGAATGGGATTTCTGCATCTAACAGTCTCTCCCTTGCAACAAACGTTCAAAGTATGACTGACTACAAAATGCTTTGTTGGAATGATGCCAAAATTCAGTGACACATCGGTTGGAACAGAATAAAAATGAAATATATTCAAACGCTCTTAATCATGTATTTGTCACACATTTTAGGTCCTACATAATAAAATATTTCGCCTTCTTTCGAAATGAAATATCTAGCATATTTCAGTTAATATTTTATCTTTTAACCCCTCAGGGGTCCTCATCTAGGGGATATGTGGATGGCGACCACAAGGTGCCCAAGCTGTGCAAAACATTTCTTCCACTTACTTGTGTTTTGCACTCTTTTAACTTTACTATCTAACCTCTCGTGGTTAAAACTTGTTTTTTTGACGCCGACGCTATTAGGGCATCCGAGGGCTAGGGAGTCTTTCCTTTCTTCCATTTCTTCTTTCCTTTATTTTCTTTTCTTCTCCAGAAAAGCCTGACCAGAGGCTATAAGATGGCAGCCCCATCACTGGTCTTGCCTTCCTTTGGCCAGCAACCAATCGAAGGGACTATTATTATGCTTTCAAGTCTTATACGAGAATTTCCCTCAAACGCTGGAGGGAAAATTTTCTATAGGATCGTAACAGGCCTTGGCCTAATATTTGGAAGGAAGAAGAAGAATAAGTTACTTTTTAATATCATATTTGCTAATAACCGAATACGTCACTTTTAATATTGGTATTGAATGATTCTATGATATAACATTTTATGACGACCCCTTCGTATTTGTCACGCATTATAGGTATTATTTCATAACATTTATACCATATATTGTCTTCTTCCGAAATGAAATATGTAGCATAATAGACCTACATATTTCAGTTCATATTTTCTCTTTTAAGTTACTTTATAATATCATATTTGCTAATAACCAGAACAGGTCAGTTTTAATATTGGTGTTGAATGATTGTATGATACAACATTTTAGGACCGTTGACAGAGTCTAGGAAATCGATATCTACTTTACTACTTACTACTGCTATCCATTTAATTTTGGAAAGGACGAAAATAATTGAACGTATTTAGCAGCATTACTGATTTAGGTGGATTAATGATCTTAAGTAAGATTATAAAATTAACATTTCACTGCAAATTGATCAGATTAACACAAATAGACATAGAATAAATGTAATAAAATAGACAGAATTGTCAAATTTCATATTCTGGTATTGAAATAAAAATTACTTTTCGTATTATTATTCAATATATCCATAGAAAATAAGTTACCTTTAATTTTGGAGGCATTTTCTGACCCAAAAGTCTTAATTATAAATAATAAACCTACTTACAAGGAAAGTACTCATGTTGGACCAGTTGGATTATAACACAAATTGGAGGATATGTTGAATGAAGGATATTGAACACCGTGATATTATTAATTTCACTGCAAATTCAATAGTATGCATTATATTTAATAGGAAATAAGGAACAAGAAAAAATATATAAAAGCTTGGCGTCGGTACATCTCGGAATAAATAAGTAAAACATTCCGAAAAAATAAAATAAGCAAATAAAAACTGAAAATGATAGTGTGGTGAACGAGGGAAGAACAAAAAAGGGACAGGGAGAGAGAGATATAAACTAATGAAATAAATATTGCAACGGAGCGGCACGGTTACTTGAAGAGCAGTGAACTGGAGTGTGTGAATGCTTTTTTCCACTCCCGCAGTCGATTATTCGGGCAGTGTATATGAATTATTTCTATTTAAACATAAAACAATGCATCGTTAGTACAAGAGAATATTTTTTTATCATTTATTAATTAGCATATTCATGGTGTAATTTAATACTTTTTGGACATAACAGCATATTTACACATAAATCTGTACATTTACTGGTGATAGTCTTGTGAGTCCATAAAATATTTCATCAAAAGAATAAAATGGGCATAATAAATTCATTTTACGTCTTAACTACGTTAGAATCTATAGTTCAGGAAACATTTGAAAAACACGAAGAACCTGAATTGTAGGATGACCAGTTTGCGTATTTTCTGGCAGAAATTCATGATCATCATCATCGTCCTTTCAAGTATTAGGCCCAGTGGCCCGTTACGGTCTCCCGCCATCTCCGAAAAGGTCGACCCACAGATCTTCTGCCTCGAGGAATGTAGTGAAGAATTTGTTTTGGTATTCTGTGACGATCCATTATGAACTTTATGAAATTATGGAACGAAAATATTGGAATGGGTTAGAGGACGTTAGTGAAAACACTTTAAATTTCTAAGACTATGTAACTTGCAGTCAGCAGCTCACACAGGCCGGATGTTCTGAAGACTTTGAAATATCTAACGAATCCAGTGAGGAACGTGACAATTCAAGTAGCTTTGAGCCGTCTCCTATTAAAAAAACCCTAAACGTCCTAACGTACTTTCTGTCTATTCTGAAGAAACTTTGGAAAACATTTATGAATATAGGATATCAGGAAAATCTGGCCCGAAGTCCTATTACAGATAATAAAAAAATGGTCATCATTAATTAATAACCGAAATGTAAGAACAGTTTTGAATTATATAGAAAATAAAACATCTTATCTAGCTTCAAATTAAAAAAACAGGGACCCCTACAAAATCGCCCAAATTAAAGACTACATCCTTAATAAGTTTGGAGATTCTCGAGACCGGGGATTGACAGTACACTATTGGCATTTACAATCGTGGGCTCTTTTTCGAGAGAAGGAATTGGGTTTGAATGAATTTAAAGCTTCAAATACATTAATTTCAAATTTAAAAAAAGAAAACAATATTTCTTCAAGAAAAATTACCAAATTTGTCACTGTCAAGGGTATTGAAAACGAAACTCAAACTATTGAAAATGCAAATAAATTTGTAAGAACGTTATTCAGACCATTCAAGAAAACTGCACAACAACATAGAATGTGGTAACTGTGACCAAAGTCAATTTAATTATGAAAATACTGGAAACAGAACGCTGGCAATCAAAGGCAAAAAAAACATATTGTTGCTACAGTTCAAAACCCATGGAACTACACATTCTTACACGATAGATGTTCTTATTTCAATGTGTGGGAAACTTGGGAAAAGGTTATACCTCTGTTTTGAAGAACCTACTGGAAACAAATTTGGGCCCAAAGTTCAGACGAAGATAGAACAATACATCTCCAAATGTGTATGTCGACTGTAATGCCAGTGGAAAAATGACAAAAGAATATTTGAAAACATTGTTAAAACATGTGTTTAGTGAAAACATTGAAATGGATTCACTTTTAATATGCAATTCGTGGTCCGGGCATCCGGGCGAGCAATTGCTACAGGACTGTTTACCCGATAAATATGTAAGGCTGAAAATTATTCCTGCAGGAGCCACCAAATGTATACAACCACTTGATGTTTTTTTGGTCAATAAAATATCTATGTGTGACGACTTGAAGAATAAGTGCGTCTAAAATCAGATGGGGACGTGAACATGTCTGATAGATTCTTTATTATAGAACTGTATTTCCATGTATATAATCAACTGTCAGCAGAAATTTACAAAGATATTCGTATTTATGCTTGGAAAAGTCTTGCTATAACGTGGACCACAGTGTAATGAGATTCATAAATGTGATTGAAAATGCATTTGACTTTGGTTTTGGTGACAGTGCCACATATAACTGCTCCAGTACAGTGTAAGGAGATTCAAAAATGTGATTGAAAATGCATTTGACTTTGGTTTTGGTGACTGTGCCACATATAACTGCTCCAGGATTGACATCATCAGATGCTCATGGTGTTCGCAAAAACTTTGTTACAACCATTTCATCGAAGACCCTCATTATCACTATTGATGTTATGGTAAATGATAATTTGTTTTTGTTACTCCAGTATACGAAATTATAACTGATTCTGAATGTTAAGTAAAAATATAACTATGAATGCTAAGAAGGAGGGAAACTAATATTTACGTTATTCGCGCCGCTATCAGCACTTGTGCTTGAAACCAGCTGCAATGAGCAACCGTGCCGTTACGAACTGGTCAATGAGACACGATTGAAATTTAATGACAAATAACACGAGATTTATTAAATTTGCAGCAAAATGACCAACGTCATCATATTTAATATCAATTAATTAACATATCCTCCAATTTGTGTTACAATCCTACTGGTCCAACATAAGTACTTCCATTGTTACCACATACAAATAAGTGACAGCTTTTCAGGTGAAGAAGTCAATTTGTATGTTTTCCATTTTCATTAAACAATTTCATATCGCCTATCATTATCAAAATTACTAGTTATTCGTAAAATCAAACAAAACAAAAACGGAACCAGTTATAATCGATATGAAGATTTTTTAGTAGACCGAAACTATAATGAAATAAATTGATGTTTTGTTTGTTGAAATATAATAGAATTTCTGTTTAAAATTTATGGGTGTATGTATATTTTGTGATCAAAAGTACCGGGATTCCCCGGAATATTGGATGCTACGCTCAGATTCCTGCAAACGTCATCTGTAAGACAAGCCTACTATATACATTAATTTCATTGGTCTGATAATAATTAGCAATTACAATTAAATGTTCAATTATATTTTGTTTAATTACACTGCGTATTGTCAAACTATAAGTACGAAGTGCCTTGATTCGCGTGGCGTTCATCTGTCTCGTGTTTCCCGCATTCCTTCATGAGACTGCTTCTTCTGGGAAAATATATAGAGAACGCTAAGGTATGATATCTGCCAACCTGTGTCGTACCAATAGTGAAATTAAGAGAAGGTGACCTTAGAGTGGCTTTGATTCTCATGACATGATATCGGTTCCCTAGTGGAACTGAATGACCACACAAAAGCCAACGGTTATGAACATATTCTGAATAATTTTGTATTGTTTACCGTAGTGATAATCAGTTTGATGATTATAATTTTCTCAAGCCTGATAGTGTATCATTCCATAAAGCAAGGTAGGTAGGTGGTATATATGGATATATTAACTTTTAGGAAAATAAATGTCTGGCCAGAGTCCTGATCTCAATTCAATCGGACATCTATGGGATGAATGATTAGAATATAGGCTTCGTTCCTGACATACGAGCCATGTCATTACCTTCTCTGTTTGCTCCTCTGCGAAACTAATGAGCTCAATCCTCTTCAAACTCTGGCACGACGTGGAAAGTCTTTCTACTACAGTTAAGGCTGCTATAAAGACATGGGTTGAACTCAGTGTTTATTAATATTATTATTATTACTTTTATTAATTATTATTATTATTATCATCATCATTATTATTCAATATCTAAGTTTCTGTAAATGGATAATATTACTACGTTTAATGTCTCTACACTTTTCATCATGTAATATGCTCGGGTTACCTTTGAGTGTTGTATCCAAGGAAATATGAAGTGTCTTACATCTTTATCCATTTAGAGAATCCCAAAGGAATGAATCTTTGAAGTTGTTCTCATGAAAAAATGGTAGAGACCTTCACTGATCCTATTCAGTAGGATCCAAAAATGACAATGGCCAATATATATATATATATATATATATCAGTAGTAACATGAATTGCGGTCAAGAAGTAAAGCAGAGGATAGAAATGGCAAAAGAAGCTTTCAACAAGATGAGAAGCATTTTCTGCGGACCTTTGGCAAAAAAAAGTTACGGAAGAGGCTAGTGAAGTGCGGAGTGTAGCATTGTATGGTGCTATATTGTACATTACGATGGAATGAGGAAAAGCGACTGGAAGCTTTTGAGATATGGATATGGAGAAGAATTGAACGAATAAGATGGACAGACAAAGTAAGAAATAATAATGTGCTAGCCAGAGTGGGTGAAAGGAAAAATGTTGGAACTCACAAAGAAGAGGAAAATAAATTGATTTGTCCACTGGCTAAGAACAAACTACCCGCTGAAGGATGCCCTAGAAGGAATGGTCAACGGAAAGAAAGTTAGAGGCAGAAAAAGACACCAGATGATATACAATATTAAAATAAATGGTTTGTATGCAGATACAAAAAGGAAAGCTGAGTTAAGGAAAGAGTGGAGAATGCTGAGTTTGCAGTGAAATTCCTGCTCTTGAGCAGAACACTATGAATGAATATGTATATATATATATATATATATACATATATATGTGTGTGTGTGTGTGTGTGTGTGTGTGTGTGTTCGTCAACACTTTAGCAACCACAATGTTTGTTTCATGGAAACAAAACTTGGTATATAGCAATTAATTTAAAAGTAAGTTGAATTTCGCTTACCACCAAAATCAAATAATTGGGTTTAGGAATTCACCTGAAATGAAAATTTAACAATAAATATTGCAGTCGCAATTTATTACTTTTCTGAACGCAACACAGTATATGCTATTGCATTAAATTGAGGAAGATATTCTCGAAACATCAGAGAAATCCGATTGTTGTATGTGATGGTTTAGCTGTAACCCGATGTTTAAAAATGTACTCTAGCAACCACTATATTTAGTTCCTCGCAATGTATACAATACGATTTAATCAACTTTTAAATCGACTTTGCAGTCTGTTGACTATTTGTACTTATCAAGTTGTCGATAGGTACATTTTGGTTTACAAGGTTTTTGTAAAGCGGTATGACGTACTTCCGGTTGCCATGTTGTACAGCATTCTTTGAATAAACGTGTACCAGAGTGGTCGTGTTATTTGCAGTCTCCGGGTAGAGGCTCGTTATCTCCTCTTCATATGGGATCTTTTATGATCAAATCCATCAGGTCCACGCGGGGGCCTTAAACATATATTTGATGCTTCTTAGATACCAATATATTAAGGAAGTTTTGCATAATTTCAAGTCGCCACGTGCTTCAACGCAACTTCGTGTGAGTGATTTTTGAATACGCCACGTTTCCATCTACATCGTGTGCATCAGGAAGTTCGTCTTCCAGCTAATATTCGCCAGTTGTAAAGAACTTGTAAGTACTATAATAAAATTAGTGTTAACAAATGTGAGTCCGACAAAGTTCTTAGTTATTTCATCAGTAACCCATCCTCAGGTCCGCTTAAGTGCTTGGGCGGCCGAACTCTAACATAGATTAGAAAATACCAGCTGCGTCTCTGCAGTTGAGTGCAGCAAGCAAGGGGATGTTGTGTGCAACTACATAATATCGCCGACGAAACACATGGTCCTCCGGGCTGGATCTCATGAAACATTTGGTCCTAATGGTCAGGATTAACACTAGTGAACTATTATAGTGAATATAAAACATTGATGTGGTGATTATATTCAAAGAGAGCTGGAAGAACTGAAAATTACGAAAGTTGAGCATGTGGTGTTTAGTGCATATGAACTGAGGCGGTCACGTGATAGTAGGCAGCCATATTGAAATATTAGTAGACAATGCGAATTGCGCAGCTTCTATATTTAGGAACTTTGGGAATTAAATGAGCGACAAGAAGTCTTCATTAGTGTTCAAAACAGTGAGAAGTTGAAAAAATACATCATTTAGAACTCAGTTTCTTACTCCTTAAGAAAAATAAGGGACGATCGTAATTTCCAAGATGGCGGCGAGAAATCACGTGATCTTTCTACAGCATTTAACAAGGAAGGTTAAACAGCAAGAGTGACCTAAGGTGCTGCAGTTGTGCCAACATAATTCTGGTGTTTGGAACATTATATTTACATGCAACTGGGGTCCATACCAACCGTTTTGGACATTTCAAGGAAGTATAATTAGTACATTAACACTAATGGCAATTATTAGTCAAATTAATTATTTTCTATGGTCTTTTGGTCAAGAAAATAATTAAAACACTTCATGGGGGTTGTGTTTAAAGTAAAGATTTCTGAATATAAAAGTGTTAGTCACATTTTCAGTAAAGATAATTACTTTCAGTAGAAATAAATCATTATTGATTATTTATGAGAAACAATTGCCATTAGTATGTTACGTGTTAAGAAAGGTGGAAAGCTAAAGGTACGTTAATACGATTGTTATATATATATATATAGATATTGTTTGTATTTGCTGAAAACTATTTTGTGTTGGACACATATTTTGTTTAATTTGGGTTAAATATTATTTTATTTAACTATACTTGTAAGTGTTAGGTTATCGAGTTTATGTAAGTAATTCAAATCCAGTAACAATTGGCTCTCGATAGTGAATCAAAAGCAGTTGCAAAGCGAAGCATGCTTAAGCGTTCACTTACACAGCTAGAAAAGTATTTGCAAAGGGAAAATTTATCTATAGCTGAATTATCAATCAAACAAGATAGATTAACTGATGTAGGGATTCAGTTCACAGAAGTTAAGAACTATTTAGAGCTGGAAATAAGTTGTGAAAATTCTGAATCTCATGCAGAGGAGCATGCTAATTTTGAAGAAAGATTTGATAAACTTTCAATAAAATTTAGGGAACTCATGAATGTTTTTGAAAGACCAAGATCTCCTACAGGGTCTCATGTACCTGAAACATCAAATAGGAGTAATAGTTTAAAATTACCGGCTATAAACTTACCTAAATTTAAGGGTGAACTTACTAAGTATTTAAGTTTCCGAAATACTTTTATGAGTCTTGTTGCAAATAATAATAGTTTAGACAATGTGCAAAAGCTACATTACTTAATTTCTTCTCTTGAGGGAGAACCAAGGGGCTTATTAGACAACCTGCAAATATGTCCTCAGAACTACGAAGTAGCATGGTTGTTGATTGAATCACGCTACTATAATAATAGATTAATTTTAAGTCAGTACGTTAAGCAGCTGTTAGACTTAAATAGTTGTAATTCTGGTTCATTTGTGGATTATAGGAAATTAGTCAACGCTGTTAAGGGAAATGTAGCAGCTATTGAAAATTTAGAATCAAATGTGCCCTTGGGAGAATTACTTGTACAAGAAATTGTCTTGAATAAGATAAAATCAAACCATCGCAGTGAATGGGAAGGTAAATTCTCAGCTGATGAGATACCAAAATTGGATGATTTGATAGACTACCTTGAAAGGAAATGTCAAACATTAGAATTATCAGATTGTAAGAAATTTTCAACAGCTGACAGTCATAGCAAACCTAAACTGAAGTCGTTGCTTGCTGCCAGCAACAATAATTCTAATAAATGTCTTTATTGTACTGTACATAATCATGTAATTGATAATTGCAGAAAATTTAAGGGTTCTTAATTTAAGGAAAAAAGGGAATTTGTTCAAAGGAACAACATGTGTTTTTTATGTCTGGCAAAAGGACATAGAAGTAGTGATTGTAAACAGAAGCCTTGCAGTAAATGTAATAAGAGGACTCATCAATTATTACACTATCATAACAGTAATATTGATGGCCCTAGTAATGCAGATTCAAATTATAAGGTAAATTCAAGGGAGAAAGAACTTACTATAGCTGAAGCTTCTCAATCAATTTCTACTGCCGCAATGAAAGTATTAAGCGGCCTAGGCAGCAATGTACTGTTGAGTACTGCTGTTGGAGTGAGGACGAATGGTGGGGAAGTGATCCCAGTTCGTGTTCTTTTAGATTCTGCGAGTCAGCTCTCATTCGTTTCTGCTGACTTAGTTAAAAGGCTAGGTATTAAAACTAAAGCTTGCAGTCTTCCCGTAATAGGTATAGGGAACATTAATGCTTCTCCAGTAAATTCAATATGTGATTTACAACTTTTATCTAGGGTTTCTGACTTTGTATTAAATGTCAATTGTGCTGTGGTAAAATCCATAACCACACAACTGCCAGCTCAGAAAATTGAAATATCTGACTGGAGAATTCCAGATTATATTTGTCTTAGCGATGAAAGGTTTAATGAACCTTCTGAGGTTTCAATACTGCTAGGCGCAGATGTATATTATGATGATGTACTAACAAATGTGTTATCTAGGAAAGGATTTCCGACGTTGATTGATAGCCGCTTTGGTTATATTCTTTCAGGGAAATTTCCTGATTCTTGCCTCGAGAGTAAGATAAAAAAAACCGCGTAATATCAATTTAGCAAAACTAGATTCTTTGCATTCCAAACTACAAGAATTTTGGACTTTGGAGGAGTTGAATAGTTCAGTGCTAACTCCTGAAGAAAAGGCATGTGAATTGCACTTTTCTGAGAACGTTTCCAGAAGTGAAACTGGAAAATTTATGGTAAAGCTTCCTATTAAAGAAGAAGCTCCTGTGATGGCCTTGTCAAGGAACAATGCTATCAAACGATTGAAGCACATGGAAGGGAAATTAAATAAAAACCCTAAACATAAAAGTGACTATGTAACTTTTATGAAAGAGTATATGAGTCTAGGTCATATGGAGTTGGTCCATATAGAAAATTAAAATTATCAATCATTAAAATATTACCTACCTCATCACTATGTAATAAAGGAAGACAGCACCACTACTAAGCTTCGAGTAGTATTCGACGCTAGTTGTCCTTCCTCTAATGGGGTCTCTTTGAACTCTATGTTAATGACAGGTCCAGTCTTATAACCTGACTTGCTATCTATTGTTCTTAGGTTTAGAACCTACTTTGTTGCATTGTCAGCTGACATTGCAAAAATGTATAGGTGTGTGGAAGTTCATCCTGCAGACAGGGATCTTCAAAGAATTGTCTGGAGAGATTCTCCTGATGATGAAATGAAGGATTATAGGTTGACGACTGTAACATATGGTTGTACTCCATCCTCGTATCTTGCTACAAGATGCCTTGTAGAACTTGCAAACGAATGTCAACAAACTCAGCCTCAAATGGCTGAAGTAATTCGTTCATGTTTTTATGTTGACGACTTGCTGACGGGGAAAGTTCCATTGAAGGGGCTCAGAAACTCCAATAGCAATTAAGTAGTACATTGGATGGTGCACATTTTCATTTGCGGAAGTGGTCATCCAATGAAATGAATGCTTTGTCTAATGTTCCGTCAGAGGACTTAGAACGTTCTCCTCTTTTGGAATTAACCAAAGAAGATTCCGTAAAAACATTGGGTATTGTATGGCATCCTGCTAGTGATGTTTTCAAAATAAATATCAATCTCAAGGCAAACTTAGGATTTGTCACAAAAAGAACGATACTGTATTGTGTAGCTTCTATATTTGATCCATTGGGACTACTTGCATGTGTGGTAATCAAATGTATACTTGTTGTTACAACAGTTATGACAATTAGATATGAGTTCGGATGATCCATTGGATTCTTCTCTAACTGTCTATGAAAATTGGACTAATCTTCATAGAAATCTTCATGTTCTTAACGAAATAAAGGTGCCAAGAAAGGTATTACCCTTTCAGAATGCTAAAAGGGTTGAAATTCATGGCTTTTCAGATGCTTCTGAAGGCGCTTATGGAGCTTGTGTTTATGTTAAATCCATTTCCATGGAAAATGAAGTTTACGTAGGGTTATTAACTGCTAAGTCAAGGGTAGCTCCTTTGAAAACGCAGTCTATTGCTAGGCTTGAGCTTTGTACGGCTTTATTGTTGTCTAGAATAATGAGTAAGGTTTTGGAATCATTAAATGTGCTGTGTTTCAATTTTGTAGCATATTAAGCATTACTTTGTTTTGTTTTTTCCTATTTGTATATATGTTCTATGCAATTGTAGTGTTGAGAGTACTCAAGGTGGGGAATATGTTGACTATTTGTACTTATCAAGTTGTCGATAGGTACATTTTGGTTTACAAGGTTTTTGTAAAGCGGTATGACGAACTTCCGGTTGCCATGTTGTATAAGCACTCTTTGAATAAACGTGTACCAGAGTGGTCGTGTTATTTGCAGTCTCCGGGTAGAGGCTCGTTATCTCCTCTTCATATGGGATCTTTTATGATCAACTCCATCAGGTCCACGCGGGGGCCTTAAGCATATATTTGATGCTTCTTAGAGACCAATATATTAAGGAAGTTTTGCATAACTTTAAGTCGCCACGTGCTTCAACGCAACTTCGTGTGAGTGATTTTTGAATACACCACGTTTCCATCTACATCGTGTGCATCAGGAAGTTCGTCTTCCAGCTAATATTCGCCAGTTGTAAAGAACTTATAAGTACTATAATAAAATTAGTGTTAACAAATGTGAGTCCGACAAAGTTCTTAGTTATTTCATCAGTAACCCATCCTCAGGTCCGCTTAAGTGCTTGAGCGGCCGAACTCTAACATAGATTAGAAAATACCAGCTGCGTCTCTGCAGTTGAGTGCAGCAAGCAAGGGGATGTTGTGTGCAACTACATAATATTACCGCCAAACACACAGTCTATGAAACTTAACCGTTCTTATTATATCTGATTTCCCATAGATATCAAGTATTTCGCCGTTATACATTTTCTCTATATGCCTGTTTGTATATCTCTCTTTGGTTCAAAATTTTGCTAAGAGTTTCATTCTCTAATACTCTCAATATTTTCTCCTCTCTCAAGGTAAAAATGTATGTTTCGCATCCATATAACTGGGAGAATAACAGTTTTATATAATTATATTTAATGTCTTTTGCGGGAAGTTGGGACAAGAGTTTCCGTATTACAAAAAACCATGCATTTCGACAATTGAGCCCGTGTTTAATTTCTTTGTGCACCCCATTCCTGTTTGTAATTGTTGTTCCTCATTATTTAAATTCGGCCCCTTCTTCAAAATTTCCCTGATTTTATACTCATTTTACTATCCATATCCATTGTATAATGCATTTTTCTATACGTGACCTTATATTTAGTTTTACTGATGGTACTCTATAGTGAGCGTGTGTTGGCCTTCAGTATCGCCTTCTTATCGCCTAATAATACCATGTAATCTGCTTAAACATGGCTTATTAATGCTTATTAACCCATTCGCTTCAGGTATAAATGCTCAATGCATTTTCCCAGAAACCGGATTTAAGTTACCGTAAATTATATTGTCTGTTTTCAGACATTCAAAACAAACAAAAGATAACGGTACTTGAGATCACAATAAGGGTGAAGGCGAAAACACATTCCTCTATTATTAATAAATGTTAACGAAAGATTACTCTGCCAAGAGATGTACAAAATATTGCAAAATATATACCAGCAGGAGTATGCGAATGTACCTCGTCTTTTGAGGCAAATGGGTTAATTCAGTGGATTTGTACGCCATTTTCATCCTCTAAAAATGTGTCATAGTGTAGAACAAAATTCAGTAGTAGAGCAGATAATACATGTCCTTACTTTTACCCATTGTGAACTTTAAAAGTATCTCAGAACTGTTTCCCTACACGCACCCATTCTTTGTGCCTTTTAGACAGAGTCGAATAAGTCTCACATTTTTGGAATTCTCAATTCCAGCAGGATAAGATTATAACTTCTCCCACTACATTTAATCATATATCTTTTTGATAGTCTAAGTTCCGGCTGTAAGATTACTACGTTCATCGGACGTATGAACAAAATCTTTTTTTTTGTATAAAATTTGAATGACTGAATACATTTTTACCGAGTTGTCTATTAAAAATTAGGCCGCCAGTATGTTTAATTAAATATTTTTTTTCGAAATAATTTGATTCATTTATTATTTAAAAAAATTATAATCCAATCAGCAGAAATCGATGCATAGAGCTTGAACATTTTTTGTTGCCATTGTAAACTAGGCCGTAAACCTCCTCGCGGCTACAGAAGGATGTGACACCAATTAGTAATGAAATGACACTAAGTACGTATTTATTGTTTTATATTGTTTCAAATAAAGTTCAGTTAATTTAAAATGCTGTGATTTGTTACGTATAATATATATTAACACTATCTTTTGGATATATTTTTGTGTATACATTGTACGTGATATACATTAAGGGCAGTGGTTTTACTTCCCGCTGCGAGGAGGTTACGGTCAAGTTTGCAATGGCAACCACAACTGGTCAAACACGTGAATCAAATTATTTCGAATATATTCACTAATTATATTTTAAGGAGAGATGTCCATTGTTAGCAAGAAATTATCAAGCAAGAGGAAGATGTGATGTTGGAAGACCTAGAAGACCTTGGGCTGATGCATTATGAAGTCGGAACGGGCAATTGCCTAATCCCTGGAGTGATGATGATGATATTTTAATTTAACATACTGGCAGCCTAATTTTAATAGGCAAAGTCGGCAAATATACATTCAGTCATTCACAATTTTATGAAGAAATTAGAATGTGTTCATACGCTCGATGAACGTAGTAATCTTGCAGCCGGATCTTAGACTAAGAAGTCTTCTAATCAGTGCCTTTATATTCCCATTTCTTTTCTAAAATCTGTACTATATTAACATTTGTATCTATTATAGACGTATCTTTTCTAAATCTACATTAATGATCGCGTATTAGGTCTACAATTTAGGATATACGTCTGAATACTAATATATTTTTCAGTATTGTGTACCATGTTGGAAGAAATGAGATGCCTCTGCAGTTGTTACAATCAGTTTCATCCCCTTTCTTCTTGATATAATCCAATCTATCTATTAATTTGGAGAACCTCTTTTCCAAACCATACTAAGCAACGACGTAACACTTGTGAGTTTTTCTCCACCTAATTTTATCAGTTCTTCTAGGATCCTATCTGCATATGACGGTTCAAACGTATGTAACTTTTCTACGGGAATAAATAATATAATAAAATTAAAAGATAAAAATTATTTATCTTGTAAGATCCATAATTTTAACATCTATTTCGCTACTCATATTCTTGCTGCTGTAAATCATCCTGTTCTTCATTTTCATTTAATAGCTAATTAAAGTATGTTCTCAGTATATTTAATATACTCCTAGAATCTGCAATCTTATCTCCATTTCCAATCCTAATTATATTTGTTCCACTCTGAAAACCTTTTATCTCTATCCTTATTCCATGAAATACATAATTCTCTGATGTTCCTAGAATTTATTGGAATATATATTTATGGAGATAGGTGGTAAATAGATAGTAAATTTTGATAAAATTATAAATATAAGATTGTGATAAATCTAAGAACAGCATTGAAACTCGTTTATTAATAAGGTGAATTTACATAAAAAACTATTTACTGAATACTTGTCGGGACGATGATATTAAATGAAATAAAAGCTTTGACGTAGATACGAAAATCTTACCTTGCTTTAAATTTCGAAAAAGGCGCCTAATTATAATTTACATGGTAACAAACAACAATATAGTTTATTTTTATTATAAACATAAATCATATAATTCACACATTAATTTTATTAAAAAGTACAGAACTCGTCTAATAACAGTATTGTTCTTACAATATTAACTGACTCACTAGTGCTACCGAACCTGTAGGTATATGAGAGAGCGGGGTATACGCTGCCCATATTTCCCTATCATGAGCAAATTTTTTCCAATCATCCCCCATATAAGCATCCCTCAAATCATGGTTAATATTTTACCTAATACGTGGTCTAACTGCTGGGCGCTTTTCTTCTGGTTTTCTTACTAGGAGATTCATGCCCCACTTTTCAATCCATATTCTCTTTCTGTCACATATCCTCCCCACGAGACTTAACTGTTCATATTATATCAGATTTCCCATACATATCATGTAGCTAACTGTTAAATGTTCCATTTGTTCTTCTAAGGAGTACGATCCAAAGAAGTTAACTTAAATGTATATGCATGTATACACTTGTGTATACAGGGCTATTCAGAAAGAAGTAACAGACTCCAAACATTTACTTATTCCAAACTACAAAAACTAGAATCACAATTCCAACACTCCTGGAAAGAGTAAAATTTGAAGTTGTGATTACGGCCGTATTGGCGCTATTACTTGTCATGTTGAATGTTTGTATTAAAACGGCGACACAACAGGACGTTGGATTGGAAGAGGAGGAGCAGAAGATCAACTTCATTACCGGTGGCCTCCCAGGTCTCTCGACCTAACCCGGAGTGAGTTTTATCTGTGGGGTTACGTAAAAGACCGTGTTTTTATCCCCTCTATGCCTGACACTCTTGAAAATCTGCGACATCGAATTGTTGAAACTGTGAATTCGATAAATACAAACCAGCTGATTCGTGAGAGGCAAGATATGAGCCACCGTTTTGATACTTGTCTACACATGGTGCTCATATTGAATGCATAAAATAGTGAAATTGGAACTTTTCTCTTTCCAGTAACGTTGGAATTGTGTTTATATTTTTTTGTACTTTGGAAGAAATAAATGTTTGAAGTCTTTATTTATTTCTGAATAGCCCTGTATATATCAGTCTACTAACGTAAATTATTTTATTTTTATTTCGTAGAATAACATTACAATCAGAAACTTATATCGGAAACAAATGATTTGTAGCAGATAATTTGTTGTATTATTCTTCTATTGTTAACACTGCTAATTAGTATTATTACTATTAGGGTCTAATATTTTATTCATTATTTTATTAACATTATTTATTCTACACTTCAGTATACATTCCTTCATCCTGAAGTAATTTTATCCTTCTAATAATCCCTGCCTTGTACATTTTCTTCTGTCAATTCCATTCTATTCATACATTTCCTAATTTCATTCATTCATTTTTACTGTAGTTTCTTCTCCTCCACCTGTCTTAGGACTTCATGTTGCACTAAATTGTTATATTTTTATATAGCTTAAATATATTTACGATAATATTACATTTTTGCACGATAGTGTGTTCTGTCGTACTTACTGGAATGACAACCCTGATTGAAAGTTCGATATCCTAAATTTCGGGGTTTCCAATCTACAAATTACTAAATAGCTATACTTAATATACAAATTACCTATCTAGGGCGGGAAGCAAAATAATTGCCCTTTATTTATACTACGTACAATATAGGCATATATACAAAAATATAACCAAAAGGTAGTGTTAATATACATTATAAGAAACAAATTACTGAATTTTAAATGGACTTAACTTTATTTGAAACAATATAAAACAATAAATTCGTACTTGCCGCCATTAATTCAACTAAATTATTTCGATATTTAGTGTATACATATTGTTCAGATTGCTAATGTCAGTTAGTTGATTATCCATCCATATTAATTCTGCCCGAGTGCAGGTTTTTCACAACAATCATTGCATTTTTCATGCTAAGCTTTGCAGCTTTATTATAGTTGTGGTAGCTTCCCGTTCCTTTCCACACCGGAGAAGGATGATGATTATTATGATAAGGATGATGATGGCCGGATGATTTTCGGGGACCGTTGGGCTCTAAGCTTCCTGACATTTGCCTTACAGGTGAAGAAACCCCCCCAAAAAAACCTCTACCCAGGAGTATGTCCCGATCGGTAATCGAACACGGGCCCACTGCGTGACAAGGCAGCTCGCTACCTCGAGACCACAGCGGTGGACTAGTTGGCGATAATGAACGCAAGTATTTCCAACAAAGATATTATTTTACCATAATTTATTATTTTGAAAACATCATCGTGCAAAAAAAAAAATGCACAACGTTTGTGAAATTTTTATACACAATCCAGGAAATTAAAAACCTCGCTATCGCTCTGTTTTTAATCATTTCCTTACTACTATAAAAACCACTTCGCAACCTCGAATTGTAATATAATACTAAGGATTATGTTTAAATGCTTCATTTTTCCTCCGCCTTACTATAATATTTTACATACTTTTAAGTGGCCTACGCTACTAAGACCTGATGGGAGAGGATTTTAATTTCTCTATTATCCCGTCCTTTTTTGACTACACAGGAACATTGAAGGCTGGCCTGGATGAATGATCAGCTCAATGCCAGGATAAAAAAACAAACATTTAAGGAAAGATACGACAGTATTTCAGATGTTCATACTAATCAAGATGAACATGTTGTGACTGATTAACATTTTATGTTCGGGGACTATTTGTGCCTTAAAATGTCCTGACATTTGTATTATGGGTACCGGTTAGGAAAAAGTCGAGAAAAACAGAACCAGGAGACTTGTCTCTACCGAAGATCAAAATCGGTTCCGTTGTATTAGGGAGCAATTATCTTAGCCCTAATGTGGCAGTATCCATATTTAACACTCCACCGCTGTTGAGTCTGGATGTTTTTTTAACAATTGTTTATACAGGGCTATTCGGAAAGAAGGAACAGACTTCAGACATGTATTTCTTGCAAAGTACAAAAAAAAAAATAGAAGCACAATTCCAACGTTCCTGGAAAGAAAAAAGATGGAAGTTCCGATCACGGCCGCATTGGCGCTGTTGCTCATCATGTTGATTGTTTGTATCAAAATGGCGACACAATATGACATTGGATTGGAAGAGGTGACCTCCCAGTCACCAGACCTACTCCCGTGGTAATTTTTATCTGTGGGAATACGTAAAAGACCGTATTTTCAACCCCCCAATGCCTGACACTCTTGAAAATCTGCAACATCAAATTGTTGAAGCTGTGAATTCGATAAGTAGATACCAGCTGATCCATGTGTGGTAAAAAATGAGCCACTCTTTTGATATTTGTCTTGTAACACATGGTGCTCATACTAAATGCATAAAATAGTGAAAATTGAAATTTCTCTTTCCAGGAACGTTCGAATTTTGTTTATATTTTTTTGTAGTTTGGAAGAAATGAATGTTTATAGTCTATTTCTTCTTTCTGAATAGACCTGTGTTTTTATGTCAAGAAATAAAGCTACTTCTCAAAGAAGATACCATCTGATTCTATGGTCTTCAATTAATATTCAGCTAGTTTATTATTCCACGACGGTACCAGTCTTTGGTTTCCGATGCAAGTAATTGGTTGAAACACATTTCATGTTTCCCAAATTTCCCAGACGTAATGGGCCATGAATCGAAACACATCATAACTTGAAGACGCATGATCAGGGCGATATGCTGGGTGTGGTACCTGTTCTATTCCTCCCAATTCTCGAATATTTGTCATATTTATTCGTGCAGTGTGGGACCTGGTTAGGTTTGAATCTGCATGGCTGAAAATTTCATTAATTTCTTCCAGTTTTTAAGAAAAAAGAATCGCATACGCTACCTTCGTTTAGAACAAACATGCAGTGAAACATAACCTAAAAAATTCCACCAAACTCACAACATAACATTAAAAAGTAACATTACTTACGCGTTAATAGACAACCTAATACTGTTGCTTGAAAATGTTTCATCTCCTTATATATATATATATATATATATATATATATATATATATTTTTTTTCAAATATTCACTCGTCCTTACTTCCTTCAAGGAGATAATAGCGTCATCAAGATTGTTTTAAGATAAGTTGTTAACCCGCATCTAGGATGAGAGAATATCTCAGCATTGTTATTTTTAGCATTCATGATATCTAAAAAAAGTTAAGTACTTTACTATTTATATTTAAATTAACTATCTAACTCATGCCCGAAATGAGAGTCAATCACCAATCATCTTTCAATGAATTTTGTGATACAACCAATGGCATTCGTGTTTTACCTCGATATTTATCGAATTCGTTTTACCAAAATAAAGAAAGCTCTTCCTTTTTAATAGTCTGAACAGGTCAGAACATTATTTTGCTATGACTGACTCTCCAACAAATACGTTGAGTATAGAAAATGATGAACAAATTCCTTCGAACTATACATTTGATAAAGGCGAGTTCAATAATAGTGTTTCCAAATAATGATTTTACTGAGTTTTTTCTTGAAAGTAATTAATAACCTCTAACGTAGGCTATAATATACATGTTTTGTGTGTTTCATTTTTTCTCGGCTAGGATGCATTCTTACAATATTGCGATCATATTTGGCAATAAATAATATGATCGAGTTAAGTGGATGAACAAATGAAATGAAATATAATCAAACATGTCTCATTTGTTTTCAAACATCGCCATTTACATTAAATATATGCATATTTTAAAATAACTATACTTAAATAATTATGTGTGAGTAAAAAACTTACTTTTATTCGTTAAATAGTCCTAACAAATGCCACTCTTGGTTTTCAAATCCTCTTGATAAATCCAATCGTCACTTCGTCAGTCACGAATTTATAGATAATTTGAAAATCACTCGTGGGATTACTTAAGTTAATAAATTTAACCCAGTTAAGGTTATGTTTATTCAGGAATTCGTCGATGTTTCGATTTCCTTATGTGACATCAATCTCAGGAATGTGAGATTATTCTATGAATTCTCAATTACATTTAGCGTATCGGTTTACATTACGGTTGATAACCATTTGAGGCTATTTTTTAATGTTAAATTATGGTCCATCCATAGTAATTCTGCCCGAAAGCAGGTCCTTGACTGCAATCATAGCATTTTCATGCTATGCTTCCAGCTTTACTAGGGAATTGTGTAGGTGTGGTAGCTTCCCGTTGCTTTCCACACCGGTGAAGGATGATGGTGATGATGATAATGATGAGGATGATGATGGCCATATGATTTCGGGGACTGTTTGGGCCTTAAAGTTTTCCTGACATTTGTCTTACATGTGAGGAAAAACCCCGATAAAAACCTCACCCAGAAAAACTGCCCCGACCGGGGATCGAACCCGGGCCCGCTGCGTGACAAGGCAGCACGCTACCTCGAGACCACAGCGGTGGACAAATTATGGTAATTGTAAATATTTTTGTAGTGGCATTCCCAAATTGTTTGTATATTTTTTACAGTTTGGAGAATGATTTCACATAAGATGATCGAAAGGTCGACGATTTCCTGATTAAACATAACTTTGACTGAGATAACGAATTATTATTATCGATTTAAATATAATTTAAATATAATAATAAATTAACTACTCCGAGAAATCAATATAAATTAATACAGAATACTTTACTTTTACTGGGAATCTGAGCCAAATAAAAACACTTACCTAACTTGTGACTGGAGACTGGAAATATACATGATGATGGTGATCTACAATTCTCTTTAATTTTTACACCTGGAAATATAATATGAGATCCCTAAATTCAGATATGTTGTAGGTTTTTAAATAAAATCAAAACTATTATATTAAAGTACTTAACATCAAGGAAATATTGTAACCAATAAAAATATAAACTTAAAAAAAGTTTATGATTATTGTAATTTTAATTTTGAGTTAAACATTAATAAATATATTGAAATCCAAAAGATATATATCAAGGGTTGTTATGAATTTCTAAATTTTGTAATTTTCAGGTATAATAAAACTTGAATTTTGATTTCATAAATGTCGGCCGCGGTGGACTTAGTTGTTATGCTCCTTGCCTCTGGTCCCGAGGGTCGCGGGTTCAAACTCGGCCGGGGTCGATGGATTTCTAGGACGCAAAAATCCAAGGAGCAAGTCCTCCGGGAGGGACTTTAAGCCGTGGGTCCCGAGTCTGAAGTTTTTCAGGCTCGTAAAAAATCCTTAAGCCAGAATGAAAAAGGCCTATAAGCTTAATTTACAGAATTTTCCCGTCCTAGTACTACTTTGGTTTCCTAGATGTCAGTATGAGGCGGAAAGCTGACCAAGAACCACTCAAAATTACATCTATAAGAAAACAAGCGTAACTAAATTAGTATGGTTCAATTTCTTCCCTGTAGGGGAATAGCGCCTAAATCTCTGTAAAGGGAAAATATAGGCTTACAATACAATACATTTTCATAATCATTTCTCTTTTGAAACACCAGTAATAGGTGAGGAAAAAACCCAGAAAAAGAACATTGCTCTATAAACTTGTCTCGTCCGAGGATCGAACACTGGCCAGCTGCGTAAGAGGCAACGACGCTACTCCAGGACCGCAGAGGTTGACAAATTAACAATGAGTAAAAAATAAATTATGTTTTAATTTAGCGTAGTGGTTAAGGCACTGAGCTACAAGCCGGAGGATCGAGGGTTCAAGTCCCGTTGGAGTCAGGATTTTTAAACTGACCCAAACCCTCTGGCGGCACTATGGTCCTGGGGTCGACTCAGCCTCTAACTGAAATGAGTACCAGACGCTTGTTCTGGGGGTAAAGGCGGCCGTCATGCAGGGCTGACAACCCGGCTGACATAAAGTGCTGATAGTCTAGAAAAAGTGGGAGCCTTAACCTTCTCCTACCCCATGGGCCTCCGGGCCTGTTGTGGGATCACTTTACTTTTTACTTTTTTATAAAAAAACAGTCGATGAAAATGCTCTATGTCGATCTTTACGGACTAAATCAGGCTAATTATGTTCACCATTCAGCTTGTGTATGTTATTGTTATTAAAGGGTTAAAAATAAAATTCTTGCGTATTACGTTGACTTAATGCGGAAGTACCTTCAGGCGCCGTATAGTTGTATAACATTTGTTGACATCACTGCATACTTAGAAAATCGATTCTCTGTTGTTTCTTATCTTACACGTTATTGCTCATGGAGGCTTATAAATTCCTCTAGTAATTTTAAGCTTCGTTATTGAACTGTGTCTACGAGAAAATGTAGGTAATCTCAAGTGCGCTATCATCTTTGCTTAAAGAAATATGTGACGTCAGAGTTACACTTCCCTTATGTTGCATCTTCATAAATATGTCACCATTCTTTCTTTTAAAAGAAAAGGAGAAAAAAAGAAGGAACATAAATTTTATTCACAGGGAAATGTGGAAATTCCCCAGCTACTGTCTGTTGCTTCCAATATAGCGTATTGTATTCAATATTCCTGGAGTTGTGCATTTTAGCATAGGAGACACAGGAAGTGGTGGAGTTGGGATGGGGCGCAGCAGCGGTTAAACCGACCCTAGACATTTCTCTTTTTTTCTCCTTCAAAATGTAAAAATAACAGCGGTAAGGGAGGAAAAATGGAAAAAAGAATTTAAGGTAGCTAGAAGTGAATTGAATTATAGTCAGAGATGGGGGATGAAGTGGGTTTCCACGAGGGCGTGTCAGATAAGAACACAATGTGAAAGGAAACCTGAATAATAGCAATTCAAAAAATAAACATCACAAAGCTGGAAGACAAATCTAAACCACTTTTACTCAGACGATCCGAAGAGGAAAGAAGTAGAACTGAGTAGATTTTAAGAATAATATATCTCGTGCATTCGCATGGCAGCATTCTGCAACCCATAACAGTAACATTTCTCATCCAATCATAATTACAGGATGTTGAATGTTAGTAGATTTAAATTATAACCATCTCTATCTTTTCTTAGGTATAACCTCTCCCTTTGTAGATACTTTTACATCCCCCCATGTCTCTTTGGTCTTAAAGGGAAACGACTGTCAAGAGAATATGTTATTGTGGATCACAAAATGACATGGTAGCCCTTCCGATAAGTGATCAGTTCATTAACAGGACCACCTCCAAAACAACACCGACATACAAGAAAAGGCAAACCATTAATTTTTCCATTTGCACAAAACACTGGAAATATGATAAATTCTGTATGATGCCAAATTAGGTTTGAGGTCCATTTGGCCCATAAATATTAGTGACATTCGTCGTATAGTCTTATTAGTTTGTCCCTACCAGGATCAAACACGGATCTGCTGCATCAGAGACAACAACTTTACTCATATACCACAATATTATATTTAAATGCGATAAATATTTTTGTTTTATTTTATTTGGTGATTTAATATTTACTTTTATAAACAATATTTGATAAAGAAATTGGCGGGAAACGTATAAAATTGTGTGCCTTCTTTATACTCACTGCGTGCTGTTGTGAAGATCATCAAGTTTAAGGCCTAAAGCCTGTTACGGTATCAGTGTAACATTCTAGCTTTCTATTTTTAGGACGTCCCAATGATCTCTTCCTTAAGGACGGTATTGACGCATTTCTTTTGGAAATCAATTACGATTCATTCGTTGCACATGAGTTTTTCACTGTAGCTGATTTTTTTTCTTCAGTGTTCCAGGTTGTCATTTCGGCATTAGTGGTGTTCACTCTTGGAATGGCGTATTTGTAACTCACTTCTGAGGTTGGGGCGCCTGGAAGGCGGGGTTACGCTGCCCCGATAATATTAGAGTTGATGATGATGGTAATGATGCGCCAGGAGAGGCCTTAAACTAAACTTAATCTAATAAGATGAATATGATATTGATGATAATAATGGCCAGATGGTGTTCGGGGACCGTTTGGGCCTTAAAGTTTCCTGACATTTATATTACAGGCGAGGAAAAACCCCGAAATATACCTCACCCAGGAAACTTTTCCCGACCGGGGATCGAACCCGGGCCCGCTGCTTGAAAAGGCATCACACTATCTCGAGACCTCTACGGTGCACCTGTATCTGGTAGTTAGGCCCATTTATAAATTGTGAGATTGGTCATAATTGAAGAGCTTGGATGCTATCTCAATATCATTTACATTCTATGCGAGTATATCTCAGTGTAACTCTAAGAAATCTCATTTCACTACCCGTTTTTCTGCTAATATCACTGTTCCTTACGATCCATGCTTCGCTTGTTTAATATAGTACAGGTCTACAGCTGAGATAAGCTATTATAGGGTGTTGCAGAATAAGTATTATAGACGTCTAGGAATTGTAGAAGGGAATTAGTATATAAAGTTATGATAAGGCATCCTTGTCCGGAAACTTACCGTTTCGAGGTAAAATAAGTATGAAGATCCAAACACCATGAGTTTATATCACGTGTTTTGTGTTTCAGAATAAGTATTACAGACTTCTAGGGGTTATACTACAAGTGTGGTTCCACGTGGCGAACCTGTTGTTTTTTTGCACAGAGTGTACCTGCGACGCATGTCCAGACCTGGTGTGTGCTCAATAATTTCTGCTGTCGTCAGTATTCGTGCAAGAAGATCTTCCTGCGACTCGACAAGTGTCTCGTAAGCAAGGTTCTTAATATGGTCCAAAGAAAAAAGTCGAGAGGAGATAAATCTGACGACTGTGATGGCCAAGGAGTAGGACCACTTCGACCTATCCACCTTTCACCGCATGTTTGGTCGGCAAGTGGAAAGTGCGCGGGTGCACCATCATGGTGGAACCACATATGCTGACATAATGGCAGTGGCAAATCTTCCAATAACTCCACCAGTATTTCTTGCAGGATGGCAAAATACCTGGAACTCATTAGTCGGTATGAAAGTACGTTCGGCCCAATCAGATGACCATCAATGATGCCAGCCCATGCATTGAAACCGAATCGTTCCGGAAATGCACGTGGTTGTGTGGCATGAGGATTTGTGTCATCCCAAATATGACTGTTTCGACACTCAAAACAGCCTCCTCAGTAAAGAAAGCCTCATCCGTTAAAATAACGCGGCGAGGAAATTCGAGATTACCGACACACTGATTTAGAAATCATTCACAGAAATGACACGTGGTGTAAAATCTGTCGGTCCAAATGCTTGAACTCTCTGTAAGTGGTATGGGTGGAGTTAATGTTCGTGCAAAACACACCATACGCTTGCGTGGGAGACATCCTAGGCATATGGGCAATATTCGAGTACTCGTCGACTAGTTCTTTTCTACGTGCTGAAGGACGTGCTCTTCAAAGTTGAGAGTGCGTCGCATCCGTGGAACACCACAGTCAGCCTTCCTAGCTTGGAAGGTACCCGTTTCTCACAGCTGTTGTTGAAGTCGGACGAAAATTATATGTGATGGTCTGATGGAGTGCGGCAATGCGGAAAGCGTTCTTCATAGATGGGTTGTGCAGCTTGACTATTACGTCCAGCTTCACTGTAAATTATCAACATCTCAGTGTATCTTCAAATGCGTATTCGACCATCTTTTACTGTCTCGTTCTGTACTCCTCAAAGACTGACTGCCAACGTACGTGGACGCTGACTCAGTAGAACTTTCAACACAAAACACACGATATCAGCCAATTATGTTTCAATTTTCAAACTTATTTTATATCGAAATTGTAAGTTTCCGGACATGGTTTCCTTATTAAACCTTCATCTGTTTAGTCCCTTCTACAATCCCTAGAAGTGTGCAATATTTATTCTGAAATACTCTGTGAATACAAATAGTCTTGTGTGTCTGGAGAAATTAAGATAAGACTTATATTATTTATATTAAACCAAGTTACCTAAATGCATTTGTCCTGCGCATGCGCTAGAATTATATGACGTAATGTACGCTTTCCTGTCATGTTGTTCTGAGAATTCCCCTTGGTCATATAATTTAGTTATGAGTTTGGGAGTTGCTCAATTGCATCTTCATAGCAGCTATTGGTAACCACTCATAATTGTGTTGCTAGTGATATCAACTGCAATGCAATTGATAGAGGTATTGACGCTGAGTCATTGAAAAATGGAGCAGAGGGGAACATTGGCCTGTCTAGTGAGACATGTATAGTTAAGACAAGAATGTATTATCATTGTATTTTGTTTGCTGCTAAGCTATATCCGAAATTGAGAAATTCCCACGGAATCAGTATTAGTAAGATAGCTGGAGTTCATAAAAGTATATTTTAAATTATAAAATCTTTCTAGTATCCTTTATACTGCGAAGAGTCAAAGAACACATTAAATACAGTAAATAAAATAAATATGATACGCGGAAGATCTTTAAACTATGCATATTCCACAACTCGTCAATCTTTTATCCGATTCTACAGATTTACGTAATAGCTTCATTTGTTAATTAAACAACGTGTATCTATTTTTTTCGTACATAAATATAAATTGGGGACGCTTAAACAAATTTAAAGTTTTGTGGTCCAGGCGAACTTCACATACAAATGGTAGGATATTTCTGGTTTACAGAATATATCTTTCTTTTGATGAAAGGTTAATTAAATCATGTATACCAAGTTTTGTTGCTAGAAAAAAATATTGCTTCTAGAACGTTTTTTATTTCGTTTTTATTATGACACGCTTCAATATCTTTGCCCATTATCGGGCAAATATCTTTCTGAGGAGCAACAGTTATTACTAATCTATTATCCGCTATTCCCTACATTGGAATTGATTTAGTCCAATGAGTCTGAGGAGGATTTGCAGTAGATAATGCTACTTTAAATCGATTCTTTACTTTTCACTTTCTATTACCATTTATTATCGTAGCAATAGTAATAATTCATTTATTATTCTATATCTCTTCATCACCCCAACAAAATAATTTTAAAAATTAAGATAATAATCCAACCAATTTAATTTATAAAATTATTGACATCGGGTCCCTTTGACCTCCTGCAGGAATTCTACCCTTTAACCCTCTTCAAATTCCCTTATTAAATACAGCTATTTTATTGTCTTCAGGAGTTACTGTTACTTGAGCCCATCATGGTTTACTAGAAAATAACTATAATCAATCTCTACAAGGGGGTATCTAAAATGGGGTTATATATATATATTTTTTCAATGATCCAGATTGTCATTTCTGGTGTTCTCTCCTGGCAATGGCTTAATTGTAACCAACTTCTGAATTTGGGGCGCCTTGAAGGCGGAGATACGTTGCCCCGATGACATGATGGGTGATAAATGATGATAAAGCGCCGGGAGAGTTTTTAACCATAAATTCTAAATTGTGGGCAAACATAGGAATAATTCATTTTAAGAAAAAATATCTATGGTTTGACCGGGAAATGAACCCGAGACCTCATGAGCAATAGTTAGAAACGCTGACCACTAGCCCCTGAGGCTAGTCAAATGGGGTCATATTAATATGTATAGGTTTAACCTATTATGATATTATTATTATTTTGTAGCATTCTCTATTGTTGTGGAATTATATTTCTTATGTAATTTAATTTAATTATAAATTAAATTTAAAATGAATATGAAAGAATGAATTAGATCATAAGAAATACATTTTAACACAATAGGCTGTTTGCCTTGACAACTGATGAAACTCAAGAGGGAATCCTTAGTCAATAAGTCAAACTCCAAATGGTTTGATTTCGTTGATTAACGAACTCTTATATGTATTTATTCAAATCCATGTGCTCTTTGGTTGCCAGAAAACAAACATGGATGCTGCTAGAGCGATTTTTTTAAGTTTCGTCTTTCGCTCCGAATGTCGAATTTCACTCATATTTCGAGAATGACTTTATAATTTTATTTTAATGACATTTAACCTGTTTCGTTAAGACAAATCTATAAGTGGGGCTTGTAGAGGGATTTAAAATTATACTTTCAGCGTTAGGAGTGGGGATTAGCTTGAAGTGAAAATTTAAAAATCTTTCCAGAGGTCCCACTTATCGAGGTTTCCTTACGAAACACATTAAATACAATTGAAATAACATTATCAAGTTATTCTCGAAACATGAGTGAAATTCGGTATTCGTAGTGGAAGACGACATTTAAAAAATCGCTATAGTAGTATCCAGCACATAGCTATCAATATAATGGTCGAGATAGGTGGTTCAAGAAGTCTACCAGAATTTTGTGTGAAACATTGCAGCCACTACAGCATAAAAACACACACAGAGATATATATATTTGTCGCTGTTTATCAGGATTGGGACAAATGGAGAGGTTAAGTCTGCACGGCATGAATTTAACCACATAAGGATTTGTACACGTCATTTTTATCTGCGTTGTGGTAAACTACTTTGCCGTTAGATAGCGTTACCAGGGTACACCACGAAGTGATGAGTTTAACGTTGTACCCCAGGGAATAGATGTTGAACATTTTATAATCTTTCTTGTTATTGTTTGTTTTCCTAAGTCATTATTGGCTAATGAAATATTTCAAAAGCCACTGCATTTAAATAAATAAATGGGAATTGTACTCACATGACATTTCATATGAATGACTTTCAAAGAGAGAAAATTTTTGGTGCCAGGTTACCTGCAATTATAGTGATTGAATATCACTCTTTCTATCGTTATGGTTACTTGTCTACAGGTAAAAAAAATGTTCTGGAAGAAAGGAACAATGGTGCAAACAGAAACTAAATGAAAGAGGTAAAGGTAATTCTAAAGACAATGTTTGTGTCACTTAGGCCCTAATCATACAGTCTAACTACTGCAGATAAAGGCCTAGCAGACCTTTGACCTAATAGCCGGCTGTTGGCCTCATATGTGTTCATTACAGAGGTAGACGATCATTCAGCCAGTGTTTGGGTTATGTGGTCAGCATGTCAGGTCTCTCAGCCGTTATAGCTACATTTCTCAACTTGGAGCTGCTATTTATTGGAGCTACCCAAATGCTCCACGATGCTGAATGGGTACCGGTCCCATACTGGCCAAAATTCGATGAGAACATTTCTTCCCCATGGAGACCCGAACCAGCGAAAAATTCGTAGCACTAAGGTATCTTGCCTTAACCACTCGGCTATGGGACGGGAGCACATAAAGGTACTTCAGAATAGAATTCACATTTAAGGAAACCAGTTTATATAGAATAGTGAGAAGGATGCTTCAGAAATTAGATATTTATGTCAGAAGAAGAATATTAGTAAGCAGTAAGTACAGACAGGAATGTAATAAAGCGAAAACAGTTATGTTACGACTGCTGATAATTTGAAAAATGTAATACGGTCTGATGAGACAATATTTGAATTTTCCCTACAATTGGTAGGTATAAATTATATAAAAACCTTCCTCATTACAGGATTGCCACAAGGACAAAATGATACAGACAATTAATCTTCGAAATTTATGAAATACATTTTGTAAATACATTTAAAAATTTCAAATTGTAATTATATAAAGTATATTCTATGAAGTAGAAATTATCTAAAGATGGTGTCTTAAAATTTAAATTGATCCTGTAATTGCAGCGATGGCAATTTTAGACATATACTCTCTGTCCAAATCTAAGAAATTCCAAAGTTTAGCTGAGAATCCTGGTATAGTACCTCTTGCCCCGATCATCAAACCTGTGACAGTTATACTATCTAATTGGTATTTGCCTTTGTAATAGTCAACTGTTGGGTCATACATGGCTTTCTTTTCAGAGTCAACTTCCTCGGATTAGCCACTATGAGTCTCAAAATGAATTGTAAAATCTATTATCTTACCAATTTTAGAAGATGGTCTAACTGCAATAACATCTATTCTTCTATTATTTCCATTAGTGGCCACACCATGAACTTCCTCATAAACTGTATCCTATCGGAAGAACACGTTAATAAATTTTCAACTCAGACTGCTTAGTTCCAATACGTAAATATGGTGGAGGATGAATAATGTTTTTGGTGGCATTATCCTGATATTTTGTAAGTCCTAATCTCACAGTGAACTTCAAAGAGATTGCTAAGATCTGTTAGATCATTATAGGGGACCATGTGCATTTAATGCTACTGACATTGCTTCCTTCAAGTAATATTAGTATTTCAAGACGACAAACCCCTACACACACTCCAGATCGTGTTAAAATATGGTTTTAGGGACATGAAAGTAGAATCAGTCATCTGCCATGGACATCACAATTTCCAGATCTGAAGCAATCTTGTCAATTGGAAATTTGAGTAAGGATATCATTTCCACTTCCTTCCTCTCTTAAAGAGATAGAACAAACTCTCCAGGAAGAAAGGTACATGTTGGTCCTTATCTAATTTCAACAAGAATTTTAGCTGTTTTAATGTATCAGTGGTGGTCCTACACTGTATTAAAAACATTTTAAAAGTGTTTTCATTATTTGTGGAGCTTGCAGGATCATTTCAACAAGCAAACCCATCTACCACGGAGGAAAAGAATATACTTTTGAAGGGGATATATATACATATATCGGAGATTAAACTGAGATGGGCATTTGCCTTGTTTTCTTCTATTAATATACATATATACATATATATATACATATATATATACATATATATATATATATATACATATATATATATACATATATATAAATACATACATATATATAAATACATACATATACACATACATATATATATATACATATATATACACATACATATATATACATATATATTTTTTTTTATATAATTTTCTTTCGGCGGCATCGTGGCGCAAGCGGTTAGACCCTCGCCTGTCACCGCTCGGGTCCCGAGATCGAATTTAGGTTACTCTATGTGGGTTTCGTGGTGGACGAAACGGAGCTTGGGCAGGTTTTTCTCGGGGTTTCTCCCGTTTTCCCCTGCCACAAATATCATTCCACCACTTTCCCATACTCATCTCATCCATTTAATTTCATTTCGTTCATCTGCCCCTGTGATTGTGCGTCAGGCGTGGTCTGCCGGCACCCTTGCCATTCACAAACATCTTATAGAGAAATCATATTTGAAGAGAAAAATTATACGCTCAGACCGGGACTTGAACCCGGGACCCTTGGTTCTCTAGACCAAGTGCTCTACCAACTGAGCTACCTGAGCAAGTACCGATCTAAACGCAAATCTTTCTCTATATACATTGTAATTCCCATCCACCAAATGCTGTGAAGCCATGCTTCTATCTTGCAAATGGCGGCTCCTTTATTAAGAAGACATATTTGGGAATTATACATTACAGCCAGTACGGCTTTTTCCAAGTTTTTATTATTGATTTCGTACATCTCAATGATGGATAAATCATATTTGAAGAGAAAAATTATACGCTCAGACCGGGACTTGAACCCGGGACCCTTGGTTCTCTAGACCAAGTGCTCTACCAACTGAGCTACCTGAGCAAGTACCGATCTAAACGCAAATCTTTCTCTATATACATTGTAATTCCCATCCACCAAATGCTGTGAAGCCATGCTTCTATCTTGCAAATGGCGGCTCCTTTATTAAGAAGACATATTTGGGAATTATACATTACAGCCAGTACGGCTTTTTCCAAGTTTTTATTATTGATTTCGTACATCTCAATGATGGATAAATCATATTTGAAGAGAAAAATTATACGCTCAGACCGGGACTTGAACCCGGGACCCTTGGTTCTCTAGACCAAGTGCTCTACCAACTGAGCTACCTGAGCAAGTACCGATCTAAACGCAAATCTTTCTCTATATACATTGTAATTCCCATCCACCAAATGCTGTTAAGCCATGCTTCTATCTTTGGTGGATGGGAATTACAATGTATATAGAGAAAGATTTGCGTTTAGATCGGTACTTGCTCAGGTAGCTCAGTTGGTAGAGCACTTGGTCTAGAGAACCAAGGGTCCCGGGTTCAAGTCCCGGTCTGAGCGTATAATTTTTCTCTTCAAATATGATTTATCCATCATTGAGATGTACGAAATCAATAATAAAAACTTGGAAAAAGCCGTACTGGCTGTAATGTATAATTCCCAAATATGTCTTCTTAATAAAGGAGCCGCCATTTGCAAGATAGAAGCATGGCTTCACAGCATTTGGTGGATGGGAATTACAATGTATATAGAGAAAGATTTGCGTTTAGATCGGTACTTGCTCAGGTAGCTCAGTTGGTAGAGCACTTGGTCTAGAGAACCAAGGGTCCCGGGTTCAAGTCCCGGTCTGAGCGTATAATTTTTCTCTTCAAATATGATTTATCCATCATTGAGATGTACGAAATCAATAATAAAAACTTGGAAAAAGCCGTACTGGCTGTAATGTATAATTCCCAAATATGTCTTCTTAATAAAGGAGCCGCCATTTGCAAGATAGAAGCATGGCTTCACAGCATTTGGTGGATGGGAATTACAATGTATATAGAGAAAGATTTGCGTTTAGATCGGTACTTGCTCAGGTAGCTCAGTTGGTAGAGCACTTGGTCTAGAGAACCAAGGGTCCCGGGTTCAAGTCCCGGTCTGAGCGTATAATTTTTCTCTTCAAATATGATTTATCCGTCATTGAGATGTACGAAATCAATAATAAAAAAATCTTATAGAGAGTTCATCTTATCTCATCCCTCGACCCGACCCTGAGTTGAGGATATCTTTTTATAAATTTCGTTCGAATACACGCGTGAATTTCAATATAATTGTTGATTTAATTTGTTGAGTCGTGTTTTTTATGCGATTACATTTTTTCAGTAATTTTTTTGAGTTTATGAATTTGAGTCTTAATAATTCTAACTCGATTTCTTGAACTTGTTCTGGCTAGACATTTCTATAAAATTTTATAAATGAATAAAAAAATTAAGGATCTGGTGCACAACTTAACGTGAGTAACATAGACATTGCTTTAAGGAAACTTAGTTCAAAATTAAAATGTTTACATAATTTAAATGAACGTTACTATTTTCCACTTGTTTCTAAAGTACTTAATTCAGACTCACAATGCCAATTCAGGAAGTTTTAGCTATATACAGTCTTCACTCTACTCTCGATGAATGTGTACTTACCTACCTCATTCTCCAGACTCGTTTGTATATAAATCACAGGTCATGTACATACACAAACATGGACTCTTTGCTTTGTTAAATATAAATTTATTATGAGACATTGAATCACAAACATAATTTGAAATGAGGTGTGTACTTATGCTTTACATTTTGTGTGGATGTTTCATAGTCTCCTAGCTCATTGAAGTGGGTCAAGTTCTACACATAGTCAATAAAATCCCGAATCACCAAATTAAAAAGTTAAAAAAGAGTCAACGCGTTTCAATCGCGACGCTATTATTATCAAGACTTAATATTGACTGAAGATAAATGAACTGAAATGTCTAAACTAAAAATCAGATAACGTATTGACTACGTCACATGCCGTATTGATTTTAAATTGCATGTGACATCATAGACCTAATTCTCTTTTCTTTTGTTTAAGGAATAGAGAGTGCTGACTGATATAGGGCCATTGCCGTTATTCATAATTTTATCTTCGTTTTAATAAATTTCTAAACTTACAAGGAGGTCAAGGAATTTAAAATTACTGACCGATCTAATCAGCCTGATATAATTTTATCAATAACGTGACCTTAATTAGAAATATGCTGAGCAACCGCAGATTTATAAACTCTGTTCAAACTAAAATCTATAATATGCTCAGAAAATCCTAGTTAAAATAGATCTTCTTGTTTGTCCAACTTATTTGTTATCACAATTCATACACCCGATCTCATAAATACAGGTTTCTTAGAAATCAACATTATCTTTAAGATTTCCGAGAATACTATTTAACGATGGATCTGTAGTATAAACTAATTTAATATCTAATCTTTTAAAATATCTTGCTCAAACATTTAGTCAAAGAAGGGCATACGGTATAATTACAAAATTGACTTTTATTAATAAAAGAATAGAAGATCATAGAATCATTGATCAATTTTTTGAATTCGAATTGTCGAATTAGTTTAGCAATAATATTTTAATTGTAACCATTATATTTAGCTATATATTTAATGGTTTGTAATTCTCTAGAACATTAAACTTAATTTAGCTATATATTTAATTGTGGAAAGCAACGGGAAGCTAACACAATTATAATTCCTTAGTAAAGCTGCAAAGCATTACATGAAAATGCTATGAAAGACCTGCCCTCGGGCAGAATTACTATGGAATAGATAGTTTTGATGGTTTGTAATTTTAATTCTCTACAATATCTGATTTTAGTATTGCAGAGAATTACAAACCATTAAAGATGTAGCTAAATATAATGGTTTCAATTAAAATGTTGATTGATTCGAAAATAATTAAAAAATATTGATTAAAAAAGTAAATTTTGTAACTATACCGTAAGCTTTCCTTTTGCCTAGAGGATTAAGCATGATACGAGTTAGTTTATACTACAGGTCTATCATTAAATAGTATTCTGGGAAAGCTAAGATACAGTTGATTTTTAAAAAAATCAGGTATTTACGTATGAGATCTGTATAAGAACTTACTTACTTACTTAATTACTCACTGGCACTATCGAACCCATAGGTTCATGGCCGCGCGGACATAAGCTCTCCATACATCCCTATCCTCAGCTAATGCTTCCCAATCATTCACTGTATAATCTAATTCCCTCAAATCTGTATAAGAACTGTGATAAGAAATATGCTGACCAAACAGGAAGATCTGTATTTTAACTAGATTTAAGGAGCATGTTGTCCAATTTAGATTGAATACAATTGATAAATCTGGGGTTGATCAACATATTTCTAATTACGGTGATTTTATTAATAAAAGTAATATTAGGCTGGTTAGATCGGTCATTAATTTTAAATTCCTTGACGTCCTTGAAAGTTTAGAAATTTATAAAAACAAAGACTACTTAACTCATGCCCCAAATGTGAGTCAATGCCCAATCACATTTCAATGATTTTTATTTACAACCATCACAGTCGAGTTTCCCCTAAAATTTACCAACTAAAGTTTATCATAATATAGAAAGCACCTCCTTTTTAACATTCTGAATAGGTCATAGAATTATTTTGCAGTGACTGACTCCCCAAGAAATACGGCTACCAGATTATATATATATAGTGCATTAATGTCAACACGTAGCGCATACGAGAGATAATATAAAAACATTTGTAACAATTGATTATACGACAAAAAAAAAGAAACCTCTGTTTGCACTTTCTTAAACGAATTATTTTCCAGGAAATGACGGAGAAAAATATAATTGACATATTTACATCATAGGACATCAGAAATTAATTAATAACCTATAACGTTGGTTATAAATTTCTTCATTTTGCGATCTTTTGGCAATAAATAATATTATGATCTGGTTGCAGAGATTGAAAAAAAAAGAAGCAAATTAAGCGTACCAATCGTTTATCACTTGTTTTCAAACATCGCCGTTTACATTAAATATATAAATATTTAAAAAAAACTTACTTACTCACTCACTGGCACTATCGAACACGTAGGTCCATGACCGCGCGGACATAAGCTCTCCAAGCATCCCTATCCTGAGCTAATGCTTTCCAATTATTCCCTGTATAATCTACCTCCCTCAAATCATACTTAATGTTATTCTCCCACCTCATTCTTGGTCTACCAACTGGGCGTTTTCCCTCTGGCTTTCCTACAAGAAGCTACCATGCAAGTCTTTCATTCCCCATACGTGCAACATGTCCTGCCCATCGCAATCTACGAGACTTAACTGTTCTTATTATATCTGGCTTCCTATAAAGACCATGTACTTCATAGTTATGTAGTCCTCTCCACTCACCTGTATGTTCATCTCTCTTTGGTCCAAAAATTGTACGAAGTACTTTATTCTCAAATACTTGTAATCTCCTTTCCTCCCTTAAAGTAAGAGACCATGTTTCGCATCCATATAATATAACTGGTAGAATAATAGTTTTATATATTTTCAGTTTAACGTTTTTTGAAAGGAGTTGGGACATCAAGGGTGTCTACAATGCATAATAGCACGCATTTCCAGAATTGAGCCTATGTTTAATTTCTTTGTGCATCTCATTCCTATTTGTGATTATTGTTTCTAGGTATTTTAATTCAGCCACTTCCTAAAAATTTCCCTCATTTGTCATTAGCTGTTCATTTCCATTATATAATGTATTTCTACGTGTGACCATATATTTAGTTTATTGATATTTACTTCCAGTCCTAATTTCTTAGTGTTACTCAATAGTGTGTGCGTGTTGTCCTTTAGTATCTCTTCGCTACCGGCCAATAGTTCTACATCATCAGCATAAACTAACAGCTTATTAATACCATTGAGTTGTAAGTCTTCCCCGTTCTCTAAAGATTTAATGGCATGCTCTAGTACAAAATTAAATAGTAGAGGAGATAGTGCATCTCCTTGCTTCAACTCATTCTGGATTTCAGAAGTGTCCGAAAACTGTTTGCCTACACGCACCCTAATCTTTGTGCCATTTAGACACATTCGTATTAGTCTAACTTTTTAGGAATTCCGAACTCCAGCAGGATACTATATACCTTCCCCCTCTTAATACAATCATATGTTTTTTGAAGTCTACGTATAGTGAAGTACAGTACCATTATATTCCCATTTCTTTTCTAAAATCTGTCTTATACGAAAAATCTGATCTGTTGTGTTTGTTCAAAATCCACAGTGATGATCTCCTAGAATGTCAGCAATATAGGGAATAAGTCTGGTTACTAATATATTAGTTAGAATTTTGTACTGTAGTTAAATAATGATTTGAGAGTATACAGCTTAATTTTATTACACGCTTTATATTAGCTTGACCTGTATCTATCAATCTATCTATCTATCTATGTAACGGATTCTTTCAACGCGATTTTGACCCACTTAAAATCATCGGATCGACTTGAAACTTTGTATACTTGTAGAGGACCCGTGACAATACAACAATTTCATATTGATTTTCTAAAATCCTGGCCATAATCATCAGAAAATCAGAAAACGTGTTTTTGTATAAATGTAACGGAATCTTTCAACGCGATTTTCACCCACTTAGAAACATTGGATCGACTTGAAACTTTGTATACGTGTAGAGGACCCGTGACAATACAATAATTTCATATCTTGTTAAAAGAATCCTGGCCAGAATCATCCGAAAATTAAAAAAAAAATGAAAACTGGTATAATAGGTTGCGGACTTGTCTAGTTTTTAGTCAATCGTTTTAAGAGCTCAGTTGGTAGAGCAGTGAACTCTTAGTGGTATATAATTTCGGTAATCCATGCGTCGCTGGTTCAAATCCGGCTGGGAGGGTTTTTTTTATAGAAGAGTATTACTTTTAGCTCATACTACAATAGTATCGAATTTTAAGATATTTACATTTTTATCTTATTCTGTAAAATATTAAAACTAAAAAATAAAAAATAAAGAATAGTTTTAAAAAACTAAAAGAACACGCTTTATTAGAAAACTAAAAAATGAAAAATAATTTTAATTTCCAATACGCTTGGGATAAAATAAAGTGGTCAACAAAAAAATCATCTCCAACACATATAGAATAAAATTAGAGTTATCAACAAAAAGAAAATAATTTTACCATCAAAAGCTTGGGGTGATTTTTATGATTTTTATATTTTCTTCTTAGAGAGCTTACTTTTACCAATATCTGTTTATTATCAAATATATTAATTGATATAGAGCACCCCACGCTTTTGATGGTAAAATTATTTTCTTTTTGTTGATAACTCTAATTTTATTCTATATGTGTTGGAGATGATTTTTTTGTTGACCACTTTATTTTATCCCAAGCGTATTGGAAATTAAAATTATTTTTCATTTTTTAGTTTTCTAATAAAGCGTGTTCTTTTAGTTTTTTAAAACTATTCTTTATTCGTTAAATAGTCCTAACAAATACCACTCTTGATTTCCCAAATTATCTAGATAAATTGGAAATCACTCGTGGTATTACTTACGATATACTTATGAATAACGACATGTACCATATTCCCGTCAGCAGTCTCTTTTTTACTCGCTTTATATTAGCTTGACCTGTATATATATATGTATGTAACGGAATCTTTCAACACGATTTTGACCCACTTAAAATCATCGGATCGACTTGAAACTTTGTATACTTGTAGAGGACCAGTGACAATACAATAATTTCATATTTATTTTCTAAAATCCTGGCCATAATCATCAGAAAATCAAAAAAAGTGTTTTTGCATAAATGTAACGGAATCTTTCAACGCGATTTTCACCCACTTAGAAATATTGAATCGACTTGATACTTTGTATACGTGTAGAGGACCCGTGACATACAATAATTTCATATCTTGTTTCAAAAATCCTGGCCAGAATCATCAGAAAATAAAAAAAAAATGAAAACTGGTATAATAGGTTGCGGACTTGTCGAGATTTTAGTCAATCGTTGTAAGAGCTCAGTTGGTAGAGTAGTGAACTCTTAGTGGTATATAATTTCAGTAATTCATACGTCGCTAGTTCAAATCCGGCTTGGAGGGTTTTTTTTTTTGTAGAAGAGTATTACTTTTAGCTCATACTACAATAGTATCGAATTTAAAGATATTTACATTTTTATCTTATTCTGTAAAATATTAAAACTAAAAAATAAAGAATAAAGAATAGTTTTAAAAAAACTAAAAGAACACGCTTTATTAGAAAACTAAAAAATGTAAAATAATTTTAATTTCCAATACGCTTGGGATAAAATAAAGTGGTCAACAAAAAAAATCATCTCCAACACATATAGAATAAAATTAGAGTTATCAACAAAAAGAAAATAATTTTGCCATCAAAAGCGTGGGGTGCTGTTCATGATTTTTACATTTTCTTCTTAGAGACTTTACTTTTACCAATATATGTTTATTATCAAATATATTAATTCATAAAGAGCACCCCACGCTTTTGATGGTAAAATTATTTATCCCAAGCGTGTTGGAAGTTAAAATTATTTTTCATTTTGTTAGTTCGGTTTTCTAATAAAGCGTGTTGTTTTAGTTTTTTAAAACTATTATTTACTTTGTTTTAAAAGAGCTCCCAATATATTAAATGTAAGTTTATTCTAAAATATTGAGAGTCGTGTCTTCACCTTCAAAGCAACCAAAGCTTAAAAATCCTATATTTTAATTTATAAATTCAGTCAATCTTTAACTCTTTAGTCGTCTTTAATTCTTTTCAATGAATTCTATAAGGCGTGATGGGTATATTTTATGTTGAACTTTGTAACGGTGTCACAGGCTAATCTGATCTTTCACCCGGTATTGTTTTTCAAGTAATTTTACTTGTCATAAGTTACTATGAAATTTAATGGAAGCAGATGTTAATATCAAATATGTTCTGATTTCAAAATATTTAGAATCTGTTTGTTAAAAAGAAACGTAGTCAGTATATGTACTTTTTTCAGAAAAAAATTGTGGTATATTTATCTGTTTTATTTTTCCTTCGACCGCCTGAATTTAATTTACATTTTACATGTCTAAAGGTTATAATTGAATATTATTTTATATTTGTTACAGTGCTCATTAAATTTACTACAGAATGACAAATACGATGTTTACTGAAATAAAATTTTACATTAATTTTAATATAAAAGTAATGTATTTTTATTAAAAATTAATTGAAACCAGAAATGTTTGAAGACAATTTTAAATTAATGTACATTATTTGTAATAATGAAATAAATTATATTTCGCTTATCAACATTTCCTCCTTTCATTTTACAGTCGTATTGTGTTATTAAATATATATTATAATTGAAAAGTGTACAGGCTTATAGATCGATACATTATAATACAATGATTAAAAAATAGTCCTACGTACAGATGCATTACCATTGCTCATATTCATGAATTGTTTAAAAGCTTTCATTAAAATGCACTTGCAAATAAGTTTACAAAAAAGTAAGATGCTTCTTTTTACTCATTTTGGGAATTTTCTTGAGCTATAAATTTCGGGGTTCGGATTTAAAAGGTTCACTATCAACAGTCGTAACTTTTAGTTATTATTATTATTATCGTTATTGTTACTATTATTATTATTACTATTATTATTATTATTATCATTATTATTATTGAATGTCCAAATATTTTGAAAATCTATTTCGCCACAAAGGCATGTTAGAGTTGTAGCTTACTATAACAATATTATACTATACATTGTAAAACAGAAATATTCTTATGGTTTTGAATGAGTGTTATGAATTACATAAATCGTCTAGAAGTGTCTTAGAAAATACTACATATTGTTATGAATGTGTGTTATGAATTTCATAAAATGTTCATAATAATTTTGGTTGTTAAAAATCACTTCACACATTGAGGCAGAATCCTTATCATCATTTAAAAGTAAGTTTAACCAGAATCGTTCTCTTTCGAATATAGGACAATCAAATAAAACATGTTTCACAGATTGTATTGATTCTTGACATTTACGATTCTGATTATTGTCTGGGTAAATATTAAATCTCCTAAAATAACTTCCAAATTGTTCATGGCCAGTCATAAAGCGTGTTAAAATGAAATTTGGAATGAAATGTTTTACATTTAGCCTATGGTGTACTGTAGGAAAGAAGAGCTCTGTAGTCAAAGAACCATTTGCACTCCTTATCCAATGTTCATTCCAATCAGTAATGATATAGTCCAATAGTTTCTTTTTAACATAGGTTATTGGACACTTTCAAAATGAATAATGAAGCTCAGAAGATGCTGCGGATATAGCCAGTTGATCAGCACGTTCATTTCCCACAGTTCCTTGCTGCCACAAGTGTTTTGTGTAATTTGTTATGTTATTTCTAATTTCTACTGAGTTCGGATTTAAAGTAAATTTATTTTCGATCGATTGAAGAGCAGCCTGTGAGTCACCAAAAATACTTGCACTACATTTGTGTTGAAGACACTACTGTAGGCCTACTGCTTCTTTTATAGCATATGTTCAGCTGGGAAAAACAGAGCAGTTAGGTGAGAGCTTGAATAGTTTGACCAAAACTTCACTGTCTTCACAATAAACTACATAAGCACATCCAACTTGTACATCCTCTTCTCCTGTAGTAAATCTTGATCCGTGCGTGTAAGTGTGTATGTATGGGTGTTTCCACAGTTTTGCACGTATAGATTGTCATATTGTGTGGCAGGATGTCCACCAGCCATGAAAGACATAGAATAATTAATATCAAAAATAAACTGTTGAAATATGTTTGTACGATTTCTTTTAATATTTTTTAAGCCAGCTGAATAAAATGCATTTAAATGTGGAGGAGGAATACTAGCAATGACAAGTGCTGCATCCGTGGAAACTTTACGATAAGATTTACATATAGGTAATGCAAATCCTCGTTGAATTTGGTATAATTCCTTCTGAACATACGTTTTGCTCAAAACATCTTAATATGCAGTTATACGTTATTAAAGTATTTTAATATAAGCGAAAAAGAATTACTAACAGTAATATTCTGCAATGTGTATTGTATGGTCTGTCCGGTTGCTTTCATGAGAACATATAGTAACGTAGATTGTCCCCTAAAGGTGTTACTGGCACCTCGCAGGGTAAGACGATTGAAGGGGCTGCCTTCTTAACGTTCGTCGTTAAGTAAATTATGGGATATAATGAGAAATAAAGGTATTCCACAACATTTGATTATGACTATACAAAGTTTATATGTAAATAATAAAAAATTAATAGCCATGGGTTTTAAAACAAGACAACTAAAAATGGTAATAATAAATCGTGGTATCAGACAAAGATGTCCTTTAAAACCTTTTATTTTCTTCTTCTTCTTCCTTCCAAAGTATTAGGACGGCCCAGAAACCTTCGTCCTCTTGGTATATAATTATAAACAGCTTTGAGGATCCGATTTGAACTCATTCTTTGAAGATGGTGTTTCCAATTTAGTTGGTAGTGTTTAATATATTCCAAAATTGGCGTAGTCTTCAATTCTTTTAAGATATCGGTGTTCCTTTTTCAATCCCTTTTCTTTTTTAATTTATATATAGACGAAGTTATGTTAAAGTGGCAGATAATTTAAATAAACATTTTAAAATAAATATTAAACTGTTAGATACAACATTATTTGCCGATGATCAAGTAGTGATCAGAAGATGATCTACAAAGAGCTATTTATAATTTGGAAAAAATAAGTGCCAATTACAATTTAAAAATTTCAAGGAATAAAACTAAATTTTTTTCATATAAAGGACATGATACTTTAAGAGCACAAATAGTATTTGATAATAAAATTTTAGAGCAAATGAACAGTTAAAAATATCATATGTTAAAGTTGAAGATATTAATGACTTAATAAATAAATTTAATCTAATGTAGGGCACTATTAAAAGAACCCATAAAAACACAAGAAAAGAAACAAAAATTAAATTTTATAAAGCAATGGCTGCTCTTGTATTGATGTATGGATCAAAATGTTGGACAATCATTAAATGACAGGAACAAAGATTGGAAGCAGCCGAGATGAGACTTTTAAGAAATATAGGAGGACTAGCTAATACCCGGCGTGCGCTGCTATGCCTAAATAAATGAAAATCAATGTATTTTTATGTTTAGTTGAAAAAGTAAAAAGAAAAGTAATTGTAAATTTATATTTTTTAGATACCCATGCTAATTACGCGGCGTTGCCCTGGAATCTACTTATCCCGATCTTCTTGGCATAAATGAGCTGAAAGACGAAAATTAATGTATTTGTTATGATTAGTTGAATAAGTAAAATGAAAATAACTTTAAATATATATAGTAATTATTTTAATATTCTCCGTGCTGATTACCCGGTGTAGCCCGGGAATCTACTTATCTCGATCTTCTTGTCATAAATGAGCTAAAAGACAAAATTCGTTATTGGGAGTTATCCGTAAAAGAATGCCCGTCATGTGCTGCTATGCTTGCACAGGAATCTACGTACTTGTCTCGATCTTCTTGGCAACAAAGAAAGACAAAAATGGTTATTGTGAGTTATCTGTAAGAGATAAACATATGCTGTCGCGGACGTTTTTGTAGAAGTATTTGAGATATATTCAGTTATGTTTATATTAATTGTGTGCCTTTGTAATGGTTTAGGCAGCGTAAGCCATTCAAGCGTCCAAAGAGCAACTTTTGTTCACGTTTTCCACTACAAAGGGCGATATTGAAGGGTGTAGGAGTTGAGTATCACAACACTGTCATATCCTGTGTTCATCCCGCGAATCTCCTGAACATTTTACAAAAAGCCCCATCACAATCGGAGCAACGGTATGGCCGCGCACAAAGTACGAACAAACAAACCATCACACAAACATTCATTTTTATATATTATATATATTCTGCTGGATAAGAAAATAAATGAAGATATAAGAAAGGAACTAAATATTTTCAAACTCACAGACTGAATAATTAAATATAGAAACGCCTGGATAAACATATTGCCAGAAGTAAGTTTTCCAAAAGTATTGCTAATTTATAAACCGCACGGAAGGAGAATTATTGGACGCCGACTCAGAAGATGGGCTGAACAATTTTAACAGTTCTAGCTTTCATGAAACGGGAACGAGCCAACAAGCTTAATCCCTGGACGATGATGATGATAATGATGATGAGGTATTGTAGTTGTCTCATACATTTTCCTTTTTAATATCATGTTAATGGTAGGGTAAACTACATAAGAATGCATGAATAATTTTATTTTGATATAAATAGCATAGGTAATTTTAAAACCTAACCTTAGAATAAGCCCTGTATAATACCAACTTTGTGAGAACCTGATTTTTACAATATTAAATGCAATGTAACATCATCACTATTAAAATATATTGCAAAAAATATAAAACATTGTACCTTAAATGTTCATTTTTAAATAAAATATATTTTATTTTCACAAAATTCATTTAAACGATTGTAATTATAAAAAGTTATTAAAATTTAAATAAATTCTCATCTATGTAATTCTTGATTAAACAAGACTATAATTTTTATGAGAGATATTATCAAGATATTAGTTACATTTGAAAGTATATTAATCATATTTTTCCACTCAGAAGATTATTAGGGCCTAATTGGTTATTTCTGTTCTTTTGCTTATTTATAATATTTATTTAATTAAATTTAACTCAAAGTTTAATTTTAAAAAATTATATTTACTTATAATGGGTTTTTTTCGTTTGATTCTTTTAATTTCAGTTTAATTTATATAGTTTTTTTTAGTGTCTAGTTTTTTCACTTTAGAGATAAAGTGAAAAAAATTATCTCATATCTCTGAGCCTAAAAACGGCAGTGAGACTGTTCGAAACCGAAATAATCCCAATACTAACTTACGGGATAGAAATAATCGGAGAACACCTAACAGTCACTGACCTAGAAACACAAGAGAAAATAAAAGCCACTTACTTAAAGAAGGCGACTGGAGTCCCCAAGAACGCGCGATCCAGACTTGTATATTTATTCGCAAGGGAGACCTTTCTCATTGAAGACCTAAGGACAAAATTGATCTCGCCTAATACAAAAGCTTCGGACCAACTTTTAAGTAGACTTAAGAAGAAAAGAGAAGAAACTCCAACAGAATTCTACGGTACAGGAGCAATTAAATACCGAGAATGGACAAGAGAAAACTTCTAATTGCAACACGTAATAACACGACTGGCAGTCCATGGATTTCACCATCTCATCTGCAAAACCAAAACATACCATGAACCAAACCAATCATACGAGTGTACATTGTGCAACAAAACATGTGAACTCTACCATATCGAACTATGCACAAAGAGGACTAAATCATTAAACCAATATGCAAAGCACAAAGTGTAAAATCTTATATTGTTCTTAATAGTTTTTGCCTGTATTAGAATAATAACTTTTTTCTCTTTTTGAGTACAAAAAATACCTTATTTAATAAATCAGGCAGCATAGATAAATAATAATGATAATAATAATAATAATAATAACAATAATATTTATTATTATTATCTAATATATAAAGATGAATGTTTGTTTGTTTGTTTGTTCGTACTTTATGCGCGGCCATACCGTTGATCCGATTGTGATGGGGCTTTTTGCAAAATGTTTAGGAGATTCTCGGGATGGACATACTCGTAGGCTATAAGAGAGTTGATACTCTACTCTTACATCCTAAAAAAATCGTCCTTTGTAGTGGAAAACGTAAAAAATATAGCTTAAATGACTTACGCTGCCTAAACCATAACAAATACACGAAATTAATGTACACAGAATTGAATATCTCAAAAAGCTCTACAAAAACGTCCGCGACAGCATATGTTTATCTCTTATGGATAACTCACAATAATAATTTTTGTATTTTATTGATGTCAAGAAGAACGAGACAAGTACGCAGATTACTGTGCAAGCATAGCAGCACACAGCGGCTATTCTTTTACGGATAACTCATAATAACGCATTTATCCTTTAGCTCATTTATGCCAAGAAGATTGAGATAAATATATTCCAGGGCAACACCAGGTAATCAACACGGGGAATCTTAAAATAATTACGGTATACATTTATAATTATTTTTCATTGTACTTATTCAACTAAACATAAAATCACGTTAATTTTCATTTATTTAGCCGTAGCAGCGCACGCCGGGTATTAGCTAGTTATTATTATTATTATTTTAATTGTAACTCAAATATCTTAGCTGAATATAAATTGTTATTCATCTAGTAGGCTTACAAAAATTCGTTTTTGGATGTTTAAAGAGAGATATATCGATCCCAGTTACAACAAAAGGGTTCTTAGGATCGAATCTATGAACGCATTAGACCGTAAAAGTCTGTCTGTACTCTGCTGAGAAAGTTGCATCCACATACGTTTTTGCGTACTCAAAAATCTGTTCATGCGATAATAATTGTTGAAATTCCTAAGCAATCTGGCGAGGTGACTTAGCAGAGAAACGAATCGTGAGCAACCCGATGGGAACCGAGGGTAACCGATGTAGTTTGAAACCTTGCCGCGTACCTTGCTGCTTTATCCAAGATGTCGGACCTTGAAGACTTCGATCATGTTTTCGGTATACGCGGAGAAGAGGAATTTGATAGAGTCTACCAAAGAATAATTGAAAGAACAAGAGAATCGGCGTAATATTGAGCGACGCAGACGTCGTCGTATACGGTATTATTTGCGGGATGCAAGCGTAAATGCGTTCTTCTAGCAGACGAAAATAACGGAAGTGGTTTTATCGCTGAGAATTCTGGGTAATTTCTTGCCAATATTACGAAAACGACGACTTTCATGTATGACCAGTTAGTGGTAGCTAATTCGATCTTTGCACTTGCTCACGGTGAGTCAGCTCACCAGTGATTAGATGTAATTTGAGTAGAGACTTATGTATTTGCATGCGGCCCTTAGTATAAGGTAATTGGGCGCCAGGATTCAGAAAGGATTCCTCTTTAGATGAGGATTTTGGGTAGCTTAGTGGGTTACGGTATGCTTGAGATAATATTCTAGGATTCGCAAGGATTGTGCGGACACGATTATGTTTCGTTGTTGGAGAAATGATGACAGAGATGTAGATTTACTTTCACTTTAATAATAATTTCTTCCACGTTGAACAATTGAACACGCACAATGATAATCAAAACACGTAATGGTTGGCGTTTTTCATGTGGTCACACTATTATGCTGAATCAGATTAATTGGCAACGGATTAATTAACAACACCGCGCCTATAATGATGTATATTATCGCTCGTTTATTTTAATCAAGGTAATTAACGATTTTACTTTATGTATATCACTTGTTCGGTTCGTGGTGCCTACTTTTACTAAGTATTTTAATTGAGGATATTAGCTCATTAGCCGATAATTGAACAAGTGTATGAAAGAATTTCAACAAATAAATTTATTAATTGAATTTCTAAATTAAGAGGGTTATCAGATGACTGAAAGCAAGTAATGGTCTCTTAAACCAATTTATAGTAAATTAGCACTTACTTCTGATTATGAAGAGTTAGTTAATCTATAATGTGTCCATATTGACACCACAATAAATTGACAATCACCGATTTGTGCCTAGGGCACAACAAGATGAAGATGACTAGTTGACGAGACAAGTCGACAAGACAAGTGATTTAAGTTAGTGGTTCAAGCTATACGGAAAAATTTGACTCTCACTCATCACAATTTTGCGATCACGTGATAGGCCTATCTTATAATGTCAAAATTGCGAGTCATTGGTACATTAACTATAATTTGAGGATGGAAGGGGATTTGGAGACATGTTATTCGTCGTGGCGTCAACAAGTTCTTATGACCCTCCTCCTTATGAGATTAGATACAGTAGGAACATGTGTTTATGCAACTAATCAGGATATCCCGTCTAATTCGGCATTAGATTTCATCACGTTACACCATCCCTGGAACAATTGTCATGGCTTCGTCTTCAAGATCCTAGAACCATCCATTCCCTATGCCTTCTCTATAACATATTACACACATCATTACCTTATTATTTATCACACCGCTTCACTAAACTCTCTGATACACATAACTTAGATACCCGATCCCTTGAGCACAGTGTCCTTTATATCCCTCCTCATCACACTACCTATTATTCGAAATCTTTTACACTTTCTCTTGCTAGAACATGGAATTCACTTCCACCCTATGTCAGAGACTGCCAAACTTTACCATCTTTCAGAAACAAATTGAAAATAAAATTACTAACAGAAACAACTCACTAATATTACTACTTTTTAAGAATTAATAATGCGTTTGCATTATTTAATAAAAATAGACTTAGGATATGTTAATATATTTACCTAATGCCTTGTATAAAAAGCGTAGATTAATTCATTGTAGTTTATGACTTTCTTTGTATTTGTTTTCTTTTCTTTTTGTGTATAGTAGATTCGAGCTGTTATTCCTTTTTTTATTCATTGTATCATTAATTTAATTTTAATTGTATTTAGTTTCATTGTATTATTAGACATTATTTTCATTTTTATTCAATATGACAGATAATTAATTGTTCAATGTCTATTATTGTAATTTTTTTTGTATTCATATGTAACATATCTTTGTCCTGTTTAATATGATTATTATTGTAATTTTTTTGTATTCATATGTAACATATGTTTGTTCTGGTGAGTGAAAGAGAAGGCCACATGGCCTTAACTCCACCAGGCTAAATAAATCTATTCTATTCTATTCTATTCTATTCTAATTTTGCTTAGGGTCGGTAACCGATCCCGCGTTGGTTTGTTTAGTCTTATTGGATTAAATTGTTTCATTTGCCTCTAATTTTGTTTTTCAAACTTTGTGAAAGCATCGGTTTGCTGATTTTGGGATATTCCCAGCAATACACCTTTTGTTGTGTTCAAGCTGTCTAAAGTACGAGGTTTAAACATGTAAATTTCCTAGTCCACGAAGAAGCTCATGTTCAAGCCCAAGAATAGATTTTGTAACTTTGAACGTGTCATGGGACCGTCAGTGTATTATAGTAGTCATCCGTCTCTCTCTGGATTACTCATAACTGAACGTTTATTAATTTACCACCTTCATTCCTCGGGATCATCTAATTTATGAATAATAATTACATCATTGTATTCTACACGTTTTTCTGTTTAAAATGAGTCTACACACGATATAGGTCCGATGATTCTTATCCTAATTAATTGATTGATCATTTATAAATGTTCTTTATTTCTCCTGTTTTATTAATCGGCGCAGTTTCACATTTGGGAAGGGGCTGAGTCCCTTTTCCCACGCAACTTACATTTAGTTGTACAAAATCGATACTTAAATGTCAAATTTTGGATATAAATAATCCATGACTAAAATGTATCTTCTACTGTTTAACACTTTAAAATGATCGTGGTTTCCACGAAGAATCCAATGGCACCTCAAACTCCATTTGACAAAAAAAATAACTTGCTACTTCCTTTCCTTTGCCTTCCAAATGTTCTCATTGCAATTGCCAATATAATGTATCCCTATCCATTGCAATGCCAATGCCTTTCTGTTAGCTGCGAGAATAAATTATCGGCTTTTCTGAAAAACTTATTTCAACAATATTTAAGAGCGCCCAGTATTTATTTGGGTTTTAAAAATATTTTTTTGCTTCAAAGATGCATGAAGGTATATTTTATCGATGTGTAACATTATTTTGTCGATTTTGGACATTTAAACCCATAAAAATTTATTTTTAAGAACGGCATATCTGTGTTCTGCTAATGTGACAATTTTTTTTTTTTCTTTTTTCCCGTAACTTGTATTTTTTCATATTTTGGTACTCTTTCCTCTGAAACTATTAAAGATAGAATAATTTTTGGCATGGATATGTAGTTTAAAGGGCTCGATAATAATAATAAAAATGAGGTAAATTTATCTTTGTCCTATTAACAGTTTTGAAATTAAAAAAAAAATATATATATATATATACATACAACATTTTTAACAAAAAAATTGTGGTCTTTGAATTTTTAAAATTAAATCACAATCAATATCTGAACACAAGCAAACATTATTATCAAATGAACTATGGACAAATTTTGGAAAAATTGGATAAGTAGTTTTTGAAAAAATTGTACCAAAACAATACTTTTAAGAAGTTGGATTTTATATATTCATTTTTTGTAATTTAAATTACTCATGACGAAATATGTCTAAAACGTTAACGAGAGTGCCATTATATTCAGGAAATCGTATTTAATTAGTGACATAATTTTCATGCACATAACATAAGAATAAACTGAAAAAAAATATGTTTGAATATTGCATATGTTTAAACCAAATTACAAGGAAATTAGTACCGGCACCCTTAAGATATCTCTTTTCACACACCCGAAAATTTCTGGTTTGCTGGGGTTATGATGATTATCGGACAGCGTGTATGTAACGTGTATGAGGGAATCAATTGAATCTAGAGATTAAATAAATCATGTAGAAATGTTTCAGATTGCATTTTGTAATTATCGGTACTGATTGCTCAGTAATGCATGTACATGATAACATAACTGATATTATATCTGTTGGTAGATTAGGATATTGCAAGCGTGTGTTTCAAAGAAGTTGGAGAAACGTTTTTTCTACAAGATTTATAATAAAGTATCGATGGTCCTAGAAAACGAATGGCTTGTGGGTTGAGGAAATGAAAAAAGCGAGGGTGTGATTGTAGTGGACGGGGTGTTGGTGGTGCTGGCAGTTGCTAACTCCACATCTGGGGGTGACAGTGAGAATAGCAGACAACTCCCGGGATAAAGTTGTGCACTCTAACTCCAGCTCATATTTAAAACTTTGCGCCACGATAGTTTAAAATGACATCTGCAATTACTAGTCCCATCATCTCTGTCTTAACTATTCACTCTAACAAATTAACTTCAATACTTCGTGGTTTCAATAATAAAATTCCCGTTTGATTCATATATATTTCCACTCTTTCTAAACCTGCTATAATTTTATAGTAAAAATGGTACTTTATTATACTAAAAGTAAGATATATACAATGTTATTTACAAATATGGGCCGCAAGGGCAGTAAGCTGTAAATGGTGTTGACAGTCCGATACAATATTTATTTTCTTATTATTTAGTGATTTATTTTACCTGATGGAGTTAAGACCGTAAGGTCTTCTCTTACACTTGACCAGGGTTAAATTATACATACAATAAAAATTATGGTAAATTATACATAATCGATAATAATTATAGACTGCAGAATATAAAGTTGACAAGGGAAAGAAGAATAATAATAATAATAATAATAATAATAGTAATAATAATAACAACAAAAATAATAATATATAATTAGATTAAGTAAATGGTTTGGTAAAGAAAGTTTAAAATATAAAGGAATAATAAAAGTATACATGGAATAGGTTATATATTATATTGTCTAAAGAAATATGAAGTGAGTTTCTTTTTAAACTGTTTTGAGTCGGGCAGTCCTTGGTATACGAGAGGGATTTCCAGAGTCGGGTGGCTCAAACAAGGAAGGATTAAGGAATAGTGAGAAGTTCGATGTAGAGGAATACCTAGTTAAATTTTCTCTCGGTCATGTGTTTAAGTTATGGTGGAAGGGTAGCGAATGAAAGCGAGTAGAAATATAAAGAGGTGATGAGGTGGACAAAGTGTTGTATAAGAAGCAGATGCAATGTATCTTTCGCCTGTCTTCCAATCGGAGCCAAGACAACATTTCAAATACTGGAGTTATGTGGTCTGATTTACGTAGGTTGCATATATAACGTGCATAAGCATCGTGAACTCGTTGCAGTGTTTGTCCGAATGTGGTACTCATGTCAGTTAAAAGTATCACAATAATCGAAATGCGGTATAATCAAAGTTGAGAGAGGAACTTTTTTCAATGAAGAAGGAAGGGAATTTTCAAACGTTTTAAGGAAAGAAAGATTGAATATATTTTTTTTACAAGTTTCTTTTAAATGAACCTGCCAACTACGATTTTGATCGAAATATACACCAATATTTTTCACGGAGGGTTTAAATGGAATTTCAGTTTGATTTAAATTTTCACAAATTATATATCGATGAATAATCAATTTTGTTTAATAGACTTCGATGGCCGATGACAATTGGTTGTGACTTCGCAGGATTTATAATAAGGTCTGTTTGTTTTGTCCACGTTGCTATGGAGTCAAGGTCTTCATAAGTTGTTTAATTGTGCCACTAATCAGTCAGGTGTAGTATGTATATAAAGTTGTAAGTCATCAGCGTAGGTATGATATTTGCAATATTTAATGCAGTCACTTATGTCTTTGATGTATATATATATATATATATATATATATATATATATATATATATATAAAATTGGAGCTAATACTGATCCTTGTGGTACTCCGTTCTCCACTGACCTCAATGAAGAAAAACGATCACCTACAACAACGTATTGTAGGCAGCCAGTAAGGTAGGAGTGGAACCACTGAATCGAATTTCTGAAAAAAATTAGTAACTGAAATTTTGACAATACTATTATTATATTAACCGTGTCAAAATCTCTGGAAAAGTCGATTAGGGTTAGGATATGTTTTGTAATAATATAACATAAAACAAAAAAAGAAAATACAATAATATTAGAATTAGATAACAATACAATTACATTATAAATTAATTAGGTTATGTAGAAATATTAAGAATTAATGATATTACATTAGGTAACATATTTATTTATTTACTCATGAATGAGTGTTGTTCTTATTTTCCGCGTTTTGTCCAGAAATGTACCCAACGTTTATACAATTTTTCTGGATTTACCAATAGGATATCTTTCACGATTTTAATTTAGAAATATTTCAGATAACAACTTACGCATCCGTATTCAAAATCGTTACTTTTTCTAATATATGTATCGCGTCTTCAACGTTCACGCACATTGGACATATTCCCACATCGTAAACATTGCTAATTTTTAGAAATTTCCATGTCCCTAGCCTAAACCAAGCAAGCTCTGATCTCTCTTTAAATCCTAGGTTGAGTAAATAGGATTCTTTTCCTCAAACGTGTTTAAGAATCTCTTTGTAAAAACAGTGAGTGTTTTCTCGTACATTCGGCGAAAATATCCTGTTGGTTTACGTCCAAGTTCCTCGTTGTATTTCTCCACGCATCTTCCGATCTTCTGTTTCTTTTTCCCATACCCAACCCACCACAATCTTTAGGAGTTCTGTCCTAATGAGTGCAGTAGTTCAGGCGGGTCCGTGGCATAAGCGGTTAAACTTTTCTCTCTCTATCTCTATATCTATCTATCTCTATATCTATCTATCTATCTATCTATCTATCTATCTATCTATCTATCTATCTATCTATCTATCTATCTATCTATCTATCTATCTATCTATCTATCTATCTATCTATCTATCTATCTATCTATCTATCTATCTATCTATCTATCTATCTATCTATCTATCTATCTATCTATCTATCTATCTATCTATCTATCTATCTATCTATCTATCTATCTATCTATCTATCTATCTATCTATCTATCTATCTATCTATCTATCTATCTATCTATCTATCTATCTATCTATCTATCTATCTATCTATCTATCTATCTATCTATCTATCTATCTATCTATCTATCTATCTATCTATCTATCTATCTATCTATCTATCTATCTATCTATCTATCTATCTATCTATCTATCTATCTATCTATCTATCTATCTATCTATCTATCTATCTATCTATCTATCTATCTATCTATCATATATCTATCTATCTACATATCTATCTCTCCTTCTATATCTATCTATCTCTACATCTATACCTATTAATCTCTCCCTATCTCTCCATCTATATCTATCTATCTATCTATCTATCTATCTACTATCTATCTCTCTATATCTCTCTCTTGCTGCCTATCTCTTTCTAATATCCTCTCTCTGTCTGTCTCTTTCGCACTCTCCTCTCTCGCTCTCACACACA